>CM032797.1:3523880-3723880 GCA_019155185.1 Beaufortia kweichowensis | reverse complement strand
ACCAGTGATTAAGCATTTGTTTGTTTTTATTTATAATCGCGCCGAGAGGCCGATTGGACACAGTGACGCTGGTTCTTTTCAAGAGTCTGCGCCGCCTGTGGTGCTGCCGAGTTCAGAACCGCAGTCGAGCTTTTTCTGTCTCGACTCTTTGTGTGTGGACCGACCCCACGGGAACCTAAACCGGCACTCACTTTAATACTACCTGTCACACGGAGCCCCAGGATGCCAAACACCAAGACACCAAACGAGCAGCAGCAAGACGCCACGGAGATGTTTACCCCTTTTTTTCTAAAACGAGTTTTGTTGATCAATGCAAAAGCATCAGTTGAATTTCATTGTATAAAACTTCATGGACGTGATTCAGGTGACCCTTACCGAGCCCTGCGGTTTAAGATCACGGCCTCCAGTTTGTCTTTTCAGTCTGGCGTTGATTAAGTATTTCCTGTCTGTAAGACTGACCCTTCTAAGAGCTAGTGTGTGACAAACAGCTCTATTTATTCCTGTGTGATGCAGTAAGCAAAGACTCGCTTTCGCCCTCTGCTGGAGAACAGAACGCAGGCTCGCTCCTAAATTAAACCACAGGACACATATGCAGCAGACACATATTTCAGTTCAGATGGCCGAAGTTCCTTAAAGATTCGTTTATTAGTGCAAACATTCTCCCATAATGCATTATTAAAAAAAACAAATTCTATATTTGTCCTGACAATGCTGATAAAACACCCGCAGTCTTGATTTCAAACGCAGCGTTTCATGTTAGGCAAACGGGCTTGTCACGTGTTGGGTGTTTTGCCTGGTTTTTTTACCCGCTTTTCATTCCTCTGTGTCATTATTCTGGTTGACTAAACAAACAGGTCTGGCAGAGAGAGAAAGCAGAGGGAGGCCACATGAGGACCGTTAAGCGACTGATGCTGTCATGTTAGCTCTCAGTCACTGTGGGTTGAGCGTCAGGCTTTGTCTTTGCAGAATGGGGCATCTGCCACTGACGCCCAGGGCCCACACGCAGGCCCGTCCCTCTTTCGGTGGCCACGTCGGCCGTGTGTTTGTTCTCGTCTAGCGGAAAGCACCGATAAATGAGTAGAAAGATACGGCAATGCAAAATGTTTTGGCCAGTCATGTTTTTTTTTTCCTGTGGGCTCTTTGTTAGTAAGGGAGTGTGTGAAAATAACAGCAAGAAATATTGGCGTAAATGTTGTACATATAATAGCTTATATAATATATATATATATAGAACATTCCACTGTGCACAACTCATTTCAATAGCAGCCGAGCCGCAGCCGGTATGCTAATGTGTACAGTGCAAAACCTCTAAAACGCCCGGAGGAAAATGTAAAGAAAAGACGCCCTAAATGATGTGAATACATCCAGCGATGAAGAATAAAAAAGTAATTGAGTGCTCTGTTATTGTTAAACCTTTCTTGGGATTATTCAGAAATTATTTAATGTATTAACTAATAAAGATTTATATACACTTTGTACATACAGTAGTCATTAATATATTAACTAAATTCTTATAAATAATCTTCAAAGTTTTCTTAACACGTTTGGAAAAGCTGTTTAATTTTGCCTAAAGGACTCAGAGGGGATATATATATATATATGAAGAGGTGAAGCATGCTGTCCAGTGTGTTCCTGCGCTGGGTCACTGAAGCCCACTGAGATTGATATAACCTGGTGATGTTTTATCGGTGTTAAGCTTTTCCCCATTGGCAGCCTGTCCATACGTTAAAAAAGTAATTCTTACAAAAATGGGAGTGATGCATGTATTGTTGTTATGCTAAAACACAGATGAAAAATTGCAGAAGTGGTTTTTGTATTCTCTCTCACACACACAAGCTTTTAAACAAATGTTTCTTCATGTTGTATGAGAAAAAAAGAGGCACAAAGTGTGCTTGATAATATAAATGCCTGAGATTTTGATATGAGAGACGGTGTGCATCAGTAAGCAGATGAGTGATGTTTTTATAAAGCTCTGATTTTACCTGCAGTTCTTTTTGTTTTTATTATCAAAGATTACGAGATTGTAGCATTTGTTTTGACACTGTTACTACAGTGTGACATCGACTACAGTTTCTGTACAATCAGTATTAGGTTTGTTTTTCACCACAGTTACCTCTGTAGCAGCCAGTTTCAATGCTGTTTTTGATAGTTTTTGGGTATGACATGTATTTCTGAAGCTTTCTAGAGTAAACCTTTTCATTTCTAAAAATCCTATAAAAGATGTAAATTGCATTTTGTACACAGGGGGGCGCTGTATATCTTTTCTTTAGAATGCTATGTTAAACTGTGGGCATAGGAATACAGTACTGCTTTTGGCTTTTGCAGTGTTAAGCAAGATGACATTGTACATATTTAAAAAGGAAATATGTATCTGATGTGTATAGGCCTGCTATAATATAATTAGTAAAAATGTACCTTAACAAAGCAATCGCATAGTTTCCCAGCAGATATCCCATACAGATATCCCATATTTACAGGGATGACGAATACTGTGGCTCTCTTGAGCTGATTCTATGAGAAAAACATTTATAACAATTACAAAAATCGAGCGTTTTTATAATGGTTGTAGTACACTAATGACTACCTACCAGCACAGCATGTGTCCCGTAATCTTTAATCCCATCCCACCATATTTGATCACACCTTTTCTAATGTATAAGATATTGCTACTACTAAAAACAAACATTTCCTTTTGATAATACGCTCAAATTGACACTGTAAAGAAAACATGTTTACCACTTTTGTAAACGATAATTTAAGTTGCAAATTTGAACGATGATATGCAGTGTTTGTGTGTATCATTGACTTATATTGCCAATCTTACGGTGTGATGAGAGGGTTTTTTCTCTTGCATGAAAATGAGACGCTGCTCCTACCTCATGTTGTGATATAAGATGTTTTCTAAAGCAGATGACACATCTCGAATGGTTTATCATGATTGATATTTACTAGTTCAATACATGTACATGCTTTTAGCTGATACCTCAGTTGTATTTAGTGTTTTTGTTTATTTCCTCAGTTTCAGATATTGTAAATATATATTGTATAGACAATGAACTTGGATTCAATTCAAGTAAAGTTCTGTAGTGTCAAACTGGTGTCATTGTACTTTTTCATTTTATGCACATTTTGTTTGGTGTTTTCAGCGCCAATGAAACAATAAAAGCTTTAAAAAATATTTAAAAATATTTAAAGTCGCCATGTTAGTGTGAAAAGTAAAACGGCAGTGTCTTTATACTAAACTGTGGATGATTTTCAAAGATTGTAATAATGCATTTCACTCCCACATTCTGAATTTTACAATTGTTAAACTTCGAGCAATGTACTTTTCAAACAAAGAATTTTCAGAACCAGAAAATCAGTCTGTTACTCTTGGTTTCAGTCAGTCAATAGCAAAGTCATTTTGCAGCGATGTTTGCAACACCTCCTGGCAGCTATATTTCACTCATAGCAAGACCACAGTCCTTTCTGCTTGATTGTGTGAAGATTGATATCTCTAAAATTGCTGGCTAAACATATTATATACACATTTTTATGTATACAGTTTAACCTGACTGTCAACTGCACAACGGCCTTCATTTCTTAGGCTCTAATTGCACTAAAATTTATTTAAAATTTTCATTTTTCAGGGTTTCTTCAGTTACGGCGCATGGTCTTGACACTGTTTAAATAGTAAGGAGCAAAAAACAGGAGTCTTTTGTTAGCAGTGTTTACAAAAAAGAATATTTATTTAAGAACTGCACAGGAGCAAAGGTTAAAAGACTGTAAATCTTTATCTGGGGTTGGGTGTGTCGTGTTAATGTAGCATCTGTTTGTGGAATAAAAAGGTTGCTTTACTAGAGCTATTAATAATGTAAAACTCTCTTCCCTATTCTGGTTTTGCTTTTTTATGTTAGCTAACCTTAATGGATTTGGTTTTATTTGCATAGAGAGAAACAATGCTCACAGCTAAGAGCTCTGTGTTAGAAGCACAAAGCCTGTGTACATAAAAAGTGCACAGTTTATACATAAATACTGCAGCTGTTTAACAGAAGAATTAAATAATAGCAGAACTGGACAAACCTCTTTATACTAAAGAATCATCAATAAACAAATACTCTCAGGCCTACAACTGGTAACACAAAAATGAATGTAAGATTCAGAGTAGAAAGAAATGTGCTTTTTCTCCATCAGAGGATGTATGTTTTTCCCAGTCAATCGCATCGATATGGCCTTTGTTGCCAATTTTAGTTCCACATATCAAACAAAAAGACCAGGAACAAAAACCATCCGTTACAGTTTCGCTCTTTTTAGAATCTAATGCAAAGGAGCGGCCGCACAGAGCCAAAGCGACAGCGAAGCTGTTGAGGAAACACAACCATACTGTATTCATTTGCAGGTATCCATTCATCTCATTCTCTAGAAATGGAAAGATGATCATCAGAACAATAAAAGGTGCCCACGTGCTGACAAACGTGTATATAATCAGCCTTAAGGAAACTGAATAGCCGTGTTGTGTTCCACGGATGGAATGTAGACACACCTGTACTCTCGGTTTTACACGTGTTGTGAATGAGAAAAGAATCACACAGCTGACAGTCAATAGTAAAGCACCGAGTACCTGAACAGTCTGAGAGCTACTGGACAGACAGCAGTGCTGCGTGTCATCCCCCAGTAATAAAACAAAATCAGGAACCCAGAAAACATAAAAAGTTGCAAGAATCCAAAGGAGACACACTCCTGTGGTGTAGGTCAACTTTTGCGACGTCTTTGCTGCGATTGGTGACGGCGTCCAGACGTTATCCAGCACCGTGAGGAGACACACTGGCCAGTGAAGAACACCATAGATGAAACAAGAGATCTGTACCAGGAGACATGCGTGGTGCCTGGTGAGACGCCAGCCTGAGATGTTGAAATCTTCCAAGTAGTATATAGCTGTGATGATAAAACTCAGGAAACTATCGATTAGTGCCAAAGAAATGCAGAAGAATCCGGAGAAAGAGCGGATCATGTAGTGTCTCTGTACTGTGACAATGACCCAGTTGATTAAACTTTTCAGCCATGGCACCAGCAGGAGTGAAGGAAGTAATGTATCCATACTAAGGCATAATCCACCAGCGAAAGGACAACGCCTGAAAGGCGCAGTCTTCTCAGAGAAATGGCAAACAGTTCAATGTTACAAAAGTTCACACTAGCTGTCAGTTAGACACACCCTATTGAAAAGTGAAGTCCAGCCCTACAATACAAGGAATAGGCAATTTTCATTGGTTAATTATTACTAGAAAAGCATATCCTGTATGTGTCTTGTTTGATTCTACATATGTAACATGTTTTGTACTTGCAGTAAATCAGCGTAACATTGTGACGTGTGTTTTGGTCAGGCATGTAGTATTGTATTTTTTTACTGGTCAATGGTTTAATGTTTATGAATCCACCTTTCAGTTTCATATGTAAAACAGCAGGACCAGGAACACAAATCATCTATTATGGTGTCACTGTTGTTGGAATGATGCAAAAAAGCCATTGAGACGCTGTCGAAACATGATCAAACGGCATTCAATCACAGGTGTGCAAGCATCTCTCTAATCCACATTTAGCTAACCAAACAGAGAAATAGAAACACATGCACTGGAAAGAGTAAAGAATAATGCAGGTGTATGCTGAGCAAAAGGAAATGTATTAAGGTATTTAAAGTAAAGGATGATCCATGGGAAAAATCACAAGCACTCTTTCTTTTAAGTAGTTTGTTTCTAGCTGTATGTTAAATCATTTTGTCAATCAAGGAACTTCGGTTAACTGTAAAACACTTTATAGTAAATATATAATAGATTTAACAAGACTTGACATTAATTAAGTAAACAATTAAGTAAAACTCATTTTTTTTAAGTATATTGTATAAATTACCATATATTTACCATATGTGACCCTGCCTGTAAAAACCCAGCTAAAGTCATGTTTTTTTATTTGTTTTACATAAAATCATCAAGTACATTCTGTGAAAATATAACCTTGATATCTTAATGTTGACTGAGTAATGACATTAAATTAAACCACTGTGATATTTATAGGTGAAATCAAACTTTGATGCTTGTTATCTCATAATTTGATTTTAAATCTTTAGCCTGGTTTTCACAGACATGTCTCACATATGCTAGAATTCATTATAATATTCAGTGAGACAATGCATACTTTTAAAGTAAATTAAAAAAAAAACCGTTTCTGTAAAAAAGTGCAAGTCTCCGTTAAATTTATGATTAAAAAGTATTGCAGTAAATGGCAATTTCTGAGGTCCAAGACAAATTTAAAGGGGTCATATGATGGTTCTAAAAAGAACATTATTTTGTGTATTTGGTTTAATGCAATGTGTTTGCGTGGTTTTAAGGTTTAAAAAGTCATTTTTTTACAAACACCTGAGATTATTGTTGCTGCTCTGTGCCCGCGACAAATTTCACAAAGCTCATCGTTCTGAAAAGCGCGGTGTGCTCTGATTGGCCAACGATACCGCGAGCGTGTAAAGGAAATGTTACCATATATGGTAACCGCATCCCTTACCATATTTAAAAAATTTCCACCATGGGTTTTGGTTAAACTCCTGAAATAAGGTCTACGATTAACAAACGCTGTAAACATGTTCACGTTTTATTCCACGACATAAAACATTATTAAAACTATACTGTAAAAACAGCGGTTGCTTATACGTAGCTAAAAGGGACTACAGCTGTCAGGATGGTAAGCGCATACATGCACAAACAGCTACATAACACACTAAAGAGAAAGAAAACAAGAAATCGCATCATATGACCCCTTTAGACAGATGCTTTATATGATATAAATCATCATTATGGTGCAAGTCAATTTATTATAACTACTCAATTCAATATTATTTTCATGTCGTTTCTTGGTTTGATAACAGTAAAATGTCATGAAAGCATACATCTTCAGCTGACCTGTTACTTAATCAATCTCTTTGTTAATTAATGCACAAGTGCTATGAGTGAAACAGTGTTGTAATTGCTGAGAGAGAATTAATTTAATGAAAGGTAATGGTCAAAAAGAGCCAATTCCATGCAAATTTCAACCTTTCCATTGAAAAAGAAAGTTAAATTATACGTGGGAATTCTTAGTGAATTTGGTAATTGAATAATGGAATGCATAGTTGATATAACTGGAAAACTAGCAACTTTCTATTGATGAACTCAGACAAAACAGAAAAACTGCCACATATAACAACTGAGAATATTGTCTATTTCTTAATGGATATTCGAATTAATATGAAATGCTGTAAAGATAATTGACATGAATCATGACATCAAGACTGGATTATTGTAATGCATTATTAGGTGCCCTGTTTATTACAAAAATTCCAGTTTGTCCAGTATGTTTGTTTTCTTTTTAATCAGTTAGTTGTGTAAGCATTGTTATGCAAACGTATAGAGAAGCTTTTCTGGTTCAGTCTGGATTCTCCTGAGTTTTTAAAACATTTTAAAGAGTTTGGTTCCTGTGTGTGTGTGAATGGGAGTGTATTTACACAATTTGATTTTCACACTTTCTTTTTTTGTTTCTCTTATATATTTAATGTATGTTTACCTACCTGTTTATCAATATTTTCCTGTACAGCTGATTTGTATCAATGCAAATTGTCAAAAACACTATACAAATAAACTTGAGTTTGAGTTGAGTTGAATCACACGGAATGATAAGAGTCCAGACATCAGAAAATGTAAGTCAACAAAAATGGAAATGTACATGTTATGGATGTGACATGTTTTTGAAATGCTTTGTAGGATTTCTTTGAATTACAAAACCAGAAGCAATAATACCAAACAAACGTAGAAGAGATGACTCTACAAAGAACATAATTTTAATGTGTTCATTTATGAGTAATATGGATTGTTATGAATGTGACAGTTGTGAAAACATCACTTTACCTGATTATAAAAACGTGCTTTTAAACATAATTGTTTTTAAAAATCTTAATAATAGAACATAATTATTTTAGAAAATATTTAAACATTTTAAAAGGAAATTTTAGGAAATGATCTTACGTTGCAGTCAGTAGTTGTTCGCCCTCTGCGCATGCGCGTGATGTTCACCCGGAACTTAGCGGAAACGTTTCCCAGAAATAGTGTTGCTGTGTAGGTAAGGCGGTTGTGTGTGTTGTCGTCACATGTCTATGATCTGTGCTGTTTAGTAGTAGAAAGGCAGCAGACAGGAATTGTTTGGTAAGCGCTGATCAGTGTGTGCGGTTAGCGGCTAATGTAGCGGATGTTGCGTTTGAATGTTGTCGTGTCTGTCCTCTGTGCAATGACACTTAATATATTCATGACATGCGACTGTCACGTTGTTACTTTTAAAGCTTTGATCGAATACGTATTGGTTTGAAATAAAATCGTGCCTTACAAACTTCGGCTGAGCATGAAATAGCTCGCAGGTGGTTTGTTTTTACAATTTTGAGCAAATGGCAGTTATTGATTATGACTAGAAAATATTAAATAAAATAGGGTATTTTTACACTACGTACAATGCATGTAAAATGCTTGTAATTCATGCTGTCACGTGAAGCACGTCATCTTTTAGGTAGTATATGTTGTTAAAAGAGATGCACCGATGTGTCGGTAAACCCATCAGCATGAAAAGGCCGATATCTGATCTATCTGTGAAGGCAGAATCCAACGTTTTTCTCGTGGTAAAATAAATAAATACTTCTCAATAAATATTTGCCATTGCCAAAAGAAAATGAAACGCGTACAAAATACAGTTTGAATGTTGAAAAATATTGAAAATCACGTGGTCGAGCACTCAACACTCACGCGCGTGCACACTCAATAGCAGCATTAGGGAAACACTTCAGAAAAATATGATAGCAAAAGTCATTAAAGTTGGCCTGTTAAATGTTCAGTAAATCCAATCTATATGCAATAATGATTTGATATGCAGCATAATTACCAAGTTTTGGGGTTTGATTCCCAGGAAACACACATACTGTTAAAGTATATACCTTGAATTCACTGTAAGCCACTTAAAAAGCGATAAAAAGCATCTGCCAAATGCACATATCTAAATGTTCTAATGATGTTGGGTTGTTTTTTTTAAGAATGGAGGGCGTGGAGGAAAGACTGCGCTCCAGAAAGGTGGAAGAAGGTGGGAATAGCAGTACATCTATCCGCTCACACAGACAGCAGGAGAGGCAGGGAAAACCTTCAAGGAGACGGAGAGAAGTCAAGAGGTCTCAGCGGAGGCCGGACTGTCCGGACCACCTGTCGGTGGGAGGCGATCAACATCGGTTGCCAGAGCAGCAGGAAACAGAAGACTCAGTATGTGTGGAGGAAACTGCTGAGAATTCCACTAATAGATGGGATAGATGCAGGTACCCAACAATCTACAATCACTGAGATCAGTTCTCACTTTTAAAGATAGAAGGATACAGATCTTAAGTGAGATTTTTCTTTCAGGCGTGGGCACTTTTTACATGGACCATATCCTGCCACTCACTTTGGACCCAAAGCTTGTGTACTCCCCAACCCGACTTCAGTCATGTAAGTAAGTCCAGCCTAAAAAGCAGCCTGGTCATATCTGTCGGTAATGTTTAAACCATAAGACAAACAGTGATTGGACAGAGAAGTGATAAGGCAAAGCATTTAGCGTTGTTATTGGTTGTTAGTTGGATATCACCATTAGACACAGCTGTTCTTTCACCATTTCTCCTTCTGGATTAACGCACCCCTTCCAAAAACTGGCACAATGCCTTCCTTGCACCCTGCAGGACAACAAACCCCATACAAATGGTAATGTAAGGTTTAATAGTGTGTTTGGGGTTTTGGTTTGTGATCACAAGATTGTTATTTGATACGTGTTTTGCTAAACATCTTTTAGATATGTCTTAAAAAACCCTGTATCTATACTAATCTCTAAAAGTAATCTCTAAAACTTTCTTTTGGATTTCATTAATTTAAGTGAACCACTCGTAACTCAATTTTAACAGTAGTTACCAGCATAAAAGTAAAACTATTTTAGCACACACACTGTAAAAGGTGATCTGATGTCTTAACAACCATAACGCATTATTATAAGTTGCTTCTGCTTGAAAACATACTTATTTGTAACATTGATAAGCTTTACTGGAAATGCATTGTTAATGCAACACAAAAATATAAATTACAAAGTAAATCAAGATTATGCAAAAACAGGATGAAAAAAGTTGTCAACTACAGTTCAAATTGAGTAATCGTAATTTCTGTTACGATTACTCAATTTGAGTAATACTCAACTCTCAGAAGCAGTTAACATTTACAATGCTTATAAACTTTTGACCATGACTGTATATTGCGTAACAGGGGACAAAGAGCATGTTGGGTTGTCTGTGAGGAGAGAAACGCTTTGTCGGCACTGAAAATGTTTGCCCACACTGCTGTTTTTCCCCACAGGCACATTCAGGATCCGGCCAGCCAGCGGCTCACCTGGAGCAAACCCCCGCTCAACGTCCTGGTCATCAGAAAGATCAGAGACGAGGGCCTGCTCGAGCCATTCAAAGAGCTTTGCAGGTTTCTTGTGGAGGTAGGCTGCTAAATCACGCTCGAAAACCTCTTGTGGAAATGATCAGACCTTGTGAAAAACTGTGATTGTTTCTTACTGCGTTCAGGAGAAACATCTCATGGTTTATGTTGAGAAGAAAGTCGTGGATGACCCGGCTCTTTTTGAGGACGAGCTGTTTTCAGCCATTCGCAATCAGCTGTGCACGTTCAGAGAAGGTACTGAAACCTTACGTTGGATTTGCGTAAATATGGTGTGAATTAGGCAAATGAGTGATTTGCCCTCGTATTACAGGGTATGATGACATCTCGCACTGCATAGATCTGATTATTTGTTTGGGTGGAGATGGGACTCTCCTCTACGCCTCCTCCCTTTTCCAGGTATTTACATGTCATCTCATTTGCTTCTCATTCTCTGCTACTTTCCATGAAGTGATCCCTTTGTAGTGCCCACCACATATGTCGAGGGATTTTGAATATGCAAACGTGGAACATTAGACATTAGTTTATGAATCAAGTCTGGTTTGATCATCATGTGTGCTTTGCATTATTTGTTCAGGACAGCGTTCCTCCGGTCATGGCCTTCCATCTAGGCTCCTTAGGGTTCCTCACCCCCTTCAAGTTTGAATCTTTTAAAACAGAGGTGGATAAAGTTTTTGAAGGTAGTGTTGTGTAAAACTATCTGTAATTGCTGCATTTTAGTTTTTTTGTTATAAGTTTATAATGCGTTTGACTGTGGTAGGCAATGCTGCCATCATCCTGCGTAGTCGTCTGAAGGTGAAGGTGGTGAAAGGCATGTTTCAGAGGACTGAGCATGAGGAGAATGGCACGGTGCCTTATAACCACATAAACAATGAGGCAGGCAAGATCTCTCTACAGTTACAGGTGACACAAACATTTCTGAAAATGTAGACATGTTAGATGACAAGAGTTGGGGTTACAGGGTCCTATTGACTCTGGTCCAGTGACTTGCATTGTATGAACACATTTCTCATAAATGTCTTTTTAATCTTGTTGGTGCATCGCTAGTTCATTCATTCATTTCCAATAATTCATTCTCTTGCGGTGTGTGTAGGTGTTGAATGAAGTTGTGGTGGACAGAGGGCCCTCCTCCTACCTGTCTAACGTTGACCTTTATCTGGATGGACGCCTCATCACATCTGTACAGGGAGACGGTGAGCACACATTACCTGGATGTGTCTTTACAATCACAATGATAGACACTGTCGCTTAGATACTTGTCTTGCCCATTTAAAGGAACATAACCACTGGTTGCTGCTGAGCTGTTATTACTGTGATAATGTTTGAACAGTCTCCTTGAGTTAATAATGAAAGACAGATGCAGGATATTGTATCACAGAGAACACCTATTAGCTAACAGGTTTTTTTTGCTTTATTTATGTAAAGATTTACCGTAACAAAACACTGGTATAGGTGTCTCATGGTGTCTCATGAATCATCCATCGGCTGGTAATTCAAGATTTATTGAATGTCAATATAACCAAAACAAACAAACAACATTCAGTATGCATTCTCGAGAAAATCCTAAAGAGGTAGAGAAATTCTCAGATCTTAATGATCCAGACGTTTTAAATATATCAAGTCAAGTTTATTTCAAAAGCACTTTTTTAAACTTAAATTGCATTGTTTAAAGCAGAACAGTAAGTGTTTCCAAACTTTTTGAACTGTTTATTCTACCACAATAGCTGTGTGATCTCAGTGTCACGGTTTTATTAGTTCTTGGTTTCATCTTGCAACTCGATTTGTACTGCCACTTGCTTAGTCACAACGCACGTTTTTGCTTTGACGAGAGACCCATCAGGCATGAAAATCAATGTAAATATGTGGTGTGTTTCTGTGCAGGTGTAATAGTTTCCACTCCCACAGGCAGCACGGCTTACGCTGCCGCAGCAGGAGCGTCCATGATCCACCCCAATGTCCCTGCCATCATGGTCACCCCCATCTGCCCTCACTCGCTCTCCTTTAGACCCATCGTGGTGCCTGCCGGAGTAGAGCTCATGGTGAGAACAAAGAAGCGTGAGAAAAGCTGAAATGAGGTTTTGAAATTGCCATATTGCAGGTCATTAATAGCGGAACTGTTGTTTTCAAAACTGTGTGGTTACAATCATGAAACGTCTAAATGGTTTAGTGTTAAACCCATGTGTGACCCTGCCTGTGAAAAACCAGCTAAAGTCATTTTTTGTAATTTACTCCTAAAGAATGTTAAGAAACTTCTGTAAAAATATAACCTTAATATCTTCAATATGGACTAAGATTATGTCAAAGATTTAAATCATAGTGAAATTAATAGGTGAAATCAAACTTCTCAGAATTAGAGTTTTAGACTTAAGCCAGGTTTGTCACATATTTGCTGCTTGTTTTGCAGATAACGTTGTCCCCTGATGCACGAAACACAGCCTGGGTGTCGTTTGATGGTAGAAAGAGGCAGGAAATTCAGCATGGAGATAGGTGGGATTTTGTTTTACACAAGGCTTCAATCCGGTGCAACAGGACAGAAAATTGCAAAAGAAAATTAGTGTCAGCTGTATCCGTATACCAAAGTTTACTTCACAACACTGTGAAGTAAATCTTTCCTTTTTTTTTTCAGTTCTCAGTTTCTCTCTTACTTTCTCCACAGCATTAAGATCACAACCTCTTGTTATCCCGTTCCTTCCATCTGTTGTCATGACCTGGTGTACGACTGGTTCGAGAGTCTGGCCGAATGCCTTCACTGGAATGTCCGTAAGAAGCAAACGCGTCTGACGGACGTCAGCGATTCTTCAGACACTGAGAACTGAGTCATCACCGCCAAACACGCAAGCGCGCGCACACAGTCTGTTAGATATACATTCCACAACATTTCACATTTCTGTTAAAAATCGTGTAGAATAGATTGAGTGCAAACACGGTTTACTTCACAAGACTTCTTGTGATTTCAAGGTCAAACCTGGGTTAGTATTTGCTCTGTGAATGTTGTAATATTCACCCTAACTTACATTATGAACAGAAGTGTCCTAATCGGTGGACACAGATCCTGCAGAGGAGCACTGTGGCCATCCTGTGGTGGACAGTGAATGTGAACAACAGCTGTACACTGAACAGAGTCACATTAAGCTTAAGCTATGGTATACATTTATTACATTTAATAGACTGCAACACTGACAGAACTGCGACTTCATTTATTTAATAAATGCATTGTGTGTCCGACAGCGTCATATCACAGGAACTTTGTGTGTCTAAATATATTTAGGCTTATTGTTTAGGTTTTAATGTAAATATAGATACTATAAAATATGAATGTTTGTAACGTTTGAATAAATATGCTAAGCTGTTTAAATTTGTGATGTATTGTATCTTACAAAAAGGTTCACTTCAGTTCTTGATTCTGATTGGTCAATAGTTGTGTTTTATTCATGATAAATCACAGCTATGAGCACATCACCCATAACAACATATATCACAGTCACTCAGGGACTATTTTTTCCACAAGAAGGAAGACTTTTAGTGATTTTAATTCATGAAAGTTGCTTTTATACATATTTTTCAGCTTTAATGTATTGTGTGGTAAGCATTATACCTTATTGCTACATGTATATTAGAGCTGCACGATTAATCGTTAAAGGATCGCGATCTCGATTCAAACACCTATACGATCTCATTCATAAATGTCAACGATTTTTCGTTGCTGTTGGTGATTCTGGCTAAGCAGAGAAAGCAGTAGCCTATGAAACTTGTTTTCCATTTTACTGTGCAACTTTTTCATTATTCTTTTTGTGTAAGGGTTAGTTTGGAGTGTTAACGCCCCAAAACGCGAGTGCAACGGACAAACACGTGTGTTTACTGTATGTGTGTTTACAAAAACCTATGCTAAATAATGCAGTGCCTTTGAAAAAGGCTGTGTAAACAGTCCTAATTGAGGTCTTATTATGACCCTGGTTAGAAATATTCAAATGATCAGAAGTACTGGGATAAAAGTTCGCATATAAAGACTAATGTCTGCGTGATCAAAACATTCACATCACATTTTGAATGTAAATTGGCGCTTCAAATAAGGCATTTATGTATTACATTGTTTCGCCACTAGATGGGGACAATGAGTCTAAAAATGTATTTTTAATGAATCATTCATTCAATGCGGATTCATCCAGTAATTGATCAAGTGAAATGTTTATTAGTGAGTAATACAAAAATTCATTAAAACGGATTTAAAAATCATTCAAATGAAACATTTTAAATATACTGCAACAATTAATATTTAGTAAATTTACTTAAAGTTGCTGTTCAGAATCTTGGGAGAATCGTGATCTCTATTTGAAACAAAAAAAAATCGTGATTCTCAGTTTAGCCAGAATCGTGCAGCTCTAATATATATATATATATTGTCTTGGTGGGACTATTGATGCTCTTTAAAACACAAGACCATAACTTCTGTTATATTTTGGTTAGTTTAAAAAGTGTTTTTATTTAGAATTTTTTGTTTTATGACATTTTAACCGAGTACAAATCAATACAAGCACCCTGTGTTCTATATTTTTATTGCAATGAAAAGATACAGATACACTTTCAGACAGACATTTAAATTATACTGCAGATATTGCAAGAACTCATTATTGATCCACATACGGACAATGAATTAGTCGAAGACACGCCGACCAGATAAATAAGAGATAATGGGGTTTTCATTTGTCTTTAGAAAGATGCATGATTTAAAATGACATTTGTACATGAGCAACACCCAATAACAAATTATGACACTAAAAATCTACCGGTACATATTTGACCCTCAGAGACGATGAAACAAAAAATACGCTTTATAGAAAGTGAAATTGGCTTACAAATTGACTAGCTGTCTTACGTTGTGCCCGGTCTACCCGGGTCTTCAATGTCAAAGATGAAGAATATTGAGGAACTACATGATATTTCTACAGGAATATTAAGTGCTGCCCATCTGGAAGTTTCACTGACAAGATCATCTACTTACAAACGTTTAAAGATGTTCACTTGAGCATGAAAAGCTCCTTGTGAACGTGAGATGATTGTATATTTTAAGGGATGAAAAATTGGTTATTCCTACTTTCTTACAACACATCCAATACAACTACAAGTTTGTGCATTTAAGATCGTTGAAAGGAACATTTGGAAACTAAAGCCGCATAGAAATGCTCACTGTATCCAATTAAAAAAAGTCTTCAGCACTGAAAACATTTATTGGTAATTTTTTAATATTTGAAAGAAAATACATAAATGAAAAACGTGCCCTTTCTAATAGAGTTCATGTTGAACACCATCTGAACCGCTGACATGAACATATCTGGTAGATTTATAGAATCCATATATAAATGATACATTTGTAGTTTATCTCTTAAATATTCTCCTCAGTATGAGTAAAAGAAACAGCTAATGCAAAATAACACTTTAGCTAATAGTACGCAACCCTATGTAAATATAGTATTGGACCTCAGCTCTATTAGATAGACATAACATAACAGGCTATCTTGGACCACAGACCCTCGTGTAAGATTGTTTTGTGTGTTTGAACATCAGATGGGAGAATTGTGTGTGACTGAACAGCGTACGATGCATATCAATGAGACTTCGGCAGCTATGACTAATATAGAGAAGACTACTGTGTGTACGGTCAAACTTTACTTATCAAATACATATCAAGAGTTTTCAGTTTATATGAGCTATTTATATGAAGAAGTATTGATATTCTGTAAAATTTGGCACAAATGTAAATGTAGTTTCCTCTTCTGGTTTTTTAAAAATATATTGGCTTTAAATAACTGCCTAGTACCACAGACACTCCCAATTTATTACATCATCTCGCTACGATTTCTTTAGCAACGACTATTTTTCATAAGGGTCGGAAAACTGAAACGGGTGAGACAAATGCATCTCTCCTCCCAAACCAAACAACATCTCCCACAAATGTGTCAAAGTGCCATTAACACTCATTAGGTAGACAAAATGTTGGTCCATCCAAATAATCTAATGAAACAAAAGAACATAAACGCAACCACATCAGTCTGACGCTCCAACACAAACCCAAAATCACTTCAGTTTTGAGTTAAAGAGCGTCCTGTAAGCTCACCTATCCAATCCTTCAACACTTAACATTAATAACGTGTAGAAAACAAAACACTTGACGTTAGATGACGTTACAAAAAAAGATCGAGTAAATGGCGTGAACCAGTTGTTTAGAGAAACACAAGGTCGGGAGACTCGCACTGTTGCATCCACGGTTGGTAAGCATATTCAGGGACACCAAACAGCCTTTGCAATATTTCCATTGTCACGACAGCCATTTTCTGCTCTCGTTAACCTTAAGCCTGTCTGTGCTCACGGAGGAAGATCTTGGCCAGAATAGAAATGGGAAACATCTTCTGAACATGACAGAAGTACGTCAGCAGGTCCACATGGAGCATGGGAGTATGTGTGCGGCGGGAGACCAAATGTTTATGTCTGGACAGTCAAGGGCTTAGTCTCGCTTTCCTCCTCCTCATCCTCCTCCTCCTCTTCTGTGTGCTGTTCCAGCTCTTCTCTAGTAATCATTTCGAAATCATTGCCGTTGCTGTGCTGCGAGCCGTCATCCTCTCGTCTGTCACTGTCTGTGTCCGACTGGCGCTCCCCACCCGCCTCGTCGCTCCCGTCTCCATCACCCGCTTCCTTCGTCTCATCTTCGTCTTCATCGTCCTCGCCGTCTTTTTTCTCGCTGTCCGATTTATCCTCGCTATCTGATTTCTGCGCTTTGCTGGAATCGCCCTTGTTTTCGGATTTTTCGCCACTGGGTTTCTTGGAGCTGGCGCGTGGGCCCTTGTACTCGTGCGTGTAGAGGGGCCGGAAGGAGTCGATGAAGCCCACGTCTGCCGTCAGGTTCGGCAGGAACCAGAAGTGGTGACGGCCGCCTGTCACCAGCCAGATGATCAGGAACAGGATACAGCGAGCTGGACAAAGGAAGGGAAATTAATATTTTCACACAAGAACACGCGTTTCCTTTCTGCCCAAAATAAAACGAAAAATTATGTTTCATACCAACAGCTAGGAGAAGTATACTGGCGACGAAGCACCCTGCTGCAACGCTCAGGTAATACACACCAACTCTCATCTCAGCCGGCCACAGCGGGAAAAGAGTAGCTGCAATAACTGCGATGACTGCAAACAAACAAACAGAGTTATAAATAAAAACCAAGGAAAGTTACACTGGTTGAACTTAAAGAGCAGATAGCCTACCAAGAATCAATCCCATGGCAAAGGTTTTAAAGTGGACTGGATCATAAATCCAAAAATAAACCTGTAGGAAAAGACAAAGCTTTTCAACACAAATTGCACAAAACATCACAAGCATCAGTCATAATCAGTCATCATTCTGACCTCATTGCCATCTAAGAACAGCTGATCATCATGAGGTTCCAGCTTGAATTTCTTCTTCACGTCTTTCTTCTTCTTAGGAGACCCTGGACTGTCGTCCTACACATACGAAACAAGTCATGAAACACCAACAAAATGACTTTAAACCCACAAAGCTGTAGTTATTTCTCTGGTCAGAATGACTGTCGTACATTTTTGTCTTTCTTCGTCTCTGCGGCTTCAGAGTCTTTCTTTTTGTCCTCCTTCTTTTTGCTTTTTTTCTCCTCTTCCTTGCTGCTGTCACTTTTCGCCTTCTCTTTTTCTTTCTCTTTTTCCTTCTCCTTCTTTACGTCTTTTTCTGGTTTCTTCTTCATCACTTTAAGGGCCCGGTGAAAAAACTGCTTCTTTAGGAGCCTGTGGTTTGATTGATAAGTGTATCATATATATATATATATATATAAGTATATTACATTTTATATATTTACATAATATAGTTTATCCCGTTTTAATTTTTTTTGCACATAAATGTAAATAAAAACAGTAATTTAACAATAATTTTGTTTAGTAATTTTGTCAGTAGTTGACAGAATAAAACAAAAAACATTTCACTCAAACAAATACCTACGGATATTAAATTCTGAAAAACAAAATATAAACTGAATATAATTTTGCAGTGGTCTCTTTTTTTCATGGACTGTGGTTTATATATATATATATATAGCAATGAAAAAAGAGATTATATTCAGTTTTTGTTTTCCAGTATTTAATATCCATAGGTATTTGTTTAAGTGAAATGGTTATAGTGTAACTGTGTATTACAACTTTTAGTTTAAGATTGGCTTTGTCAATATTAGTATTTTACATTTGCACAGTTCAGGACAATTTCATTATTGATGTTCATGAATGATGTTTAATGCACCTGTTGCAGTAATCCACCACAGACTCTCTGGTTGTGAACAAAGCCTCCTCTCCCTTCTTCGCTTTGGCCCACTTGGAGTCAAGCAGACAGTCCACAGCTTTAGAGGCTGATAAACAGAAAACAATCAATTTATTCAGTGACGGCAGAGAGAAATACTGATGAAAACATACTGGTAAAATCCTTATATGTGTATAACACATAAACAGAAGAATGTAGGACACTGACCGACAAAGTAATCCACTCGATGTCCCATCATGTTGGTGGATTTAGTGGGGCAGTTAAAGCGCAGGTATTTGGCCACCGCCTTCTCCTCCTTGGTAGGCTCACTGACCTCCTGAACAGGAAGATTAAGATCTTTACAAATGCAATCATAAAACTGAAAGCTAATTAGTGAATAGAGTACAAAATAAGGCCTAAATCTCATATAAATCTTGCTTCTTTCTTTACAAACAAATACCAGAATGCAAAATCACATCAGTAAATGGGCCATTCTGGTATCCAGTGTGAGAGACAGCGTACAGTAAGCTGGTTGCCATCACAAAATAAACCCAGACAGGGTGATTACTGTCTTTTATTACACTGCGCTCTGAAATACTTGATTTTGATTGGCCACATTACAAGACATGTTATTTCTCGATAACAACCTCTCATAACAATTCTAATAACACCAGGTCATCAGGGTACTGGGAGTCAATTGGACCCTGAAAACTATTTATTTACCAAAAAAAAATAAAAAAAATCTGACAGAAATATGTCTAATTAATAACATATATGAGATTATATTACAAAGGATTAAATCGAATTGTGTTCATCTTTTCTGAATGCTGTGTCTTGACTGATAGTCAATAGACAACTGATAGACAACAACTAGACACAAAATATGGATTCAAGAATAAATATTTTGGTATTTATTCTGGTGGTTATTGAGGAATATCTGACCACTGGATAGCAAAACTGACCAATCAGAATCAAGTATTCCATACTTATATGGCATATAAATGATTTAATAGGCCTGCACTATACTGAAGAAAAATGCAATATTCATAACTTTCCAAATATTATGATATGACAATAAATTAATCTAAATCTTAATCAAATTAATCTTTTATCACACAGATCTGACAGCAAATAAACAAACTTCTCTCATTCAGTGACATCACCACCTATGTCATCAGCCTAGTAATTCAAGATGCTGATGGGAAAGCTGCCAGATGCTGTATTATTGTGTCTCTTCTCATTCCTGTAGTATTTTGGAGTTTTTATCATCAGTGTGAGTCAAAAGGCTTATGTGCATTACTTTACTGTTAATTCCACTTACAAAGTCAGATATGCATATGCGAACAAAACTGTGATAAAAGCTGGTTAAGGCATGTAAATGCACACGAAAGCGGGACAATGGGCAAAAATCGACCTCAGATCAGATTTTTCTTAAGCTGTTTATGGCCTTTCCTTTAAAAGCAAACGGTTTCACATTATTACATGATGTTATTACGTTATCTGCTAATTGAACGTTTGAGCAAACTAGTTCATATTTCTGTCTATGTTTAAATTTTAAAGATGTGTTGTGTATACCAGCCATTCGACGCATACACATGATTACCACACATCAGAAAACCCACATAAAATTAAAGAACCCACAAAAACCGGCAGAGAAAACATGCATGAGAGAGGATTTTAACCTGTTGCATAAGAGCAAAAGCTAACAAATGATGAAGGCCTCATAAAGAGCGATTCTCTTATCAAGACAACACATCATTACTCAACACTCCATCATTCTTACATAACATCCCTATAATCCAATAGCCGTGTCTCAAGTTCATGTGCTGTCTACCAAAAAAAAAACATTTTTGGGCACAATGGGTACATTTCAACTCAGCTGGGCTGTTAACTTGGACAACATTTTAGGCATCTATACAGAAATCCAAGTAGACAGCAGTCTAAGATTCAAGACACAAAGAATCATGGGTGATTTTCTGGTGACAGAACAGAGCCTGTGCACGTGTGAATAATGAAGAATGGATGCGAGCAACACAGATGAGATCTGAAAGCCCATCTGGCTGATGTAAGTTGAGGACAATATCATATTATAATACTGTGGGCTCATAACCAAATACGTGTGACGCGTAACACGTCACGTTTCAATATCTCGCAATGATATTTTCATTGCCAGCACGCCATCTGTCTCTGTACGGCTGTGGCATATGTAAAATAAAAAACTCTATTGTTACATGTGATGTTAAACGGTGCATTGGCTGACAAACAATGTTGAGCTATAATGAGCATTATTGGATGAAATATGCAAAACATATGACACAAACAGAACAGTGTGTGCCGAGCTAAGATGGCCAACTGGACCATCTGTGCCACCATATAGACACTTTCATTGTGTACGACATCAAAACGAGGACAATCCGATACAAAATCCATCAAACAATTATGTAAAACTTTATATTCATGGCAAATGATGTTGTGCAGAAACTGCGCTGATAAATAATCCACCTCCCGCTTCAGAGTGTACTGCAAAAATAACACATCGACGTATTATCAAGTGACAAGCTGGATCAACTACAGACATGATGTCACTTAACGATGTAAGGTTACGGATCTGATCGCGACTGTTATGTGAAATGTGGTACCTGGATTCGCTTCTTATGTCTCCTGCGCTCCGCCATGATTTCTAACTTCTGTGTTCCCTTGACGTGGTCGCGAGCGGAGTCGGGAGGGAAATCTCGCGAGAACACAAGAGACCGCGAGCAGCAGTGGCTTCTTCGCTTGGCGGTTTCGAATCTAATCGGAATGAATGTCGCCATCTACAGTGTAAACGGCGTTTTGCGCCATTGAACACCAAACTTTTTCCACATTTTAGAATAGTAGTCAACTCATCAAAACCATGAAATAACACAGTTGTAACTGTTGTGACTAAAAGCATCTAAACTAAATGAACACGTATGTTATATTTGATTATCTTCAAAAGTAGTCACCCTTTGTCTAGAATTTGTAAAATCATACCCATTTTATCATCCAGTTTCTTGAGGTCTCAACCTAAAAAGCTTAAACAGCACTGAAGGAATTTCTGTCTTATTGGCTGCTTTTAATTCATTATTTCCTCCAAGTAATCCATTTCGAAATAAATAAATAAAATTGTAGTTTTCTAATTAAAGAAATTAATATGTTGGAACAACTACATTGTCTACAAAAGTCATTTTAAACATTGAAATATAATTTTAAGATCATAAAAACATTTTTGTCAGTTGTGTCTAACCTTTTGACTGATACTGTATGTTTATTAGTGTTTATGTTTATTGCTAGAAAATCACACAAAAAGGCATTTTGTAAAACGGACAAAAAGCTTTTACACTTAAAAAATTACCCATGGTTGTACTACAGTAATCATATTTTAACTATAGTATATGTGGTAAACTACAGTTACATAAATGTAACACTGTCTCACTGTAATCATAGTTTCACAATAATATTTGTTGTAAAACTATAGTAATACAAACTGTTCATCAATCCACCAAAAACCATGGTTACTACACTTTTACTGTAATAAAACCATGGTTAATTAGCCTTTTTATTAAACCAGACCAAATGAGAATATAAACTCTTAATTTTTTTAACAAACAATAATTTTAACAAAAAAATATCCTTTTAAAGTAAAAACCAACAATGAAAATACTGTGATCTTAAGCTAACATATTACAAAATATACATATGTATAAAAATTCATGGACAACATTAACAGTCTTACTAACTCACTTACTAATTAACTAACTTACTAACTCTGATGGAGATCACATAACACGCTTAATGCACTACACGATGAATATTTAAAAATATATGAAAATATTTGAATAAATGTGTCCGTATGTTATTGTTTGAATAGGGTTTGAAAACATCAAGGGTTCCTGAGGAAAAATGTAAATAGACCCGTAGTTGTACAGGACACGGCCTCTTCAGGTGGTCTCATTCATTTGTATAGGAGATGGATTGTCAGCTTCAGTTACAGTCTCTGTAGATTTAAGAGCGTCTGTATCTCTGGGACTGCCCGGCATCTCCACACTATTACAGTTTAAAGGGGAGCTGATATCTGATGATCTGTCCCCACCTTTCTCAGGTGGAGGCTGCAGGCCAGACACAGGCAGAGGCAAATTCATCATGCTGTAGAACATGTTACCCAACCGACGGGACAACTGAAACATAAAAACAGTTTCATGTGAGAATCTCCTGATGACTTTAAATGAGTTAGATTGGGATCTTCATCATTTCAGCATTATTAATCTAATAATAATTTAAATCCATCCTCTTATTAATTTGTTGTATGCATTGAAGAATAAAAAAAAGATTAGGATAAATGCATCAATGGCAATGCTTTGGAATTAAAGTCTTAAGGTGTGTGATCCATTGAGAAAACCAAATATAATCTTCACTTGTTACTTATTATTACGATGTGCACATATTGTGTAAATGTAAATATAAATGAGATATATACAGTATCTGAGACATTGATTTGTAACTTGTGTGAACACTATTAAAATTGCCTGGAACTTATTTTGCCAGAACTTGGTTTTGCATGTGCATTTAAGTTTTAAAAGTTGTTCAAGTTGTTCTTGAACCATTTTGTTTGTTGCTTTTATGATGTTCCTATCAAGCCGATCCAGACGACTGGCTTGTTTAGTTTACACATGGCACAAGGCATATGAAAGACTTTAATTTACACTATAAAACTGGTATTAACACACTATTTTTGTTCACACTGAGTCAGTCTGAAAGTCTCAGAGTCATGAAAGTTATTCTCCCAATTTGAGGACTGAGTTTTGAAAAACCTTAAAATTGTGAATCCTTTCTGAATTGAGTTTACAATTTCTATCCCTTTCCAGTGTCAAGTGCATCACTATAACACAATATATACCTGTGATCGTATCTTGAGGGCAGGACCAAGCTTTAATCCCAGTGTGTCTAGGAGGTGATCCTCTGTGAGAAGAGGCAATGTTTCTCCATCAATCATATGCTCTTTAAACATCTGCATTAAATGACACACAAAAGAATGAGAATGAGTTCAATTTAATAGACTATGCCATATTTAAAGCATCTGTATATATAATAGAAAATAGCTTGAGATGTTACCTGTGCATATTCAGAGCAGCTTGGTATTTCACTAATAAAGTTGTAGACATCATCAACTGTCCACTTGCGGATGTCCTCCAGTGAAGACATCTCCTCTCCATTTATAAACATATTAGGAGCTCCTGCTTGTGGAAAAGAAATGTAAAGATTCCCTTAAATAAAATTTGTCATAATTTTTAGAACATTCATACAATAAATGTAAAAGATGTATACTAATAAGCTTTACTAACAAACACACCGAGTGGAAGTCCATTTCCTGGCATGGGAAACATGTAGGGCACGCCTGTAATTGAGCCCGAGGCAGATGGGTACAGAAATTTTTCTTGGAAAGCTGAGCAAGGGTTGGATATATCTTTGTCACTGTTGCTAGCATTGCAATTGGTAACTTCCGAACAGCCGTCCTGTCCACCAATACACGCCTTGCGAATCCCTGGCTCTCCATCCTTGAAACCTTTTCTGCTGTTTGTAGACAGCTCAGTTTCCGCTTTGGTCTGGTGTTGTTTGCTGGTGATGACCTCACTGCTCATTTCACCTTTCCCATCTACATCCTTCTCTTCCCCCGAGACACCTCCCGGACTTTGTTCGACATTTTTCTCTTCCGATTGGCCTTTGGGAAGGTTAATATTGCCGTCTGAGCTCTTGTGGTTGGCGGTCCTCCTGTTTGTCCTGCGTCCTCGCTCTCTTTGCAGCGTGCTGATTGGTGGGTAGGGGCTGGACATGAGGAGACTGTTGGCATGCAGGTCTTCAAGGGCGGTGCGGTGGACGAAGACATCGTGACCATCTGGAAGCCGCTGACGTCCCCTGAAGGCCATTGGATTGGGTTGGATACCCTGGTACATCATGGGATTCTCCATGCCAATAAGACCCTTTTGTTGGGCATTCTCTAACTCTTTTTGGTGCAGGATAGCATTCATCTCCATCCTTATTTAAGAAAAAGAGCATGTTGAATTTAAAGTGTTAGGCTGTTTTACTCACATTAACACTGCTTTTATATGTACATCAAATGCATTTCATTTTACCTGGCTATGTTCTGTTTGTGAATTAACTCTTGACGTCTGGCTACCGTCTCCATGGTTTCAGTTGGAAGAAAACCATAACCTGTGAATTAAATATTTATTTTTACATTTTTTATTTTTACATTGTTAACTTGTAATCACGTTCTTACCTGTGCCAGGAAATCCTCTGCCTGGAATAACGTTGGAATTTGGGGGTAGCGGTGGACCAAGATGGGCACCCATGTGGATTTGTCTGGCATCAGCTGATACCATCTCACTGGGCGGCACCATTTCCCTGCAGATAAAGAGCAGAAAATATTTGTTGATGATAAAAGTACTATGACTTTCTCAGTTTTTTTTATTTCGTGTATTTTGAAGTATGCCAACAGACCTCTCCATGAAACGAGGATCAAACTGTGTAGACACACCCTGCAGTCTCTGTTGCCCTTGAGTCAGGATCTGTGGAGCCATGGCCATCTGGTTCCTCATCATGAGCTCCTGCCTCTGTCGCAACTCTACTCGACACAACACATGCAGATAAGGGTTGGTTTTAGAAGTACAGCAGAGAGTTTAGATTTTAGTATACAGTTGTTAGTGATTCCTTCGTTCATGAGAAACATGAAGCTCCCACCTCCAGCAGACATGCCTCCATTGACCAGTCTGTACCAGTGTTTCTCATCCAGAGCCCCTTGCTCTCCCAGCGCTGTTATCTTCCTCAGCTGCTCGCGAGGGGTCATGACACTGTATCCTTCCTGCAAAAGGGCATACAAACACATTCACAAAAGCATTTTGGTTAGATTGTCTTCCTTAGGCTTTTTAAAAGAACATACCATGCACATAGCAGTGCAAATGTCATATGTTTGATTCCCAGGGAACACACATACTAATAAAATATATAGACTGAATGTACTGTATGATGCTTTTTGTAAAATAAAATAAAATAAAATAAAATAAAATAAAATAAAATAAAATAAAATAAAATAAAATAAAATAAAATAAAATAAAATAAAATAAATAAAACAAAATAAAATAAAATAAAACAAAATAAATAAATAATTATTTATAAGAGTCTGTCAATAATTTAAATATTTTAATATATTATTATAATTGTATTTTAGTGTACAATATGATGGGATGCACTACCAGTATGTTTTGCATAATTACTACATTGAAGACTGTAATATATAATAGATATATAGATTAATATATTTATATTACACAAACTATAATATATACATTGCACAGTATTTACACAAAAGATTCACACTGATCTCATCCATAATGATTAATTTACACATAATATTTACTCTTCTCTTAACGGTGCAGTACATGATACATTTTAAAGACACTTTTATGACTTTTAAAACACAAAACAAGATAACATGTAATACGGTACCTGTTTACTTGTTCTCTTCTGCTGTATTTTTACTCATTCAAGTGAAAAATATTTCTGTCACGATGCTCCTGTTAGTCTGAGATCAAGAAACCAGAATGTAAGAGCCGAACGAAAAACAGCTCTATACTTCTTTAAGGAATATTGTTATTAAATCCTAAAATGTAAAGCAAAACTATACACCACATATAGTTTCTAAAATTGTTCAAAAGCATCAATAGTAAAGTATCTGTCCATTTCTTAACCTTTCAGATGTCTCTCTTTTCCCTGATATATTCTGCACTCTTCAGTATGAAGCAGGCTGAGATTTCCTTCTGTGCGTTTAACTGTTTATGTTTCTAGACCTAAACCAATCAGAGTCTTGTAATCCTTCTGTTAGTCCAGCAGTCTGCTATCTACATCTGCTGACCTGTATATGTGCGTTCCTGCTGTCAGCCAACCCCCAAACTACCTTCAGGGCCCTATTCCCCCTTCGGATCCTATTAGCTAAATCCTGACTATACAGCACTTTAAAGGGATGTGTTAGAGGTAATCCCACAGTTTAGAGTTTTACCCTCAGCAAACCTTGCCTGTAAGCATCCCGGACAATACACCCTAAGTGCTAAGCCTATTAGCCTCCATTAGCCTCAGAGATGTCCTAAAAACACCTTGGGGATAAATCGGAGATACAATCGGTTTATGCGGTGAATGTGGCGCAGGCAGACAGACTGTCAACCGTGTTAAAACTCTGCTCATATACAAAAAAAAGATTGGTAAGAAATTCACATTGGTTTGTATGGTATTGTAATGTAAGTCTATAGTAGTTTCAGAGTATTTAAAGTCGACCTGCAAGAATATTTGCATTACATTTACCATCAGAGATCAGTCTTGATTTATATGACCACCACTAAACATTTTGTTTTATATAATTACACTGAATTGTATGCATGATGAGGCAAACACCGTTTCCATATTAAGTGCAGTTTTTGGCATGTGTGTGTGACAAATGTGACAGACTTGAAGTGGATGGATTTGTCTCTGTCTAATCTCATTAAAGGAATAAATTAAGGGAAAACTGCTGACGACTTAAATCTAAACTCTTGTATTTGTGTAGGTCACAGATAATCATCTGCTTTAATATACTCGCTTTGTATAGTATGGCCATATGATAATTCCAGTTGTAGACATGCAAATCTGAGATCTGGATAAACTGTAGTGACATGCACATGACAAGTGTAAGAGGACAAAATAATCTCATCACTACTATGGCAGTTGAACAATTACTGTTAATAATTTTTAATATGCACAAAAAGAAATTAGTTTATATTTTGTATCTAATAAATCAGTAAAATATATGTGTTACATTTTAAGAATTCCATATAAATAAATTCACTGTAAAATGTACTGTAAAAAAGTCATAGCAAGATATGTTTATACATTATATTAAATCATCAAGTAATTACAAGTTGCATCATATCATAACTAGTCAAGATTTAAAATAGTAAGATGATTTGATCATCCAAAAATGAAAATTATTTAATCCTTTACTTACGTCACTTTAAATACAAAAGAAGATATTTTGAAAAATATGGGTAATCAAACACCATTGACTTTTACTGTATAAACACAAAACCACTGAGACATTTCTCAAAATATCTTCTTCTGTCTTCCACAGATAAAAGTATTGAACGACATGATGGTGAATAAATGATGACAGAATTTTTACTTTTCAATTAATTATGTCTTTAAAAACTATTTTTTACAATGTGGATATAATACACTGGCTAGAAGTCCATATCTCTTATATTCCTCAATATATTGAAAGCTCAAAATGAGCTTTACTTTATATTTCAAGGAGCATAAATGAGCAAGTAATTGAAAAGTGTAGAGATACAAAGACTATAAATGTGCAGAAATTGGACTCACCTCTCAATCTCCAAGTTTTCATTCAGGATGACAATACAAGTAATATAACACATAAGCAAAATATTTCCAAATCACTAGGATGCTCAAAGGTTCCCTGCAGGTTTAAGCAACAAGTGTTCTGAAGGAAGATGTAGATGTCCTGACGGATGCAGTGCCAGCTCCTGGTCTTAACTAAAAAAGACCTTTAATTACAGATTCATGTTATCTCTATTAGCTTGGCTTTATCTGCCTGCTTAAGCCCCCCCATACCTGACATCACAACGATCTCGTCCAACTGCACGCGGGACACTTTGTTGAAATGTAATTAAGAGCACAGCCTAAGCATAGCAGCTAAACCTCTTTTAACATTTACCTCATTAATCCTCTGTTAGCACGTTAAGACCGAGGGTAAGACACCTAAATGCTCAGCTTCCTTTTTTCATCAAAAACACGCTGCTGAAATCTGACAGGATGGGAAGGTTTGCTTTTGGTTTGTTTAGCAAAAAATATTTGAAGAGTGTTAATATGTAGTCAGATATCAGATGTGATTGGGCACCTGTTCTGAAAATGTTGCTTGAGGATCATGTACTCAGACTTGCTAATATGACAGTTTGTGCTCATCACCTGCTTACAGTACAGTCTGCACTTGCTATACTTTATATTTTTGAACACTGAGAGGATCAGGGGAATTAGATCGGGGATAGATGCATGCACAATGGGACGGCATATGAGTGTTTTGCAGGAAAACAGATTCTTGGGAAGACATAAACATGCAGAGATTGGCGGCGAGCATTTATCTCCTGCAGGGACAAGCTGACAGAGGGTTAAATAAGCTTTTTACTGATTATTATAAAGATGCACACACACCACCTCATTTGCAATATGAAGCTCTGTATCAGTAAACAAACACTTGTTAAGCTGTAGCAAAACGAGGAACATATTATTGACGTTATACCTAATAACATTTGCACTTCACTAATTGTTGAAATATTAATTTCAGAAATTGAAATTTTACTTGTTACACTTTACAATAAGGTTGTAATTGTTAACCTTAGTTAATGCTTTAGCCAACAAAGAACAATATTTCTACAACATTTACTAATACGTATTTATAATCAAACGTTGTATCTGTTTACATAGTTAATGCACAGTGAACTGAAATATTTGCATTAACTACCATTGACAAAAATTCATCAATGCTGAAAAACCATATATTTAATTGTTAGTTCACGTTAGCTAATGCATTTACTAACGTTAACAAATAAAACCTTATTATATAGTGTTACCCATAATACAAGATATGGTAAATAAGATAGTATATTTGATTAAAGGCTCACCAATCTTCTTACAATTATGTGTTTCGGCTTTTGTTTAAGCTGACAAAACTTTATTTATTACTTCTATTAGACAGTTCTGTGTATTTACAGAATGTCTTTTGACAGTGCTATTTTACATTTGAAATCTTACTTAACCATAATATCTTCAATAAAAGACAATTGAATAAAGCATTTTTAACCTGGGTCTGTCCCCCACCATTTGTCAAAATTCAACATGGGTAAATATAGTCAGAACGGTGTAGGACCTTATAGGACTCTAACAGGAGTGATATATAAAGTATGGACAGATACTAATCATGGTTTTGCACACTTCACTAAATACACTCTTAAAAATGAAGGTGATTCATAATGCCATTGAAGAACCTTTTTTGCCGTTATGGTTCCATAAAGAACCTTTAACATTCAGACACCTTCCCGTTTCACAAAAGGTTCTTAAGAAATGATTTAAGAACTTTTGACAGAAAGGTTCTTTGGGAAACCTGGGACATTACTTTGAATATACGTTTAAAGCACCTTTATTCTAAAGAGTGTAATGTGATGCACGATTAGTCAAACATGTTGCATTAATGTGGTCTCATATCAGCCAAAATAGCGGAAATCACTAATAACCCGCTTAGAGAATTAAGACAAGAAAACCGCTAATTTAAGAACCTATGCAGAGTAAGCGTTTTAAGAAGGATTTCTGCACAGGTCGTTTGCTCATTGTATTACAGAGTCACAGTGAGGCAAAGGGATAATGAGAGGTTTAACCCCAAAACCACTCTGAACGCATCCCGCTTACAAAGTCTGAACTATGCCAAAGGATTAGAGATGAGCCGTGAGTCCTAATGAACATCATACAGATGACTATAATAAAATCATGAGGTGAAAATACATGACCTAAATGGCTTACGGTTTGGCATACAGTACCTATTTCATATATATATTTCACCATTTTAAATAATATGCAGATTTCTGTCAATTTCAGTCTATTATTTAACTATTTAATGAAATTGTTCAAATTAAACTAAACGTCTACATTTCTGAGGTAAAGGCAGTGACTCATTCATTTTTACTCATCATGCATGTTTATTCACATTCTCATGTCACAAATCAACACAAATCTGTTCTGAGAAAGAAATAAAAGCAGATTTTTTGTAATCTATCTTTTCATATAACTACACAAATCTCCAGCTAGATTACGGCACGGCGCTGCACAGCTCTGGTCTTTGGTCCGTCTCCGTGAGCCTATCCGCGTTGACGCCATTGGATTTAAGAATGTCCAGCAGCTCAGAGATGGTCTCTTTGGAAAGCGTGCGGGTCCTGCTCATGATCCAAGCGTACTCAACATAGAAGAGACCATCAACTTCAGAACAAGAATAAACCAGGGTGTAGGTGTCATAGTCGGTAGCCAGAACCCAGTAGGGGGATGGAGGAGCATCTGAAAGTACACAGAGTAATCATAAAGAAGGAAATCAAGGAAAAGATAAATATTGATCTTCCTTCTGTAGACTTACTTTCAAAGAAGCTGACCTCCAGTTTAGCAGGTTCTGATGGATCAGTGATCTTGGCGGTGCCTTCAATGTAGTTTATAGTGCCATTAGCACTGTGTGTTCAAGGTGTTCAGAAAAAAAAATGTTGGGAAACTTTTTAACAGAGAGTGCAATAATATACTTTTATTGGACAAAATTAGAACTTCATTTACATATTGACTTATTTCATATTTTTCTATCTGTGTCCTTTAATATTCAAGTTATCATTTAAGGTATCAATATCCTACTTACAGAAGTTCATCATTTCGAACCAGGACAATACCGTCACTTAAAGTGTAAGTAGCCTGACAGCATTCTCCTAACTGAAATGGAGACGGAATCTTCATGATCTCGAACCATCTGCCCATGTACTAATAAAGGATGACATGAGAAATTATTCAGCAGGATCTTATGAAAATACACAAAATTATGAGCTGAAATGCTGTTTTATGTTGTAAAAGTTATTGTAATGCACACATTACAAACTTTAAGTATAATATTGTATTATATATAACTTGTAACTAGAAACAAAATCTCAAATTATGTGTCTTTTCATAAAGATATGCATTATTACTATTTTTCAAATGCTGCAGTTTGATTGCATGAGGAATGAAAACGTCTCCTAAATCTTCCTCTTAAAGCTCTGGCCCACTCTGCTTTTCACAATGTTTTTTAATAATAATAATAATAACAAAAATGTGTTTACCCTTGCAGGATCAAAGTTTTGTTGAACAGGAGGCTGTGGGCATATGGTGGACCGAGCATTGACTGCCAGTACACACAGCAGAGCAAGAGACACAACATGTACAGTCTGCATTCTCTCAATTTCACCTAAAAAAAAAGATAGACATTTAGTAAATAAAACAAATAACACTTGCATATAAACGTGTTATATGTAACAAACAATTGAACATCATCTTACCTTTTTGGCTTCTGGGGTAATTGTTTGTTTGAAATAATGAACGACTGCAAAGTTTGATATTTATATACAATGACAGCTATTTGTTAGGTCACCAAACCCCACCCCGCCAACAAACTAGGGGAAAACTTGGGGATCTGGGCATCTGGGCAACTGATGTTCAAGGTTACGTAAACAAATAGAGTTGAACATTCTAGTAGAAGGTGATGAAATACTGTTAGTCTCCTTCATTTTTCACAAATGAAACCTGTTCTGATGGCGATTTTATCATAATAGACATGCTATTTTATAAATCAAGAAATTTACCCATCCAAATCATAATCCAAAACACACAAAAAAAAATCGAGAGATAATGACTGATCTAAAACTTTTGGTCTTTATATTGACATGATGTTCATTGTTTTTATATTGAGCGCATGATATCCTCTAAACAAATTGTTTTCCAGTGTTGTTCTGTTCACACAACACAAGTAAAAAAAAAATGCAGTTGTGAATATGTACCTGACTGCAACATGTCAAATTCAACATCAGTTTTTATTTTATTGTGTTATGGCACAAATCTTTGGCTCTGTGTGTTCGATTCTTCTCTATTTGGCTCTATGATGCCCTTGAACCTAAACTTCCTCTTGTTTGTGTGTTTGACTAGGTTTACTAGGTCACTTCTGTGTCCTTATACAACTTTTCTTATACGTCAGTAAACACATAGACAGCTCCTTATCACTGTGTTGGAAAACATATCACAAACACCTGCAACATACAGCTACACGTGAGGATACGGTCCAGTGTCAGAAAATAACTTCTCTCTAGCTTTAAAATGTACATTTTATTTGAAATAAAAATATAATACATTTTTGTGCATCTCAATGGGTAAAGCACTGCATTAGCGCCGCAAATATTGTGGGTTTCATTTCAAGGGAACATAATATACTACACCTTACAGGAAGAGATGTTGGGTGTATTTCTCCCCACCCTGGTTAAAACTGTGTTATTAATAATCATTTTTTAGCTATACTAGTTTGAAAGTCTCTTCAAATCCTGTGGGCAATCATATTATTAGCTTATTATATTTTACTTTGTATAAAAATTTAAACCATTTATATAAAGTAAACTATAACAAGATAATAATTATAAACAAATATAATACATATATTGTCACAGTGTAAGATTAGGTTAAGGCACTGTGACTAGCCTCATACACAGTTAGGCATTAATACATGGCAAACATTTTAACATCAAGAATGATTTGTGTAATGTTTTAGTGTATTGTGCTTCTGTGTTTAATGAGTATGTTTTATATGGTTTAATCTATTGTTATCACTGTTGTTACTTTCCAACCAAACTGAGCCAAGCACCATTTCCTATCATCTGCCATAAAACAATGAAATAACCGCAGACACAAGTTCTGTATCTACTACCATTTATTGGGCAATAAACACACAAAGATTGCAAACACTCACCAATTTCCATTTTCCAGAACCAAACTTGTGCAATATACAAACTGGGACTTTTATACACTTACCATGCTGGGCAGCCATTTTGTTGTGACATCATATGGGTCACCAGTTTATGCCTGTATAAAAATGTATTGTTTCTGGTGTTTAAAGTCTTAATGATTGTTTGATGTGTGTTGAATTGTGTGTTTGCACTTATTTTCATTAATGTATATTTTGTGGCCAAGTGACTGTATGTATGTTTCTATAATCAGAGGAGAAAACCCCCTACCAATTTCAGAATGGTTCCATCCTGGGGCGGAGCTAAGAGTATAAAATGGCTCCCACACAGTCAGTTAGGAGTAGGGATGGGCGATACCAATTATTTTTTTTCCGATTAGATACCAAGTACTTTCAAGATGAGTATCGTCGATACCGATACTCCTATGAAATATTTTATGTAGGTGATTTTATCATCATCATCATCATCATCATCATCATCATCATCATCATTATTATTAATATTGAATAAACTGCAATAGACATGACTTCTTTTTTTTTTACATTTATTAAAAAAATACTGAACTCTATCAATGAAATGAACATATATAACAATGTATATAACAAAAATATAACGTCACACAGAACTTTTTTCAATAACTGTCACATAATGTTTCTACATTTCTTCCTTTTTTAGGTTTTTGAGATAAAACAAGTGAATGTTGACATTTCTCCTCTTGAGCCTGTTTATTTTCTTTGACTTATAGTCTCTCTTGCTTTTAAATAAATAAAATAAAATGACTAAATAAACAAATACAACCGGGAATGCACTGAAAATCTTCATCGTGCTCTTTAGGGTGTTTTACTTTTAAATGCTTTGTCATATTTGTGGTATTGTTTTTTGACAAATGTCTCATTTAGCTTCATCATTGTTAACTGGAGTGAGATAACTCCAGATTATGCTTCTTTTTCTTTCACTCATGACCGCAGCCATGCACTCCAAACCCTCTTTAAACCTGCACCGAGTCTGCTTTGATGAAGTGAGCGAGCGAACGCTGTCATGATACGCGGAGATACAGCGGAAGAAGATATAGGTCCCATTGCATTCCTATTTAAGTAAATACTTCTATACTATACAGCGTACTACTAATATTAAAATATTCTAACATCACTCGTTAAAACCTCCCAGATAGGATCGATACTTCTATTTGAGAATCGATCCTTTTGATACAGTGCCAGTATCGAAAATATCGATACTTTAGGATCGATCCGCCCATCCCTAGTCAGGAGAGGGTAGTGGTAGGACTTAGTTGTAAATAGTTGTTTTCTTGTGTATGGAGTTCAGATCAATTGATTTAGCTGAACTAGCTTGTAAATACTTGTATTTAGTGCATATTTTGTACAGTTTTATTTTCTTTTTGATTATTTTGTTCCTTTTACACTGTGTTGAGGTTTGTTACCACGTGTGTGTGTGTGTGCCAATAAAGCACCTTTCACCTGACTCCAAGCAGCTTCTGTGTCACTCTTGCCTCCTACCCCCAGTCAAATCCTAACATATATAATATATAAATATTCAGAAGAGATTTGAATCAATGACAAGCCTAAATGACACAAGGAGGCGTGGCTTTGTAGTGAGATCCAGAAAGCTTGTTATTGCCGTTATGAAACTGCCCACATTAGCTTATGTAAAAACATAAATTAAGTACATAAGTTTGTTTTCTTGATACCAGGAATATGTTTTTACAGTTGAATCTACCTATCTATTTGCTTGGAATGAAAGCACCTGCTAAATGAGCTGTAGCTGTTTAATTTTACTTTTTGACTTGCTTCTTAATGTAGGAAGATGCAAATAACACACACACCAATGCCACACACCACTTATCTGCATCTCTTTTCCGTAATAAATGTTGCATCACACATTAAATTTACTGTAAACATTAGTCTTTAAATGTGGAGATTAAAGAGCAATGATGGGAGAATCTTCGTGGAAGTGAAATAGAACACAACTTATATATCTCTGAAGCAGAATTAGATAAGCAAACTCCTCCCAAAATTACTTTAGATACTTCACAAAGCATTTTGTGTCGCAAAGATGCAAGTGAGGACAATAATGGAACATTCCCGCATGGTTTCAGTTAGCTTAATGACATACTTCATGTTGGAAATAAAAACATACAAAGACTCTTTTATGGCATATCACATGACCCAGAGAGATAGAGACTGAATCAAATAGTCTGTGCTTCACGGTCTATCACATATTTCACACAACATCCAAAGGTAAGGATTCTTGTCATTAAGCTGTCGTCAAACTGTGCTTTTTTATAATAGTTTTATTATATAGTTTAGTGTTTATTATGTAGTTTAGTGTTTATTATATAGTTTAGTGTTTATTATATAGTTTAGTGTTTATTATTTAGTTTAGTGTTTATTATTTAGATAGTTTAGTGTTTATTATGTAGTTTAGTGTTTATTATGTAGTTTACTGTTTATTATATAGTTTAGTTTTTATTATTTAGTTTAGTGTTTTTTATTTAGTTTAGTGTTTATTATGTAGTTTAGTGTTTATTATTTAGTTTAGTGTTTATTATGTATTTTAGTGTTTATTATGTAGTTTAGTATTTATTATTGAGTTTAGTGTTTATTATTTAGTTTAGTGTTTATTATGTAGTTTAGTGTTTATTATGTAGTTTAGTGTTTATTATATAGTTTAGTGTATCTTTAGTGTTGATTAAATGTTGACTATGTCTGCTGGTTTATAAATTAAAATTTATATTAATATCATATAAATTATTCAGTATCAACAGTTTCAAAAGGATGCATCCAAGGTTTTAAAATGACTGGTTATTAATGCTCAATGTTTTTTATTCTGCAAAGGTTTTAACAAGGAAAATGAAAGTATTTTTTGCGGGTCTTTTGGCCCTCGTTCTGCCCTTCATAAATGCCCAGGTGCCACATTGGGGTCCGTGCCCAGATCCTGTCACCCAACCCGCCTTCAACCTAGAGAAGGTTATGTATCTCCTCCACTAATATCATTGATCATCGCTGGCTTTAAGCTCTTAGATTTCTCTTACTTTGTTTGTCTGTACCCTGCTGTAGTTTATGGGGAGGTGGTATGAAATCGCCAAACTTCCAGCTCAGTTTGAGAAAGGAAGATGCATCGAGACCAATTTCACTCTCATGCTGGATGGATCCGGCTGTGTTGTGAGCTCTGAGATTCTGTGAGTCACATCACTTCTCTTCTGACTTCATACTGTATACAGTACCAGTACCAGTTTAGGCTCAATTGACAGAATTTTTTTGCATGATCTTAAAAATCTTTTAAACTGAAGGTATATATTGCAATGTTTCAAATTACTGTGCCAACATAATCATTTTTTTAATTAGAAAACCAAAATTGTATGTAAATGGATTAGTCAGAGCAAATAATAACTAAAAAGCAGTCAATAAGATAGATAGAAATTTCTTTTGCTGTTTAAAAAGCTTCTCAGGTTGAGACCTCAAGAAGCTGAATGATAAAATGTCAAGAGATTGATTTTACAAATTCCAGTCAAAGGGTGACTGCTTTTAAAGATGATCAAATATAACAGGGTTCATTTATTTTGGATGATTTTTGTCACAACATAATCCCAGAGTTACAACTGTGTTAAAAAATCTAAACAATCTACAACTTTTGACTGGTAATGTACACAGTATAAAGGATATTCAGTTCACCACTTTGCCACAATCAAATATTCTTTATTAAACTGTTAAGTTACCAGTCTAATAATTTGAAATAACCCAATTTTTTTAGAACAGGAAAGGTAAAATCAATTGAAGGGACAGCTGTGGTGGAGGATAAAAGAAATCCAGCAAAGCTTGGAATCAGTTTCTCTTATGGTATGAATCTTGATAACTATCACATTGTTTTATTGGATATAGAATTCAACTTTCACAGATCTATTGCTATGCCTGATATTCTCATGTTTTCTTAGTTATTACTTATTTTCTAGTTATCTAGTTTTTGGTTATTAATTATTATTTGAAGCACTGACAGCTGAATTTCACTGATCTCATGTGAATCATATTTACTGATCTGTACAGTTTTGCCATACACTCCATACTGGATTCTGTCCACTGACTATGAAAACTCAGCACTGGTTTATTCCTGCACTGATGTCCTGAGATTGTTCCACGTGGACTTTGCTTGGATTCTGGGTCGCACCAGATCACTGCCTGCTACCACCATCGATCACGGCAAGGAGGTTTTTATTAATAACAACATTGACGTGAGCCGGATGATATTGAGCAGGCAATGTGACTGAGGCCTTTGAATAACAGCCAATTAATCGGTTTTGGGTTGAAGATCCTGTGGACTAATGTTAGATACAACATTCTTAATAACAAACACTGCATGGGTTGACTTTATGAAATGTCTTGAATTTATTAGATTTAATATTACTATACGTAATCCATTGAAAGCACAAGTTTCCTATGTATGAAAATGAATGACTACATGTGAGCTGTGTTTATTGAATGTGTTGTGATTCTCAGACATTTAGCCCCTCCTTATATCAACTAGATAAAAGTGTGACTATATCATTTCTTGCTTTAGAAAGTATATAACAGTAAAAAACATGGTCTGTCATGATCATAAAACACTGGTCTGTCAAAATAAAACACTGTAAAACATGTTTGTTTACCACTTTATTTCCATATCTGAATAAAGAACAGGAAAGTAAAGCACGTGCTGCGCCATACTTATTATGCATGAATGCAGTGTTGATAGAGTCAAAGATGTACAGTTAGTTATTCATATTAATAAAAGGGATTAAACCTTTTGTTAGGTAAGCATAAAGATATAGAGACCTCATATAGAATAATGCAAACGACAGTCACAGACAGAATAATCAAAGGTATCTCCTCTAATTTCTTTTCATTTCCGATCGCATGTAGGTTTTATTAACTTCATCATTAAGAAGAATGAGAGAGAAGCACTGAATCCGTTTCCATCAGTGCTGATGTAATTTGCTCAACGGAACTGCAGAGGGCTGACGCGCAACCCAATGACATCTTTACCGATCTCAGTGACCTGGAAAACAGGAGAGGGACAACAAAACGCATTCTTCACTTTACAGCACTTCACGATCACTTACATCACATGCTGATAAAATGAGATGTTTTTCACCAACACAGTGTATAAACAGAGGTTATGAGGTCCATGTACTGTACCTGTGTGACCCTGCAGACCTCTCCTTTGTATTTGGGGCAGTAACAGGCTCCAGACAGGGGGCACTTCTCTACGGGCCGCCCGCGATACAGGGGAGTGAAGGAGGCTGCGCAGATGTCAAAGGGATTGTGGGGGTCGTAGTTCAGTTGGTGAGCGTCTGTTAGGTTCTTCTCACATGCTGCAAGAATCTTTCGCGTCTGAAAAACAGTCAACTGGTTAATATCAAATAGTGTAGATATTAGAGCTGCACGATTCTGGCTAAACTGAGAATCACGATTTTTAAGTTTTCAAATTCTCCCATGATTCTGAACAGCAACTATAAGTAAATTTACTAAATATTAATTGTTGCAGTATATTTAAAATGTTTCATTTTAATGATTTTTAAATCAGTTTTAATTATTTTTTTTATTACTCACTAATAAATATTTCACTTGATAATTACTGGATGAATCAGCATTGAATGAATGATTCATGAAAAATACATTTTTAGAGTCGTTGTCCCCACCTAGTGGCGTTATTGTGTTATTTGAAGCGCCAATTTACGTTCAAAAATTGACATTAGTGTATATATGCGACCTTTTATCCCAGTACTTCTGATCATTTGAATATTTCTAACCAGAGTCATAATAAGACCTCAATTAGGACTGTTTACACTGCCTTTTTCAAAGGCATTGCATTATTTATTATAGGTTTTTGTAAACACACGTGTTTGTCCGTTGCACTCGCGTTTTGGGCGTTAATGCTCCAAACTAACCCTTACACAAAAATAATAATGAAAAAGTAGCACAGTAAAATGGAAAACAAGTTTTATAGGCTACTGCTTTCTCTGCTTCGGGGGCACCACCAACAGCAACGAAAAATCGTTGACATTTATGAATGAGATCGTATGGGTGTTTGAATCGCGATCGCGATTCTTTAACGATTAATCGTGCAGCTCTTGTAGATATCTAAAGTCTGTATTACAGACGTACCTGTTGTGCCACCTCTGGTTTGGGGCCGAGCTCAAGGAGACGGCGGGCGAATCCGGCTGCTGTTTTGAAGTTACGGAGTTTGAAGAAAAGATTGAGAGCCGTTCTCAACACCAACACCATGTGGACGGGCTGCAGATTGCAGTGTGTGAAGTATGCCGCCATCTGACAAACACACAAACATGTAAATATACAATCTGTACATTAATATTGTGCATTAATCAATAAGAACTCAAGTTCACATACCTCACACAGTCGCTTCTGTTGATCTAGTGTGTCTTTAGGAAGTTTCTTCCTCTCGGTCTCCATACTGAGGCCGATGATGTACTCTTTACAGATGGTTATCAGCTGCTGTGCCTGTAATGATGAAGTTTATTATAAAAACATGACACTACTGACCCTGAGCGGAAGAGAAAGTAACAATATCTTCCTCTCATGTACCTCTGCAATCTCCTGTTTGTTGTCAACCACGAGCAGCGGTACTGACAGGAGGACGACCCTAAAGCGCTCCACGGCTTCCTCAAAGCGTCCAGACGTGGTCAACTGGTAGCACTGCTGCAGGCGTGAAATGAGGTCAGACAGACGCAAGCCCACCGCTGGCAGCCCGCCTTTAGCCCCGCTGTCCTTCCAGTTCCTCTGGGGGTAACTGTGCAAGCAGGGCTGAGACGGCAGGCCGAGGTAACAGGTGCGGCCACGGGACAGGGTCTGCAGGAAGATCTGCTTATAGGGTCCGAACTGAACCACACCAACCTGGTCGTGTAGCAACTGTAGGAAGGAGTGAAAGACAGAAACTAAGCATGAGCTAGATTTTTTTTTTCTCCCCATGATTTTCAGCCACAAGCGCAACAGGAAATTTTAATGTTTGTCAAGTATGTAGATCGTTTTACCCTCATAGCGGTCTCAAATGAGCCGCCTAGGATGTGATCCACAGCCAGCTGAGAGTTGTTGCACCATATCTGGGTGGGGCTTGTGCCCTTGGTAGGTGGTACAAAGAAACCTTCTCCCTCAGCTCCACCTCCACCAACAGCAGGCACATCCTATTGGTTAACGAAAAGACGATGATGTCAAGTGTGATGTCGGAGTTCAATAACAGACATAAAACAGAAAAGAATGATACCCACCAGTTCTGGAGGCAGGTCCAGATCTTCTTCAACATCCCAGCCTCCACCTTCCTCCTTACCGATAGTCTCACATCACCCAGCCCTTCCTGAGCATCCATGAATCCATCTGAGGAGAGCAAATATAATAGATGAGAGGTGGACTGAAGACAAAATAAATGACTTTTTAAAGAAAATCAGGTGGAGATGATGGTGGAGGAGAATCCATCCCTAAATCTTTATGAAATTGTGGTCCTTTTATTGTCTGTGGGACTTGTTTTGTACATTCAATTGTCCACGAGGCAAATCATATTTAAACTATTTAAATCAATTACATGAAATGTAATCCACCCCTAACCCAATGGACATACACATTTAATACACAAGCAATCAGAACGTCTGATGACAAGAGCTAAATGACAAGAGGATAAAGAGCAAAAACAAGACCTTCATCCAAATGAAGTTCTGCATCTTCTCCCCAGCCTTCCACTCCTGAAGTATCCATGTCCAGATCAGCAACCATCTGTCCAGCCCTTCCTACTCAACAAACACACAAAAAAACAGGTTCTTATTCTGCAGAATAAGATCCATCCGACTTCAGAAGTCCCAGCAACCCACCACGAGCCAGGATATTGATCACAAGACAGTAACTCACCTTTGGCAGCAATGGCTCCCTCAAAGAATCCCTTAGAAACGGTGAGCAGAGGCCAGTTGGTGTCCAGAGGGTTGATGGGAGGTGGTGGCTGCAACAGCTGAGCTGCCTGGATCGATTCCTCAGGAACCTGCATGTGAAAGAATTCATCACTCAATAATACTGTAAATGCTTATAGGTGTATCTTACAAAAAAGAATAGCAGAACTTACCACTTCCTTTTCCAAGTCAAAGGTCTCTTTAAGGGCTTCAGCTTCTTCATCCATCCCATGAGTGGCAGCAGTCAGGTACGCCAGAGACTCTAAGAACACGTTGGTGATACACATTTCATTAAGATTATGGCCATTTTCACTTAATAAATCTTGTTAAACCACTCATGTATAGTAGTACTAGTAGGAACGTGACATACTCTGTCCACAGTTCTTCAGGATTCGCACTCTCTCGCTGACGTCACCCAGGTAAAGAGCACCCTGATAGTGTCCGCTCATGTCTTTTCTTATCTCAGCTGTAACACAAACCAGAAACGACATTTAAATCATTGAAAAATCCATTCTCTACACATGCATGTGCTGCTTCTTATTCACTCACCTATCTTCATCATCTTCCTGAGCTTGGCCAGGTTGCCAGTGATGAGGTACAGGAAGGTGAGCTTGTCAAAGTTCTTGGTTCTCTGGTAGCACATCTCCACCACCTGATGATGCCCCTGGAGAAGAGCCGCCTCACCGAGACGCTCCCAGCAGCTACGCTCATCCAGGGCTTTTGCAGCCTCCAGCGCCACCTGCAGGAATGGACAAATGGTTAACAGGAACATCTTACTGCTTTGTTTATTGCTGTGCTTGACTTATTTAGTGTTTAAACATCAAACTGGTGCAGGACATATCAAATAGCAAACAGCCTTAACTGGAGATGTTTTGGCTGCTGGCATTTATTGTGCACTTTTTTTGATTATTTTGAAATTACTAGCATATAGGCTTGCATTTTATATATGAATTTTAATCCAATCATGACAGATTAAATATTGATGGAAAGGACTAAGACTCAAGAATAAATATTTGACAACAATAAACAAACAAAAATATTTTTAAAAATACCTAAAATAAAAAGATTAAAAAATAAAATTTAAAATGTACAAGTTCACGTTAAGTCATGATATAAGGAATACTGTTTTCATGTCTCCACTAGTTTCACAAGAAAATCCAGAAAATGTTTATATTTTTGTTAATTTTGTTTTCTTTGAGACAATTACAAGCCTTCACAACATTAATCTGCATACCTCAATGTTTCCACACTCCAGTGCCAGGCTGAAGCGAAGTCTTCTCATCCTTCACAAAGTGCAGAGCAACCTCTGGATAACCCTTCTTCTGCAGGTAGGCAATGATGGACTGACCCACCAGTTTAGCATTACGCACTACATGAAGAACCTGTAAAACAAAGACAAGGTGGTTAAAAACATCCACCCAAAACAAAAAACACTTCATTAACAATGCTGGAAATAGACATTAACCTCCTCATATTTAAGCATTGACCAGAGCCAGTTTAAAGCGTACTCAGTTGGGTCAATATTGAGCACTCGTGGCCTGCACTCCCCGATCCAGACAGTACACACTGTTGCCTCTGACTCTTGTCACATAGATAGGCAGATCCAGCGTACGGATTATACCATGATCACTGCGAGACGGATGAAAGATTCAATTTGATCATTTTCTGCTATTATTTTCATGTTTGTTATTGGCATTAGCAGTGTATGTGTGTGTGGCTGATACAGTACCCTGAGGTGAGAGCATATTTGATGTGGTTGAGGTGGTGTAGATGAAGACTTCATTCTCAGCCCAGGCTCTTCTGGATATTCTCATGGACTGGATATTCTCATGGATGATTGCACAGACTCTCCAACTATCTTGTTGCAGATCATTGTTTGATTTACACATCTATTATATGAACAGCAGTAGATTCAGAACGAAACATTCAGTATTATCCAATTAATACAAGGCAAAACCGTTTTTATATCATTTGCCTATTTGTAAATCATTTTCGATTATTTCTTTCCATTTCTGTGCTAAAAACATAGTGAACTGCTATAGAAATAAAAAAACATTGAAATGTTTTTAAAGCACATTCTTGACAGATTATGTGAAGTAGTTGTAGTACCGTGTTTGGCCAGCAGGGCCACGTGATTGGCGTCGCTGCTCCACACCACATATTTGACCTTAGCGATTTTAACCGTGGCGAGGGATCGCTTCTGCTGCACATCAAACAGTGTGACTCCGTCAGCGCCCCAAGAGCAACAGAGAGCCCGTTCCAGCATAAAAGATCTCCTCACAGCTCGGCACCTGCACCTTCTTCACAATCTCGTTCTTTAAGTTCTTTATCAACAGCTGCAAAAGCGAAAAGGAGGACAAACTCTTTTACGCATGTGAAAACACACTCAATATTTCTTAATGGATTTAATGTTATGCAGTTTTAGGGGTGTGTTATTTAGTTGACTCACTGAGTGCATGCGATCGAGCACGGCAAACCGATTCCTGGCCACCCAAACTGCAGTCAGGCCAGAGGAGCGTTTACCCTCAGGAGCTAAACACAGAGATGCCAAAGAGTGAACAACTACACAAGACCCAAAACTGAGAAATAGGGACTTTAAAAAGACTGGATTGTATATTAAAATTAGACAAACTGTGATAATTTTACCATCAGGATTCTGGGAATCACTCTCTCTGGGGATGGAGTACAGGTCGTATGTGCTGTTTTCTAGGTTTGTAGCTCTCTAGAACGGAAAAAAATATTAATGTGTGTTTAATACACCCTATTACATCCAATAATTTGTTTTATTATATGGCGCTCTGGAATACTTGATTCTGATTGGTCAGTCAGGACATTTTTCAGGCATGTTATTTCCTGATAACAACCACAACAAGTCAACTTGACCTTGAAAATGACTTTCTTACAGATAGAAATATGCCTTATTGATAACACATATGAGATTATATTACTAATGATTAAACCAATTTGTGTTTTGTTGTGACAATCTTGTCTAGAGCAAAAGGATTTGTTTTCTCACTGAGCTTTGTATTCATTACAAACAAGCTAATAAAACATTTCAAATCAATATTTTGTGCCCAATAATTTACTTATGAAGCAAGGCATGTATTAAGCAGGATACAGCCAGCTGTACATTAGTGTCATCACAAAACGAACCCCTTTAGACACAAGAAATTATTATTTTGGGAATTATTCTGCAATAACAACGGCTGGCTGAACATTATCCCTGACTAAACATACATCGTATTCTCTTCTATACTCACAGTGCACAACAGCACAGCATTCTCCGCAGGATTGTAGGACATACTGAACACTGGGAATTTTGATCCGCTGTGAATATCAAAGAAATACAGCTCACTAAACCATTCAGACATGTTCACCAACATTTCTAAAACGAACCAAATACTGCAAATTCACATAGATGCAAATGTCCACCCACCTGCGCAGCTGCATGACAGCTGTGTCCTTACTGCTGTTGAAATCCAGCTGTCGCAGGAAACGGTCCTTCACGTAGTACAGCATGTTACCGTACACGGCATAGGCTGGACGTTCCCTCTCCAGCTTAAACACCAGCATCCCGCTGTCGTGACCTGAGACATATGTACAATTCAATGCAACTCCACTCACTCTCCATACCACCTGGCCACACAATCTCTACCAGTATCCTACCAGCAGCAAACAGGTTGAGGTTGGGGTGAGCTCCCAGCACCCAGAAACGGTCGTGGTCTCTGCGGAAGGTTTGGACGCCTGTCCTCTTGGACATGTCCCACACACGGATGCTCTTGTCCTCAGAGTTGGACAGGATGAGCTCCTGGCGAGGGTGAAAGACTGCACAGGACACATTGTTGTAGTGCCCCCTACAGGTGTCCAACTCCCATGCTTTTGACTCTACAAAACAAGTCACAATATTAGGAAGATATTAAAGTATCACATATCAAAATTTTACAACAAAATAATTTTACAACACAAATTAAGATATGTATTGTACAGCTATGGCAATTGTTTTCTGATAAAAAGTGACAAACCTACTCATCAAGGTTCAAAAGGTTTCATTAAAAATTAAATATTGTCAATTCTTTTACAAAATAAAACCATTTTTAATGTTTTTTAATTTTTCACATTTTGTAGAAAATATTGTAATATAATCATAATAGTGAACCCAGTATCACGTATCGTTATCTAGTAACAAAATATTTATGTGCTCTCCATGTTGATGGTTATTAGAATATCACATTGTTCAACTTCATTGTCCAACACATACACAAAGATATTTAACAATGTCAACGTTCCAAATCGTACCATTCATTCTCCAGATCTTCACCTGGCGGTCATCTGCGCCAGATACAATGAGAGGCATGCTGGGATGGAAAGCTGCCCAGTTAACCCCTCGATCATGACCCTGCGGAGCCAAGCACATAAAGACAAACACCACACAATCAGACACTCATCTGGTCATTCATTCATTCATTCTCAACAACACAGCCGATGTCCGAATCCTTTTCAGATCCCAAAAGCGAATTCTCACCTCCAGAACGTGTTTCACTACAGCATCAGAGGCACCAAACAGGTCGACACCAGTGATGCCACGCACATCCGTCTCCACAGCCCCCGGAGACAGATTCTTCTTCCTCAGACCTGGAAGCAACATTTAAAGTCCGACACACAAAGGGGACCATTTACAAGTTACACAGGAACACCCACATACCAGGGAGGGAGAAAGAGAGGAACAATTGTAAAACCGACACTCAAAAATACATTTGTGACAGTAACAACATGTGAGACGCATAAACATTTTGTTGGACTGCTAAACATACACAGGTACAGAAAACAAACACAACACACGCCCACCAATACTGTAGGTCTCAACCAGAGTTATGAAGAGGCAACAATCACAATTTAAAGGAATAGTTCAGCAAAGTATAAAAAAAATTCTCTTATAATTTATTAACCATCATGCCATTTCAGATGTGTGTGACTTTCTTTCCTTAGGTAAACACAAATTATTTGTATTAAAATGCCGTATATTATCTTCTTATATGGGATGTGTAATGTTAAGGCTTCAAACAGCTATAGCTACATCCAACATTAAATGTCAGTCATAAAGGATGACTGACATTCATTTGTGATCAACTGACGAAAAGAAGTCACATACATCTGGGATGACATGCAGGTGAGTAAATCAATCCCTCTTAATTTCTTGGTGAAATACTCCTTTAGGTGTGGTTGTTATTACAGAACACTGTAAGAATCACTTCTGATTGGGTTGAAAGAATGTGATCAATGACAGAAAGATGATCAGCTTAACTCAGGTCAGGACACAGAGAAGAAATGAACAGAATGTGTGTCTGAGATCTAAGCACTTTAAATGCTGAATGATTAAAAGTCCAACAAAAACCAAGCTAGTGAACACGTGTGGATGTTTCCAGGGGGTGTGGGCAGGAAGTGAGCAGTGAATGAATGGACTGGTGGATTGATGGGGATGAAGCATGTCCAAATGTTCTCTGGAGGGGCGCTGGACGTTAGATGGCTGAGGAATACTGCAGTTAATTCATGCATCTGTTAGCAAATTGTAATGCGGTGACAGAGAGTAAAGAGTCAATAAATGACAAGTTTATGTTAATAGTATTAATCCAGAGTTAGGGTTAGGCATTATATAAAGTGAATATATATAACATATCATTTTTACAAAATTGTTAGACAAAAGCTAACAATCTGGAAATAAACATACTTAGTTCACCTGAAAAGTAAACTAAGGATTTGGATGATGTTAGAAGTAAGGGACAACGTTGGATAAAATATGTGAAATGGTCATACGGTTTTAAGTTAAAGGTATTAAACCACCTTAGATACAATCATGCATAATAAGTCAACAAATCTTGACAATATGTCATACAAATATTTTCATTTTTCTTATATTCATGCAGCTGTTTTGCACATTGGTAGAGAAAAATTCACTGCTGTATTAATTTGCATGAGAAGCAAAGGATGACAGAGTGTGATTTTTTGGTTAACACAGAGACAATGTAGACAGGCTAAAATGTTAATGAGAAAGAACAGTGTTGAGTAATGAAAAGCAGAAGTCAGACACTAGCATTGACATTAATACATTATTAATACATGCAAAATAGCAATAACACCTCTCCCACCAGCATTCCTACAATAGACAGCCCATGAAAAGATCACAAAATAGTGAAATTTTGTGCCATGTGCCAATAACCAAAGTGATCTAAAACAAAAACCTGTATCTATTGTTATTACTGTGCGTAGAGGTATTTTTGCATAAAGCCCACAGAGTTTTGACCTGTACACACTTTAGAGGGAGAATATAATTCTCCCTCCAATACCACCTCCCCAGCCTTCCCAAACCACTCAGTCCTGTCCCAAACCTCACCGGAAATATCCCACACGCGCACAGTCTGATCCAGGCTGGCCGACACCACCAGGTCCTCAGAGGGATGGAACTGAGCACACATCACATAGTGATTATGGCCAGTAAGCACACTGCGGAGAGAGAGAGAGCACAGAGAACATAAGACTATTGAATATAGTTCAGAATAAAGGAAACGCTTTAAGCGAATGACATGTAATGTGACAAATCCTCACCAGACACATGTTCTGGACTGCCAGTTCCAAATGCGGATGGTCTGATCATCTGATGCACTCAGGATCCACGGATATTCCTGAAGAGGAAGACATTTAGGTCTCAAGAGTACTATGCTACAATACATAGATCTGATCTCATCATCTTCAAGTCTGTCTATTATTACATGAAGAATGAGAAAAATAAGACAGATTAAATCCAGAAGAACTGTGGCAATGTCTTCAAGATGTTTAAAGAAACAACCAAAATGTAAACTGATGTTTCCCACTCACATACTACAGCAAAAACTACAATTTCTGGCTTAAAACTATTTTTGGTGTGAAAACTTTGGTGTGAAGACTTTTGCATAGTATTGTAAAAGTGCAATATAAAGTTGACAGAGCTTACATGGTGAAAGAAGGTGGTACGAATGTAGTCGAGATGTCCCAGAAGAGTGAAAAGACACCGACGCAGTTTATAGTTCCAGACCTAAAATTAGATTATAATTATTATTATTAAACACACAGATCAATTCAATCCAGTGTCAAACAACACAGCGAAACGACAAAAGGTTATTCTCATCAGCATTAGGTAAGCAAAGCAAAAGCAAACCTTGATCTTATAGTCATCACCTCCAGACACAAACAGAGGCTGCTGCTTATGGAAGTCAATACCTCTGACTGGACCTAAATGACAATTTACAACACAGCAGACGTCAGAATAAATAACACAAGGCAATAAGATCATTATGATGCTGATTTCATACCATCATGCTCGTCAAACTTGTCGATGAGAGTGCACATGCGATAGTCCCACAGCTGGATGACGCCATTGTGCAGACTGGCGAGAATCCACGGTCGCTTGGGATGAAAACTCAGCCCTAAATAAGACAAAAATGTGTATCTTTAAACTACACACTTGTCAAAATAATGACAATCTATAATAAGTTGTGGATTAGCAGTTATCCGGGCTATGTGTTTAAGTGTACTTTGTTTAACGAGATCATCATCTCTAACTTTTATCCTAAAAAGGTACAAATGTAAATTTGTAAAATGTCATTAACACGTCCTCCAACAAAGAGAAAATGTAAAAAAACTGACAATGACACACCGAATGTCCTAAAGTACATTATTCTTTCCTGCATGGCTAGCCAATAGCAATATGCTAACATCGACTGACACACTGCAATGAGTCAAAATTCTTTTCACGATGTAATACGACATAAGACACTGTGGATAATACTGTAGAGTCATTAAGGAATTATTTCACTATCAGGACAACATTATTAAAATGAAATATAAGCGCATATAAAGATGTCCGTGTACAGAAAGATTCAAGTGAAGTTAGCTAGAAGAGATTTCGTGATACAGACCTTTAACACGGGCCGACTTTGTCTCAAATTTGGTCAACATCTTCACTGACAATAATAACCGAAGAGGAATGCGTCACGTCCGTAGATGAATGTATGTGGATTAAATTCATTAAATCATCCCCCGTTAGAAAGAGATTTTGTTTGTTTGTGCAGCTTCACTTCCGTAGCTGACACGTCTACTGAGTCCACTCAGCCGCGCAGCAGTGTTCCTCATCACGATCAATAAAGTTTGACGATTCAAATGCCAACGTCTCAAGGTCCACGTCATAGAACTTTCTGCTATTCACATTTTAAAAGCATTGGAAAAGAATAAATAAATATATAATATATATATAAATTTTTCTATATAATTAAAATTTTTACATTTTTATTTATTATTGTGTAAGTGTCATTATTTAATTTGTAAAGGCCTTTATTGTATATCATTATATCAATATTGTAAAGGGCTTTTATTTCCCATAGTGCATGTCTTTGTGTGTTTGTTAATGGTAATTTACACTTTACAATTTAACTTGAACATACACTATATTGCCAAAAGTATTCGCTCACCTGCCTTGACTCGCATATGAATTTAAGTGCCATCCCATTCCTAATCCATAGGGTTCAATATGATGTCGGTCTACCCTTTGCAGCTATAACAGCTTCAACTCTTCTGGGAAGGCTGTCCACAAGGTTTAGGAGTGTGTTTATGGGAATTTTTGACCATTCTTTCAGAAGCGCATTTGTGAGGTCACACACTGATGATGGACGAGAAGGCCTGGCTCTCAGTCTCCCAAAGGTGTTCTATCGGGTTGAGGTCAGGATTCTGTGCAGGCCAGTCAAGTTCATCCACACCAGACTCTGTCATCTATATCTTTATTGACCTTGCTTTGTGCACTGGTGCACAGTCATGTTGGAAGAGGAAGGGGCCAGCTCCAAACTGTTCCCACAAAGGGAATATGGAATTGTCCAAAATGTCTCGGTATGCTGAAGCATTCAGAGTTCCTTTCACTGGAACTAAGGGGCCAAGCCCAGCTCCTGAAAAACAACCCCACACCATAAAACCCCCCTCCACCAAACTTTACACTTGGCACAATGCAGTCAGACAAGTACCGTTCTCCTGGCAACCGGCAAACTCAGACTCGTCCATCAGATTGCCAGATGGAGAAGCGCGATTCGTCACTCCAGAGAACGCGTCTCCACTGCGAGTCCAGTGGTGGCGTGCTTTATACCACTGCATCCGACGCTTTGCATTGCACTTGGTGATGTATGGCTTGGATGCAGCTGCTCGGCCATGGAAACCCATTCCATGAAGCTCTCTGCGCACTGTTCTTGAGCTAATCTGAAGGTCACACAAAGTTTGGAGGTCTGTAGCGATTGACTCTGCAGAAAGTTGGCGACCTCTTCGCACTATGCGCCTCAGCATCCGCTGACCCCGCTCCGTCAGTTTACGTGGCCTACCACTTCGTGGTTGAGTTGCTGTCGTTCCCAAATGCTTCCACGTTCTTATAATACAGCTGACAGTTGACTGTGGAATATTTAGGAGCGAGGACATTTCACGACTGGATTTGTTGCACAGGTGGCATCCTATCACAGTTCCACACTGGAATTCACTGAGCTCCTGAGGGCGACCCATTTTTTCACAAATGTTTGTAGAAACAGTCTGCATGCCTAGGTGCTTGATTTTATACACCTGTGGCCATGGAAGTGATTGGAACACCTGATTTCGATTATTTGGATGGGTGAGTGAATACTTTTGGCAATATAGTGTTCAGCGATGTGTAAAAAATGTGTACTGTACCTTTAAATATTATTTCCTTGTTTGACTCCTCAGGTGACAGGTGAAAGTAAAGTTCAATCAGGATCCATTTTGTGATTGTGGCAAAAAAGTGTGTGAGTAAACTAAACAGTAAATATGACTAAATGACATGAAACATAAATGAAGATTTGTAAATGATTTTCTAGGTGATTTTCTAGTGAGTCATGAGAAAGTGAAGATCAACAGATTTACACAGGTGAGAAATGAACCACTGCAAAACACTGACAACAAATTACACTCACAAACCAAAACTCACAAGACAACATGAATAAACTTTTATATAATAAACTATCTGCCGCAGTAAGACATCTAATAGCAGTTAGTTATGAATACTTTACACAGCTGCATGTGAAATAATGACATCAGTTTTATCTCTGTGTCTGATATGATTTAATGAACACATGAACTCCAGACACTAAAATCACAACAACACAAACACATACTGAGACTTTTACTGTTTTCCTCTGAATCATCTGTATGTTTGTGTTCAGTTTCTTTTTTTGCAGATATAAAATCAACATTTGAGCTGCTGTCATGACCTCCAGAAAGAGTCTCTCTGGAGAAAGTGACACAAACACAATGAACAGGTGAGAGAGTTTCAACAGTTTGTTTTATGTATTTTATTAAGTAAATGAACATTAAACTTTCACAGTCACAGTGAAATAAACAGCAGATTCAATCATCAGGTACAAATAACTCTCAAAATTGAATTTATATCACAATATTGTCAAAACAACTTTTGGTAACATATTAAAATTATATAGATTAAAATAATTGTGTAATAACTTACATAAAATAAGCACATAACAAAGACAATAAAATAATATTCCTTCACTCTAAAAACAGATGTGTTAAAAATAACACACAGATGTGTTGTCCCTAACTAGACAACATGTGTTGTCCCTTTTATGTATTTAACACAAAATGATACATTATGTGTTAAACAGCATAACACAAAAAATTTGTTAAAAAATAACACATCCTTTTTTTGAGTTTGTAGTTTTTTAAACAGTGTTTATTTGTTGTTGTGTTTCAGTTTGTCTCATGGAGAATCTCCTGAATTCAGTTGTGTGTCCATGAAGAGTGATCGATCAATGGATCATCCAATTAAGTTCAGTTCAGGAGACTGTGATGCAGATGTGAGGTGAGAACAGTCTGATGATTTAGACGAGTAATTCACTTTAGTTGATGTACATGTCTGAATTATATGCACAAACATATTGAATTTATTGTGAAATTACAGTAACACAACTGATGAATCAGACTTTATCAAGAGGAAGCAAATGGATTCTGTTTTCCAGGTAGGATTGTGTGTGTGTGTGTGTGTGTGTGTGATCTTGGTAAACCCTACAACCCTTGCGGGGACATTTTTGGTGCATGTGCATATGTGTGCACACTTGTGACTCCTGCTGTGATTCCATTTTTTGCACACATCAATAATTAAATAAAACCTTGTTATGTAAACAATGATTTCAGGAGCTTGAGCACAAAATCATCTCTCTGATGAAGAAAGAGCTGAAGATCTTTAAGACACTACTGAGTCCAGATTCCCCATCATGCTGTGAGAGAGAGGAGGAGGATGATGAAGATCAGATCAGAGTCAGAGAGGATCTTCTGAAGATCACACTGCACGTCCTGAAGAAGATGAAGCAGACAGACCTCGCCAACAAACTACAGACCAGTAAGAGCTCTGAGTCATGTGACTATTACATCACTTTACCTTCAGAGGAACAGACACAGACATAGAGTCTCTATTTACTGATTATTTACGGGTTATTTTAATATTCAAACATCCTGTATGAGGAAGCTTCACTTCGTAAAAAGAAAATATAAAGGGAAAAGGAAACATTTAAAAAATAGTTAAACAACATTTTACTTTATTCAGTAAGTCAGCAATTCTTCACTTTGGCGAGGACGAAGATACACAAAACCCCCTTATGAAAGATTTTAGGTCAGTGTAGTATATAATAATATTTATGTATTCTTGGATCTGCTGTTTAACTACATGTGAAAGTTGTGAAAGAGCTAGCAATGAGGTATTAAAATGTGATCTTAGAGCCCTGGTTTTGATGTTGGAAATGAATAAATTACACAAGTATTCAGACAACAGAGCTGGTAGTGTAGAAAACCATCTGTACCAAAAGTAGTTTGATAAATGAAGAATATGGAGTGTTTGAAAAGATAATGTCTAAATTCATTCATTCATTGAATAGATTAGTTGTCTGTTATGGATTATACAAGAGTCAGAGTCAGATAGTTGAATTCAAACAGGCAGGTTTACTGAACGAATAAAGAGCGCTGTCAAATGGACAGCGCATGCAAATGATGTCAAACAAAATGAAATCCCAGCATCAAGATACAAACGTATCCAACAGGCAAACTCAGGTTCAAACACAGAGAGAATACAAATCCAAACAGGTTCCAGCAGCTGACCATCAGCGATGCAGGCAATAAATCCAAATAGGTAACTCACTGAGCGAAGACAAACATCAGAGATATTGAAACAGGTAAACTTTCCAATGCAGCGAATACAGGGGTAAAGACTTACGTAACACGTACACAGAACATTAATCCCAGACAAGGAATGAAACAAAACACAGGGTTTAAATAACCAAACAAATTACCAGACATGTAGTTTAGAAGTCCGGTGACAAAGAACGAGTGACAGGAACAGAAGAACCCAATGTTGAGGACGAAGTACTGATATCCGTGACAGTCTGTTGTGTGAAGTAAAGAAAGATAAAAAAACATATATGAATCACAGAAATGTGCCTCAGATGATCATGCATGTTCTTACTCACAAATACTGAGTAAACTTAAATGAAAGAAATCATCTAAATGAACAGACTAGTTATCCTGAAGGAACAAATGTCTCTAACAGCCAAGACGTAAATCTATCAGCCCAAGATGTAAATATTAAGATTTATTTCTAACAATAAAACACATATATTGTGTGTATTAAAAGAAAGTTTACTCCAAAAACTGTGAAGTGCTGTGTTAAATAAAAACAGATGATTAAAAAATACATTAAACTGTTAAAAGGGGGAATATTATTATAAGAAATTATAATAATATCATAATTGTAATATTAATTTAAAAAAATTATAATTATTATAAAAAATTTATGTTGTGTTACATTAACAGGACTCGCCCCTTTGTGCATGAAGAAACACAAATCCAGACTGAAAGAGAAATTTCAGAGAATGAATGAAGGAATATCAAGTCAAGGAAGCTCAAGACTTGTGAATGAGATCTACACAGAGCTGTACATCACAGAGGGAGGAAGTGGAGAGATGAATACTGAACATGAGGTGAGACAGATTGAGACAGCATCCAGAAGACCAGAGACACAAGAAACACCAATCAAATGCAATGACATCTTCACAGTCTTACCTGGACAAGACAAAGTCATCAGAAGTGTGTTGACTAAAGGAGTTGCTGGAATTGGTAAAACAGTCTCTGTGCAGAAGTTCATTCTGGACTGGACTGAAGGAAAAACAAATCAGGATATTCACTTCATATTTCCACTTTCTTTCAGAGAACTGAATCTGATGAAGAAGAAAAAAATCAGTCTGATGGATCTTCTTCATCAGTTCTTCACAGATACAAAAGAACTGAGATCAAGAGACTTTGATGACTATAAAGTTTTGTTTATCTTTGATGGTCTGGATGAGTGTCGACCTCCTCTAGATTTCTCAAACAATCCAAGTTTGTTTGATGTAAGTGAATCAGCTTCAGTGGATGTGCTGCTGACCAACATCATCAAGAGAAATCTGCTTCCTTCTGCTCTGATCTGGATCACCTCTCGACCAGGAGCAGCCAATCAGATTCCTCCTGAGTGTGTTGATCAGCTGACAGATGTAATGAGGCTTCAATGACCCTCAGAAGGACGAAAGTATTTCAGGAAGAGAATAAATGATCCGAGTCTGGCCAACACAATCATCACACACATCAAATCATCAAGAAGTCTGTACATCATGTGTCACATCCCAGTCTTCTGCTGGATTTCAGTCACTGTTCTAGAGACAATGTTGAGTGTATCAGAGAGAGCAGAGATCCCCAAGACTCTCACTCAAATGTTCACACACTTCCTGATCTTTCAGACCAAACTGAAGAGCCAGAAGTATGATGGGAAATGTGAGGTAGATCTTCAGCAGGCTAGAAAGAGTCTTCTGTCACTGGGAAAACTGGCTTTTCAACAGCTGGAGAAAGGGAACCTGATCTTCTATGAGGAGGACCTGAGACAGTGTGACATTGATGTCAGAGACGCTGGCCAGTGTACTCAGGAGTTTGTACTCAGATCTTCAGAGAGGAGTTTGGACTTTATCTGGGGAAGGTCTTCAGCTTTGTGCATCTGAGCGTTCAGGAGTTTCTCGCTGCTTTATTTGTGTTTATTTCATTTTCTCAAAAAATCAAAAACTCTTCATCAGGTTCAGATCAAATATGAGTGATTTACTGAAGAGTGAAGTGGACAAGGCCTTACAGAGTGAGAACGGACATCTGGATCTTTATCTCAGATTTCTTTTGGGTCTCTCACTGAAGTCCAATCAGACAATCTTACGATACCTGATGACACAGACAGGAAGAAGCTCTGACAGAAAACAGGAAATAGTTGAATACATTAAGATGAAGATCAGAGAGAATCTCTCTCCAGAGAAATCCATCAATCTGTTTCACTGTCTGAATGAACTGAATGATCATTCTCTAGTGCAGGAAGTCCAAACATACCTGAACAGAAGAGATAAATCTAGTCTGTCTGGAGTCCGTCTGTCTTCTGCTCAGTGGTCAGCTCTGGTGTTTGTGTTACTGAACTCAGAAGAGACGCTGGATGAGTTTATACTGAAGAAATATGATCCATCAGATGAATGTCTTCTGAGACTGCTGCCAGTGATCAAAACATCCAGAAAAGCTGAGTGAGTCATTTAACTGCTGTAGTGAAACTAGGACGGTGTTATTTAAAACATTGTTCTGTTTCAGGGAATAATTATTTGTGGCTCAATGGAAATACTTACAGATAAAGATTATTACCTTTATGTATTTTGTAGCATTACCTGGTGCAGTAAATTATCAACGGTGGCCTCTAGAGCACTCGTCTGCCGAGTGTTCAACAGATTGTGTGCTAACTTTTAATAAATGCGTTATTCTTCTGGCCTTGATGAATAACGGTCCGTGCCCAATATAGCAATACTACAGAGCCGGTAACAGTATTGCACAGTTTAAGGAATGTGTTACGAGCATCATGAGTGAATACAAATGAATATTTATTGACTAAAGCTACTGAAATACAATATCGACTAACTAACATAAAACACATACACATTCACACGCATACGAGAGAGAGAGAGAGAGAGAGAGAGAGAGAGAGAGAGAGAGAGAGAGAGAGAGAGAGAGAGAGAGAGAGAGAGAGAGAGAGAGAGAGAGAGAGAGAGAGAGAGAGAGAGAGAGAGAGGTCCCACGAAGGTTGGATCGATTCCAAGGTTGTGAGCGAAGAGTTGTCCGCTGCATGTCGGTCTTAAAGACACAGCTGCCATGCCTCTGTTCGGTCACTTTGGCCAATGGAAAAGGTCTGTGGTTGCGCGGGAGGAATTTCTTTGTTTCTCTCTGTGACTTTGATTTACACAGTTATGACAGTATGTCCTGTTTGTACCGAACACATAAACTTATTGTAAAGTGAGTATGATGCTTGCCATGACTATGTACTGTGCATCACTGTTAAGGAAATAATTTGTGGATCATTTTGAATCCACACACGTGAGGGGGTGAAGTAGGAACAATGGTTATTCATTCGTGTATATCTGCCATGAAATAACAGTTAAACATCAACAGCACTAACTATGGTAGGGCATTAAGTGACATATAAGTGATATATATATATACACAAATTGGACAGTTTATTTTTGCTCATTCTCTTTGATGTGTTTGGAATGTTCTTCTCTAGTCCTCCAGGGGGCTTGAGCTGGGGGTCACTCTCTCTGGGGAAGGCCAGAGAGGTGCCATAACTGTCCTACTGAGTTAAGTAACAACCGGCAGGTCATCACTTAACCCAGACTTTCTGAAGCCAAGAGGGGTTCTGTTGTGTCCCCATGGATTAACAGTTTGTTGTCTAATTTTATGATCCCTTAAAAAAATCCAACATTTGGCCCCGCCAAGTCTTTACACTGCTTTTTAATCTTCTCAACACTAAATACAGATAAAGATGAATTCAGGAGCACTAGGAGTGTTTCTGTGTGAATGAATAATGTTGATAGCTGTGAGCTCAATGCAGTGAGGCTGTTGACCGATGAGAAGATGCTCTGACGTCTGTTTACAGGTTTAGATTGACTGGTGTGATCTAAAGGATCAGAGATAGTCATCAAACATAGAGTCAATGCAATATTACAGCAGAGTACTGACCGTGTTAAAGTCAACTTCTACTCATTTATGATGTTTTTCATCTTTGAGTAATTTAACACACTGTTATCTTGTTATTTCTCTCTCAGTCTGAGTCTCTGTAATCTGACAGAGAAAAGTTGTTCATCACTGGCGTCAGTTCTCAGATCAAACTCCTCAAGTCTGACAGAACTGAATCTGAGTCACAATAATCTGCAAGATTCAGGAGTGAAGCTGCTCTCTGATGGACTGAAGAATCCAAACTGTAAACTGAAGATATTACAGTAAGAAAATCCTTAAACCAATTAGATTAAAGTTTGTATCATGTAAATACAGTGGAGGTCACACGAAAAGATTTTTGTCTCTCACGGACACACAGTCTTAATGATGACTGTACAGTATTAAACTCTAAAAGCTTCAATTTACTCTTTATTTTACTGTTTTATTTACTCTTTACTTCTCATTTACTGGTCGTCACAATATCACACACATGTACATTTCAATCATGTCTTTATCTGTTGTAAGTGTGAGGAGTTTTTCTCTCTCTGTAGGTTGTGTAACTGCAGTATTAGAGATGAAGGTTTTGTTGCTCTGACTTCAGCTCTGAGATTAAACCCGTCACACCTGAAACAACTGGATCTGAGATGTAATAATCCAGGAGATTCAGGAGTGAAGCTGCTCTCTGATCTACTGAAGGATCCAAACTGTAAACTAGAGACACTAGAGTGAGTGATGTTTTTATTTTATTATTATTATTCATATTTAATATTATAGTTTAATATTATTTAATAATAGTAAGTACTGGTCAAGTCAAAACTCAATCAAAATGCAGATTTTATTATTTTTTTAAGATAATAAACATCTTACGGTTTCAGCAAGACATTTATGAGGTTACAGTATAAATAATATGATTGTTTTAATTATCTGAGTGTTACTAAATGTGTAATTTAACACACTGTTATCTTGTTATTTCTCTCTCAGTCTTAGTCGCTGTAATCTGACAGAGAAAAGTTGTTCATCACTGGCGTCAGTTCTCAGATCAAACTCCTCAAGTCTGACAGAACTGAATCTGAGAGACAATAAACTGAAGGATTCAGGAGTGAAGCTGCTCTCTGATGGACTGAAGAATCCAAACTGTAAACTGAAGATATTACAGTAAGAAAAACCAATAAGATTAAATGTGTTTGTATTAACATGTGTGTTCAATTAAGCTCTTTCAACAGAAGCATCTTTATATAATGTTAGTCACAGTGAACACGTCTAATGTTAATTGAGTTATCATGATACTGTGATCATTCGTACTAATGATCTTTTATTAAGAATATACCAAGATTATTAATATATACTAATATACAAATATTATTAATAATATTAACATATATAACTCATAAGTTATTGACTTATAAATAATTTTACATATCGTAAAAGTCACACAGATGTAAATATAATTCATGTCTTTATCTGTTGTAAGTGTGAGGAGTTTTTCTCTCTCTGTAGGTTGTGTAACTGCAGTATTGGAGATGAAGGTTTTGTTGATCTGACTTCAGCTCTGATATTAAACCCATCACACCTGAAACAACTGAATCTGAGATGTAATAATCCAGAAGATTCAGGAGGGAAGCTGATCTCTGATCTACTGAAGGATCCAAACTGTAAACTAGAGACACTAGAGTGAGTGATGTTTTTATTTTATTATTATTATTCATATTGAATATTATAGCTAATTAAATGAGTTAGTATAAAAATCATATATTGAGAATCATTATTTCATCCATTAACTTCTAATGAAACTTCTTGTGCTAGAAGGTGTTGCACTGCTGATTTCTACAGTAAAATATACAGTTATTGATCATCAAGGAAACAAGTAAGAGATAATGTACATCCTGCCAGTTGTTATTGTATATAAACTCAGACAGGGTGATCAGGAGTTAAATCACCCTGAAGAGGTTTATTTTGCTATAATAACTGTCTATAATAACATTATCCTGCTTATCACACACTTACTTATCACTTGAGTAAATGACTGGACATAAAATAATGATTTGAAATATTTCATTAGCTGAGTGTTAACAAATTAAACCGGCACAAGAATACAGACAGTGGAGTGATAAATTAAATGTATGAACAGTAAGTACTGGTCAAGTCAAAACTCAATCAAAATGCAGATTTTATTACTTTTTTTAAGATAATAAACATCTTACAGTTTCAGCAAGACATTTGTGAGGTTACAGTATAAATAATATGATTGTTTTAATTATCTGAGTGTTACTAAATGTGTATTTTAACACACTGTTATCTTGTTATTTCTCTCTCAGTCTGAGAGGTTGTAATCTGACAGAGAAAAGTTGTTCATCACTGGCGTCAGTTCTCAGATCAAACTCCTCAAGTCTGACAGAACTGAATCTGAGTGACAATAAACTGCAGGATTCAGGAGTGAAGCTGCTCTCTGATGGACTGAAGAATCCAAACTGTAAACTGAAGATATTACAGTAAGAAAATCCTTAAACCAATACGATTAAACGTGTGTGTTTGTATCAACGTGTGTTTAATGGAGGTCTTTGTAAAAGTTCAACAGAAGCATCTTTATATAATGTTAGTCATAGTGAACAAATCTGATGTTAAGTGAGTTATCATGATACTGTGATCATTCTTACTAATTATCTTTTATTAAGAATATACTAAGATTATTAATATACACTAATATAGAGTAGCTAATGTATACTACTATACAAATATTGTTAATAATTGTCACACAGATGTAAATATAATTCATGTATCATTTGTTGTAAGTGTGAGGAGTTTTTCTCTCTCTGTAGGTTGTGTGACTGCAGTATTGGAGATGAAGGTTTTGTTGCTCTGACTTCAGCTCTGAGATTAAACCCGTCACACCTGAAACACCTGGGTCTGAGCTTTAATAATCCAGGAGATTCAGGAGTGAAGCTGATCTCTGATCTACTGAAGGATCCAAACTGTAAACTAGAGACACTAGAGTGAGTGATGTTTTTATTTCATTATTATTATTCATATTGAATATTATAGCTAATTAAAGGAGTTAGTATAAAAATCATATATTGAGAATCATTATTTCATCCATTAACTTCTAATGAAACTTCTTGTGCTAGAAGGTGTTGCACTTCTGATTTCTACAGTAAAATATACAGTTATTGATCATCAAGGAAACAAGTAAAAGATAATGTACATCCTGCCAGTTGTTATTGCATATAAACTCAGACAGGGTGATCAGGAGTTAAATCACCCTGAAGAGGTTTATTTTGCTATAATAACTGTCTATAATAACATTATCCTGCTTATCACATACTTACTTATCACTTGAGTAAATGACTGGACATAAAATAATGATTTGAAATATTTCATTAGCTGAGTGTTAACAAATTAAACCGGCACAAGAATACAGACAGTGGAGTGATAAATTAAATGTATGAACAGTAAGTACTGGTCAAGTCAAAACTCAATCAAAATGCAGATTTATTATTTTTTTAAGATAATAAACGTCTTACAGTTTCAGCAAGACATTTGTGAGGTTACAGTATAAATAATATGATTGTTTTAATTATCTGAGTGTTACTAAATGTGTATTTTAACACACTGTTATCTTGTTATTTCTCTCTCAGTCTGACTCTCTGTAATCTGACAGAGAAAAGTTGTTCATCACTGGCGTCAGTTCTCAGATCAAACTCCTCAAGTCTGACAGAACTGAATCTGAGTGACAATAAACTGCAGGATTCAGGAGTGAAGCTGCTCTCTGATGGACTGAAGAATCCAAACTGTAAACTGAAGATATTACAGTAAGAAAATCCAATAAGATTAAACGTGTTTGTATTAACGTGTGTGTTTAATGGAGGTCTTTATAAAAGTTTAACAGAAGCATCTTTATATAATGTTAGTCAAAGTGAACACATCTGATGTAAATTGAGTTGTCATGATACTCTAATCATTCTTACTAATTATCTTTTATTAAGAAAATACTAACACTATTAATATACACTAATATACAAATATTGTTAATAATATTAACTTATAAATAATTGTTCATAATAGTCACACACATGTAAATTTAATTAATGTATCATTTGCTGTAAGTGTGAGGAGTTTTTCTCTCTCTGTAGGTTGTGTGACTGCAGTATTGGAGATGAAGGTTTTGTTGCTCTGACTTCAGCTCTGATATTAAACCCGTCACACCTGAAACAACTGGATCTGAGATATAATAAATCAGGAGATTCAGGAGTGAAGCTGATCTCTGATCTACTGAAGGATCCAAACTGTAAACTAGAGAAACTAGAGTGAGTTATTCATTTACTGGTTTAATTATTTAATTTTTTTAATTTACTTTTATTATTAAATACAAGTAAAAGTCGTGTATTTCTTTACACTTCTCCTGTTGATTTATTGCTGTATTTTGTACTGATCTTTGTCTTTAATGTTTTACAGTATTTAGCTTGAACTGAAACAAACACCACAAATGACAAACTAAACAACTGTCTTCAGTCATAAACTACATGAACTGTTTTACTGGACAAACAGCAGCAGTGACACAACAGAGCTCAACATGACGGATGTCTGTTAAACAGAAACGTGTGAAAAATATCTGTATTGATAATGAAGCAGAAAAGTGGAGTTAAATGTGAATTTGTGTTGTGACACTCCTAATATGATGGAAGTGAAGTTGATTCAGCCGTGTAAAACTTTCTCAAGTGTTTCTGTCTCTTCAGACCCTTCTGACACTGGGAGGCTCATCTTGTTTCTGATTAAAACATTCATTCCCCGACATGTTCTTCCTGACTATGAGGAGAAGAGTATCTATAAATGTGATTTATGCAGACACCTCTAAAGGGTTGTGTCTAACAGATCAATATGGTTAGGGAAAGTTAAGACAAAGAATTAAACATTTAACAAACTACTAAAAATCCTTCCTGACTGATTTTCTTTCTGACTGGGAAGATGCCAGGACGTTTACCCATCCAGAGGAACAAATAACCTTAATGTTTGTGTTAACGGCTCTAATGCGATCACTGATTCTAGATGTTCATCGCATCACACACAATACACATAGAAACTTTTTGTCTGATTCCTTTTGGTTCAAAGATAAAAAACTTATAGTGATTTTGGTTGAACATATACAGTACTATGTGTCAAATTAGCACAACGTCATTTATTTTTTATCTACATTGTTTTTTACAGTGTTTTTTATTTAATAAATTCTAAATAATAATAATTATAATCCATGTTTTCTAAAGAGAAAACTCTTTCTAATAATGTTTATCTGTTTAAATGTATATGTTGAGAAACTCTTTAGGATAAATTGGTCTGGTCAAACCACACACATGTGTTTTGCTGAGTACAGACAGTGTCACAGTGGCAGATTTATAGTTTTTTATGAAAGTGTGACTGTCAAGCGGTTGTATCTAGAGACATGTTTCTGTTAATAAACGTCTTTTCACGCATCTGTTTTCTTTGTTTAAAACTTTCTAGGAAAGCTCACGTTTCAAATCTCATATCTCAGAGTGCCAGTCAGTTTTAGTGATGAAATGGGAAGGACCGAAATGGTTCATACCGAAAGCTGGTATAAAAGTTTTACTTTAATGAAATGGCACAAAAACGTCTCTACTACTGACAGAAATCACTAAATTAATGTCTTGAAAATGACTCCTAACAAAATAAATGCAGAATTTCAACACATAATGGAGAATCTATCATTTTCCTTTGAAACATTTATCTGTCAAATAAAATAAATAAGCATTCCTCAACAATGTAAATGACAAGTAATGGCCTATAATACTCTAATTTACTCTTTTTATTAGATTGTTTCAAAACCATTAAAGTAATAAAACCATTTATTAGATTTTGGTAGGGAACAGCAGTAAGCTTTGTAACTTTATTTTTATTACTGTTAGGTATAGCTGTGTATATATTTATTTATTTTAAAGTCTCTAGGTGTCGTTTAGGGGAATCCGTGTGAATGTGAAATTCGTTGTGTTAATTTGTACCGTTTGTGTTTCGTTGCTCTATATTACCTGTGATTTTCTTTGATTGATTTCTTATATTATTTAATCGGTAACTGGTAGTGGATTTAATCATTAGTTCACTGTTTGTTTATTTAGTAAGTATAGTGAGGGAAGCAGAGGCCCGGAAGACTCATCTGTTTTATTTTGTCGGGAGTCAGATAAGATCTGCTGGTGAGAGCAGCTGTAGATGTTCTTTGTTTCCCGAGCTGCCCTTCCGGTTTACTGATTTCTTGTGTTGATATTCGTTAGATCATGTGTGTAAATATTATTTGTGAATTATTATAGGCTATATTGTTTGTTAACTTGAGTCTGTTTTGTTATTTCAAGTAAACGAAGGCGTCTGAAATTGCAACAAGTGTCTGTGACTCATTCATGTGTTCGTCCGTGTCCAATATTTGATTTATTTAAGTTAACGAGCTGTTATTTTGGTTATGGGCCATAACATATTTGGGGGCTCCTCCGGGATCTGAATTATTTGTAGGTTTTGGAAGATCTGAATGATCCTAATGATCTTGATTTTGCGTGGCTTCCTTTGATCTTTTGATCTGTTCACGCGTTTGAATTCGTTACTTTGTAACTTTGTTGAGTTGCTTGTTGTGAATTGTGGCTCGTGTAGTGCGTGATTTCCTTTTCTCTTGAACTTTTACATGTTTAAAATAACCATGTTTGAATTAGCAGATTTTAATGCGCATCCGACGCAAGCGCAGTTGTTTCTAATGAATAGAACTGATCTTATGAAAATTGCCGCTTATTATAAGGAAAGTTTTCGTAATATTGCATCCAAACGCGAACTTAAGATTTTGCTTGTTGATTCGTTATATAAACAAGACGTCTTTTCTTTGGTGATGATGAAAAGCTGGTAGATTATCCTGATGAACCAGTTGAAGAAGATCAGAAGATCTTGCGCTGCAAGTTAAGAAGTTGGAGCTGCAGGCTAAAGAGCACGAAAGAGGTTTGTTGATAGAGAGAGAGAGAGGAATGGAAGCGTGAGAGAGAGAGAGAGAGAGAGAGGAATGGAAGCGTGAGAGAGAGAGGGGGGAATGGAAGCGTGAGAGAGAGAGAGAGAGAGAGAGAGAGAGAGAGAGACGCTTTTTGAACGTGTTGCTGCCAATCTTAGAGAGGGGTAAAATCTTGCTGCCACAAAACCTGCCACAAGATCTCTCACTGTTTACAGCGATCTGACACTCCGCTCGATTCAGAGGAGCAAACAAACAGTTAAATCCTGCTCTTATTTACACATTTTACTCCTTAACTTATTTATTGCGCACTTTAAAGGACTGCGCCACAAGCCACAACCAGCCACAAGATCTCTCGCTGTTTACAGGAAAAGCCATCGGATCATCTGACACTATAGAAAAGCATTTGATAAAGATTGTACCCCCTATCTGGAAGGCAAGGCCGTTTGAAGGAATTTGGGGGCCCCAAGCAAAATGGACATGGAGCCCCCCCAATAATCCCCCCGACTGCCGAGGAGATTTTGTATTTGCCGGCAGCAGAGATCACGGGGTTGGCTGGCTGCTGTCAGCGACTAACTGAGAGGGGATCCCGATAACAGTGTCATTGCACTTTACTGCATTGACTATCAAAGGGGCGCTCACACAGTTTGTCGTTGCATTTTATTCTTAACCTGTCGTTGTTTTGGGGCCCCAGGCCAGCTCGGGGCCCCAAGCAATTGCTTGGTTTGCTTGCCTTGTCGCGACGGGCCTGCTGGAAGGGGCTTGTAATGATGATTATTAACGTTGCCGTTGGTTTGTCAATAAAAAAATAAATTTGACCTGGACAAGCTTTTTGGATTATTTTGCAGTTATTCAAAGTTTAAATACATTGTAATTATAATACAAAGTGAAATGGTCAGTGAATGGTTTGCACAAAAACATCAAATTAATACAGGAATGTTTACCATGACCAATAAGATAAAGTTTTAAAATATTAAAGAGAAATGTTTTCTCTTACTAAGCTGATGCAGTTTTTTATTATAAGTATCTTATTTTCTGATGAATAGTATGGAGAGCAAGAAGTACTCTAAATTCAATCAATAAATAAATGTTTAAGTTTAAGAAATTATTAAATATATAATAAATTGTTAATTATATCAAATTAAATTTTATAAAATTACCAAACAGATTATTAAATGCATACTGCAATATGCAATACCAGCTATAGCTCTCATGATCCCCTTTTAGTTTCACATTTTTATTTTTGAATTGCTTTTTCATTGTTTTATGAGCTCCTGTATTTTTCTTCATGCTTTCGGCTGTTGGCACGACTCGAAAAGAGGGCACGACTTTTCCTTAAATTTAAATTTCTTGATTAAATCTATTGATTTAACTACAAACTTGTAGTTGTTAACTTTATTTTTATGAGTTGTACTGTGACTTAATCACCTAATATTGTGTGTGACTTCCACACAAATATTTATAAGTTGTTATATAATTAGCCTATATTTACCCTGAAAGAATATAAAAAAAGCCTTTACATTTTTGTTGTGTTTTACATGTTGTTGTATGAGATCTTTAATGCAGAAATAATTGTTTTATTAAAATAATAATCTGTTTCATAAAACGGTTTTGTAGGTGATCCTCTTCATTAATTATGTCCCATCTCACTGTTGCTTTCTCCAAATTTAGACAGCATCAATGACATGATGAGACGATTGCTTTGATAGCATTCTGCAGAAATTAAAAGACTATTTCCTGGCTTATCAATGTCAATGCAAATCAATCACATTCACACTTCCAAGAATTGAAACATCCAAGAATTGAAACTTCAAAAAAGAAAGAAAGGACTTCAAAGAATTTAACCATTTAACCATTGTGAGTACACACATTACTGTGCCAGACAAATGAAATCAAGAACAGTAATGCCTTTTTAAAAACAAAAAGATAAATCGATTCAAGCTTTGCTACACAAATACAATATAAAAAGATTTTTTATTTCTATGTTCAACTTTTATATGTATATATTTCATTATGTATCATGCGGATACATATGTGATTCGTTCTTTGAAAAAACACTTTTGAAACAACTTTAAAAGGTCTTTGAGTTGTGGGTCATTTTTGTCTACTTTCATTTAAGGCAATAAAAAACACCATACGTGCAAACGTATATTTTTTTAAACAACCAAAAAAACAATTTTAAAATGTAGTGGAGGTACATCAGGAGACTTTGCGTAGCGGAAACATTTTAATATTTTGAAATCAGCCACATTGACCCGCAACGAACAATTGTAACACTTATGACCCCCAACCTTCACCGACAATTGATACTACACAAGTTGTCGATTGATTGAACTGCATTCAACAATCTGATTGGTTGTGGGCAAACACAAAGTAAAGTTGACGGACCTCAAGGCTCATTATCCATCTATCCTTTTTTATCCATCTAACCTTTTTTGGGTAAGTAAAAGTTTACAGAACTTTTCGCATTTTAAACCCTTTTGACTTGATTCAGTGTGTGCATGGACACACACACAGTCGTGAACACACTAGATTTACTCATCTGTAAGTGTCTAAACATTTCATCTATTGTTATTAAGGACAAAGCACTATCTGATCACATCTGTATTTTCTTTGACATACTGATCTCTGCTACCACTGAATCTTGATCTGTCTCTGTCAGGAAGAGATACATAAACTAGAACACTAATGAGCTATTTATGAAGGCATTTCCCACACAGAGCCTCCTACTGAAAAAGAGCAATCTTAATAACACCATACTGAGCAACTATAGACCAAACTATATCAAATCTTCCCTGTCTTGTCCCTCTTCTGGACTGTTTCTTATTTGAACTCCATTTCCCATAACCCCCTGCCTGGACTCATTATTAGTTCATCATTTACACCTGTGTCTTGTCAGTCTTGCTTTTTATCCCTTGTGTATATTTACCCCATGTCGCAGTTCAGTTTTGTCAGTTTTTGTTTCTGGTTGATCTGTTTCAGCATGTGATGGATTATCTTTGTTTCTTCTTTAAATTATATTGCCAGCATTTGGATTCTCCTCTGTGTTTTCATCACTTGTTACAGCTATGCACGATACCCAGGTTTACCTAGCCTTATCACCAAATGACTACAGCCCTATTGACTCCCTCTGCTAATGCATTGATGAAATTAACAGTTGGATGTGCCAAAACTTTCTTCATTTCAACAAGGACAAAACTGAAATCATTGCATTTGGAAACAAAGATGAAGTTCTCAAGGTACAAACATAACTTGACTGAAGTCAGTAATCATGTCATGTCAAAGCAATAACAAAATCAATGTGCTATCATCTCAAAAACATTGCAAGAATTAGATGTTTTCAGTCAAGACTTAGAGAAACTTGTTCATGCCTTTATCACCAGCAGACTAAACTATTGTAATGCTCTCCTCACCGGCTTTCCCCAAAACACCATTAGAACCATTAACACCATTAAAAACAGCTGCAGCTCATTCAGAAACGCTGCTGTCAGGATTCTGACTAGAACTAGAAAATCTCAGCACATCACACCAGTCCTCAGGTCCTTACACTGGCTTCCAGTTACATTTAAGATTGATTTTAAAGTACCATTTCTTGTTTATGAATCACTAAATGGCCTAGGACCTAAATACATTGCAGATATGCTCACAGAATATAAACCAAGCAGATCACTCAGATCATTAAAATCAATTGAGTTCACAAGAGGAGTTCACTTTTAGTTATTATGCCACCCGCAGTTGAAAGCAGCTTTCAGAAGAGATCAGATGTGCTCGATCAGTAGCTATATTTAAATAAACCTGTTTAGCTGTGTATTTACCTAATGACCACTGTGTTACATCTCAACTGATTGCACTGTATTTTATCTATCATCATTTTCTCTTCTTATCTATTTCAATTCATTATAAATCAATTTTTATTTAAACCTTGTGTGTCATTATTTAATTTGTAAAGGCCTTTATTGTTTATCATTATATCAATATTGTAAAGGGCTTTTATTTCCCATAGTGCATGTCTATATGTGATTGTTAATGGTAATTTACACTTTACAATTTAACTTGAATAGATTTCTATAACATATGTGTTCAGTGAGCACATCCCACAGCACTTTAACTTTTCCCAGTTGTCACGAGTATAAAATGTGTACTGTACCTTTAAATATTATTTCCTTGTTTGACTCCTCAGGTGACAAGTGAAAGTGAAACTAATAAATCGGGATCCATTTTGTGATTGAGCGGAATAAACAGTAAATATGCCTAAATGATATAAAACATAAATGAAGATTTGTAAATGATTTTCTAGGTGATTTTCTAGTGAGTCATGAGGAAGTGAAGATCAACAGATTTACACAGGTGAGAAATGAACCACTGCAAAACACTGACAACAAATTACACTCACAAACCAAAACTCACAAGACAACATGAATAAACTTTTATATAATAAACTATCTGCTGCAGTAAGACATCTAATAGCAGTTAGTTATGAATACTTTACACAGCTGCATGTGAAATAATCACATCAGTTTTATCTCTGTGTCTGATATGATTTAATGAACACATGAACTCCAGACACTAAAATCACAACAACACAAACACATACTGAGACTTTTACTGTTTTCATCTGAATCATCTGTATGTTTGTGTTCAGTTTCTTTTTGCAGATATAAAATCAACATTTGAGCTGTTGTCATGACCTCCAGAAAGAGTCTCTCTGGAGAAAGTGACACAAACACAATGAACAGGTGAGAGAGTTTCAACAGTTTGTTTTATGTATTTTATTAAGTAAATGAACATTAAACTTTCACAGTCACAGTGAAATAAACAGCAGATTCAATCATCAGGTACAAATAACTCTCAAAATGAATTTTTTTCACAATATTGTCAAAAAAACCTTTGGGAAGATATTAAAATTATATAGATGTTTGTTTCCTATGATTTAGAGAAAAAGACTCGTCTACTGTAAGAAAAGATTATTTAGGTTTGAGATTGAGAACAATGAAAGACATTGAGAGAGTTTGTAGTTTTTGAAACAGTGTTTATTTGTTGTTGTGTTTCAGTTTGTCTCATGGAGAATCTCCTGAATTCAGTTGTGTGTCCATGAAGAGTGATCGATCAATGAGTCATCCAATTGTCTTCAGTTCAGGAGACTGTGATGCAGATGTGAGGTGAGAACAGTCTGATGATTTAGACGAGTAAATCACTTTAGTTGATCTGTACACTTTACATTACTGACAAATACACACATTCATCATGTGTTTTTACTGTTGTGTGTTACATGTCTGAATTTCATTATATGCACAATTGAATTTATTGTGAAATTACAGCAACACAACTGATGAATCAGACTTTATCAAGAGAAAGCAAATGGATTCTGTTTTCCAGGTAGGTGTGTGTGTGTGTGTGTGTGTGTGTGTGTGTGGTCTTGGTAAACCCTACAATCCTTGCGGGGACATTTTTGGTGCATGTGCATATGTGTGCACACTTGTGACTCCTGCTGTGATTCCATTTTCTGCACACATCAGTAATTAAATAAAACCTTGTTATGTAAACAATGATTTCAGGAGCTTGAGCACAAAATCATCTCTCTGATGAAGAAAGAGCTGAAGATCTTTAAGACACTACTGAGTCCAGATTCCCCATCATGCTGTGAGAGAGAGGAGGAGGATGATGAAGATCAGATCAGAGTCAGAGAGGATCTTCTGAAGATCACACTGCACGTCCTGAAGAAGATGAAGCAGACAGACCTCGCCAACAAACTACAGACCAGTAAGAGCTCTGAGTCATGTGACTATTACATCACTTTACCTTCAGAGGAACAGACACAGAGTCTCTATTTACTGATTATTTACGGGTTATTTTAATATTCAAACACCCTGTATGAGGAAGCTTCACTTAGAAAAAAGAAAATACACTGGAAATTTAGAGGAAATTTATTTATTTAAAGAATAATTAAACAACATTTTACTTTATTCAGTAAGTCAGCAATTCTTCACTTTGGCGAGGACAAAGATACACAAAACCCCCTCATGAAAGATTTTACGTCAGTGTAGTATATAATAATATTTATGTATTCTTGGATCTGCTGTTTAACTACATGTGAAAGTTGTGAAAGAGCTAGCAATGAGGTACTAAAATGTGATCTTAGAGCACTGGTTTTGATGTTGGAAATGAATAAATGACACGAGTATTCAGACAACAGAGCTGGTAGTGTAGAAAACCATCTGTACCAAAAGTAGTTTGATAAATGAAGAATATAGAGTGTTTTATGTCTCTTTGAAAAGATAATAATGTCTAAATTCATTCATTGAATAGATTAGTTGTCTGTTGTGTGAAGTAAAGAAAGATAAAAACATATATGAATCCCAGAAATGTGCCTCAGATGATCATGCATGTTCTTACTCACAAATACTGAGTAAACTTAAATGAAAGAAATCATCGAAATGAACAGACTAGTTATCCTGAAGAAACAAATGTCTCTAACAGCCAAGACGTAAATCTATCAGCCCAAGATGTAAATATTAAGATTTGTTTCTAACAATAAAACACATATATTGTGTGTATTAAAAGAAAGTTTACTCCAAAAACTACTGACCTCTTTTGACTTCCATTTTGAGGACAAAAAACATTTTGTTATAATGTAGAAACACAACAAGAGTTTGATTATATTTTATTTCACATCTGAGAATGATAACTTTAAATACTTTGTTTTTTGAAACATGATTTAAGAGGATGTCGTGTAAATACGAAAAGAGGAGATTCCTGAAATTCACTCTTATTCTGAACATCTATTTACTTTACTTTATAACATTTGATATGCTGTGAAGTGCTGTGTTAAATAAAAACAGATGATTAAAAAATACATTAAACTGTTAAAAGGGGGAATATTATTATAAGAATTTTTTTTTTTTGTGTTATATTATGAACAGGATTCGCCCCTTTGTGCATGAAGAAACACAAATCCAGACTGAAAGAGAAATTTCAGAGAATGAATGAAGGAATATCAAGTCAAGGAAGCTCAAGACTTGTGAATGAGATCTACACAGAGCTGTACATCACAGAGGGAGGAAGTGGAGAGATGAATAATAAACATGAGGTGAGACAGATTGAGACAACATCCAGAAGATCAGAGACACAAGAAACACCAATCAAATGCAATGACATCTTTAAAGTCTTACCTGGACAAGACAAAGTCATCAGAAGTGTGTTGACTAAAGGAGTTGCTGGAATTGGAAAAACAGTCTCTGTGCAGAAGTTCATTCTGGACTGGACTGAAGGAAAAACAAATCAGGATGTTCACTTCATATTTCCACTTCCTTTCAGAGAACTGAATCTGATGAAGCAGAAAAATATCAGTCTGATGGGTCTTCTTCATCAGTTCTTCACAGATACAAAAGAACTGAGATCAAGAGACTTTATTGACTATAAAGTTTTGTTTATCTTTGATGGTCTGGATGAGTGTCGACTTCCTCTAGATTTTTCAAACAATCCGAGTTTGTTTGATGTAAGTGAATCAGCTTCAGTGGATGTGCTGCTGACCAACATCATCAAGAGAAATCTGCTTCCTTCTGCTCTGATGTGGATCACCTCTCGACCAGCAGCAGCCAATCAGATTCCTCCTGAGTGTGTCGATCAGCTGACAGATGTACGAGGCTTCAATGACCCTCAGAAGGACGAGTATTTCAGGAAGAGAATAAATGATCCGAGTCTGGCCAACACAATCATCACACACATCAAATCATCAAGAAGTCTGTACATCATGTGTCACATCCCAGTCTTCTGCTGGATTTCAGTCACTGTTCTAGAGACAATGTTGAGTGAATCAGAGAGAGCAGAGATCCCCAAGACTCTCACTCAAATGTTCACACACTTTCTGATCTTTCAGACCAAACTGAAGAGCCAGAAGTATGATGGGAAATGTGAGGTAGATCTTCAGCAGGCTAGAAAGAGTCTTCTGTCACTGGGGAAACTGGCTTTTCAACAGCTGGAGAAAGGGAACCTGATCTTCTATGAGGAGGACCTGAGACAGTGTGACATTGATGTCAGAGACGCGTCAGTGTACTCAGGAGTTTGTACTCAGATCTTCAGAGAGGAGTTTGGACTTTATCTGGGGAAGGTCTTCAGCTTTGTGCATCTGAGCGTTCAGGAGTTTCTCGCTGCTTTATTTGTGTTTATTTCATTTTCTCAACAAACATCAAAACTATTCAGAAGGTTCAGATCAAATATGAGTGATTTACTGAAGAGTGAAGTGGACAAGGCCTTACAGAGTGAAAATGGACATCTGGATCTTTACCTCAGATTTCTTTTGGGTCTCTCACTGAAGTCCAATCAGACAATCTTACGAGACCTGATGACACAGACAGGAAGAAGCTCTGACAGTAAACAGGAAATAGTTGAGTACATTAAGATGAAGATCAGAGAGAATCTCTCTCCAGAGAAATCCATCAATCTGTTTCACTGTCTGAATGAACTGAATGATCATTCTCTAGTCCAGGAAGTCCAAACATACCTGAACAGAAGAGATAAATCTAGTCTGTCTGGAGTCAGTCTGTCTTCTGCTCAGTGGTCAGCTCTGGTGTTTGTGTTACTGAACTCAGAAGAGACGCTGGATGAGTTTATACTGAAGAAATATGATCCATCAGATGAATGTCTTCTGAGACTGCTGCCAGTGATCAAAGCATCCAGAAAAGCTGAGTGAGTCATTTAACTGCTGTTTAATCTTCTCAAGACTAAATACAGATAAAGATGAATTCAGGAGCACTAGTGTTTCTGTGTGAATGAATGATGTTGATAGCTGTGAGCTCAATGCAGTGGGGCTGTTGACCGATGAGAAGATGCTCTGATGTCTGTTTGCAGGTTTAGATTGACTGGTGTGATCTAGAGGATCAGAGATAGTCATCAAACATAGAGTCAATACAATATTACAGCAGAGTACTGACCGTGTTAAAGTCAACTTCTACTCATTTATGATGTTTTTCATCTTTGAGTATTTTAACACACTGTTATCTTGTTATTTCTCTCTCAGTCTGAGTCTCTGTAATCTGACAGAGAAAAGTTGTTCATCACTGGCGTCAGTTCTCAGATCAAACTCCTCAAGTCTGACAGAACTGAATCTGAATGACAATAATCTGCTGGATTCAGGAGTGAAGCTGCTCTCTGATGAACTGAAGAATCCAAACTGTAAACTGAAGATATTACAGTAAGAAAATCCTTAAACTAATTAGATTAAAGTTTGTATCATGTAAATACAGTGGAGGTCACATGAAAAGATTTCTGTGTCTTACGGACACACAGTCTTAATGATGACTGTACAGTATTAAACTCTAAAAGCTTCAATTTACTCTTTATTTTACTCTTTTATTTACTCTTTACTTCTCATTTACTGGTGGTCACAATATCACACACATGTACATTTCAATCATGTCTTTATCTGCTGTAAGTGTGAGGAGTTTTTCTCTCTCTGTAGGTTGTGTGACTGCAGGATTGGAGTTGAAGGTTTTGTTGCTCTGACTTCAGCTCTGATATTAAACCCGTCACACCTGAAACAACTGGATCTGAGATATAATAATCCAGGAGATTCAGGAGTGAAACTGCTCTCTGATCTACTGAAGGATCCAAACTGTAAACTAGAGACACTACTGTGAGTATCATCATACTGTTAGATAGTCACAGTAATGAGAAATTATTGCATAGTAAGTAAGATCCTGTTATCATTCAATTTTTATTAAGTGTTCATGTTTATTGAATTTTAAAACACAAGTAAAACTAAACCTACGTGCTTTTTGTGCATGTTAAAAGATTTTAGATTGAACACTATATATTTTAACTATAAATAGATAAATAATTGTTCAGCATCCATTTATCTCATACTTTCAATATTTGTCACTCTTTATTTCTCTTCCTTTTTATATACTGGTCCTGTTAGTCAAAGTCACAATTATAATTATTGTCTTTATCTGCTGTACACTCTTAAAAATGATGTGTTATTTGTTCTGTTTTACACATTATGTGTCATTTTGTGTTAAATAAATAAAAGGAACAACACATGTTGAGTTAAAAGTATCACAAAATGTGTTGTCTTTAAGTGATGTTTTATTAACAAATTTCGGGAGGAGCTCTCGCAGATAATCAACGCGGCTGGTGCGTCATCAGTAATCTCAGTGTCTGCCCAACCAGAACGGAGAGAACCTCTATAAATAACCAATCAGCCCTACCCTTCGTTTATCTCCAGTCTTTCAGCTCCCCGCCACCTCCCTGTCTCCTCACCATCTACCCCTTTTTAGGGGGGGAGCACTCTGTGTTCGGGCAGGTACCGAGCTCAGAGCACCACCCCCCCCCCTACCCCCCCCCCCCCCGGACAGCACGCCAAATTCTTCATACCATTCTTCTCGCTTTATTATCTGCAAGGGCGAACTAGTGAATTTAACACAAAGATGTGTCTAGTGTACAACACATTTGTGTGTTGTCCCTAACTAGATGCATTATTTTTACCACATCTGTTTTTAGAGTGTAAGTGTGAAGAGTTTTTCTCTCTCTGTAGGTTGCGTAACTGCAGTATTGGAGATGAAGGTTTTGTTGCTCTGACTTCAGCTCTGATATTAAACCCGTCACACCTGAAACAACTGGATCTGAGATATAATAATCCAGGAGATTCAGGAGTGAAGCTGCTCTCTGATCTACTGAAGGATCCAAACTGTAAACTAGAGAAACTACTGTGAGTATCATCATACTGTTAGATAGTTACAGTAATGAGAAATTATTGCATAGTAAGTAAGATCCTGTTATCATTCAATTTTTATTAAGTGTTCATGTTTATTGAATTTTAAAACACAAGTAAAGCTAAACCTACATATTTCTCACTTCTGTGCTTTCTGTGCTTTTTAAAAAAGATTTTAGATTAAACATCATATATTTTAACTGTAAATAGTTACAATTATTAGTCAAACTTACAATTATATTTCATGTCTTTATCTGCTGTAAGTGTGAGGAGTTTTTCTCTCTCTGTAGGTTGTGTAACTGCAGTATTGGAGTTGAAGGTTTTGTTGCTCTGACTTCAGCTCTGAGATTAAACCCGTCACACCTGAAACAACTGGATCTGAGCTGTAATAATCCAGGAGATTCAGGAGTGAAGCTGCTCTCTGATCTACTGAAGGATCCAAACTGTAAACTAGAGACACTAGAGTGAGTGATGTTTTTATTTTATTATTATTATTCATATTGAATATTATAGCTAATTAAAGGAGTTAGTATAAAAATCATATATTGAGAATCATTATTTCATCCATTAACTTCTAATGAAACTTCTTGTGCTAGAAGGTGTTGCACTGCTGATTTCTACAGTAAAATATACAGTTATTGATCATCAAGGAAACAAGTAAGAGATAATGTACATCCTGCCAGTTGTTATTGCATATAAACTCAGACAGGGTGATCAGGAGTTAAATCACCCTGAAGAGGTTTATTTTGCTATAATAACTGTCTATAATAACATTATCCTGCTTATCACACACTTACTTATCACTTGACTGGACATAAAATAATGATTTGAAATATTTCATTAGCTGAGTGTTAACAAATTAAACCGGCACAAGAATACAGACAGTGGAGTGATAAATTAAATGTATGAACAGTAAGTACTGGTCAAGTCAAAACTCAATCAAAATGCAGATTTATTATTTTTTTAAGATAATAAACATCTTACAGTTTCAGCAAGACATTTGTGAGGTTACAGTATAAATAATATGATTGTTTTAATTATCTGAGTGTTACTAAATGTGTATTTTAACACACTGTTATCTTGTTATTTCTCTCACAGTCTTAGTCGCTGTAATCTGACAGAGAAAAGTTGTTCATCACTGGCGTCAGTTCTCAGATCAAACTCCTCAAGTCTGACAGAACTGAATCTGAGTGACAATAAACTGCAGGATTCAGGAGTGAAGCTGCTCTCTGATGGACTGAAGAATCCAAACTGTAAACTGAAGATATTACAGTAAGAAAATCCTTTACATAAAAAAATTAAATGTGTGTGTGTTTGTATCAACGTGTGTGTTTAATGGAGGTCTTTATGAAAGTTCAACAGAAGCATCTTTATATAATGTTAGTCATAGTGAACAAATCTGATGTTAAGTGAGTTATCATGATACTGTGATCATTCTTACTAATTATCTTTATTTAAGAATATACTAAGACTATTAATATATACTAATATACAAATATTATTCATAATATTAACTTATAAATAATTTCAAATATTGTTCATAATAGTCACACACATGTAAATTTAATTCATGTATCATTTGCTGTAAGTGTGAGGAGTTTTTCTCTCTCTGTAGGTTGTGTAACTGCAGTATTGGAGTTGAAGGTTTTGTTGCTCTGACTTCAGCTCTGAGATTAAACCCGTCACACCTGAAACAACTGGATCTGAGATATAATAAACCAGGAGATTCAGGAGTGAAGCTGCTCTCTGATCTACTGAAGAAACTAGAGAAACTACTGTGAGTTATTCATTTACTGGTAGAATTATTTTATTTTTTTAATTCACTTTTACTATTAAATACAAGTAAAAGTCGTGTATTTCTTTACACTTTTCCTGTTGATTTATTGCTGTATTTTGTACTGATCTTTGTCTTGAATGTTTTACAGTATTTAGCTTGAACTGAAACAAACACCACAAATGACAAACTAAACAACTGTCTTCAGTCATAAACTACATGAACTGTTTTACTGGACAAACAGCAGCAGTGACACAACAGAGCTCAACATGACGGATGTCTGTTAAACAGAAACGTGTGAAAAATATCTGTATTGATAATGAAGCAGAAAAGTGGAGTTAAATGTGAATTTGTGTTGTGACACTCCTAATATGATGGAAGTGAAGTTGATTCAGCCGTGTAAAACTTTCTCAAGTGTTTCTGACTCTTTAGACCCTTCTGACACTGGGAGGCTCATCTTGTTTCTGATTAAAACATTTATTCCCCGACATGTTCTTCCTGACTATGAGGAGAAGAGTATCTATAAATGTGATTTATACAGACACCTCTAAAGGGTTGTGTCTAACAGCTCAATATGGTTAGGGAAAGTTAAGACAAAGAATTAAACATTTAACAAACTACTAAAAATCCATCGTGACTGATTTTCTTTCTGACTGGGAAGATGCCAGGACGTTTACCCATCCAGAGGAACAAATAACCTTAATGTTTGTGTTAACGGCTCTAATGTGATCACTGATTCTAGATGTTCATCGCATCATACACAATACACATAGAAACTTTTTGTCTGATTCCTTTTGGTTCAAAGATAAAAAACTTATAGTGATTTTGGTTGAACATATACAGTACTGTGTGTCAAATTAGCACAACGTCATTTATTTTTTATCTACATTGTTTTTTACAGTGTTTTTTATTTAATAAATTCAAAATAATTATTATAATCCATGTTTTCTAAAGAGAAAACTCTTTCTAATAATGTTTATCTGTTTAAATGTATATGTTGAGAAACTCTTTAGGATAAATTGGTCTGGTCAAACCACACACATGTGTTTTGCTGAGTACAGACAGTCACAGTGGCAGATTTTTTGTTTTTTATGAAAGTGTGACTGTCAAGCGGTTGTATCTAGAGACATGTTTCTGTTAATAAACGTCTTTTCACGCATCTGTTTTCTTTGTTTAAAACTTTCTAGGAAAGCCCACGTTTCACATCTCATATCTCAGAGTGCCAGTCAGTTACAGTGATGAAATGGGAAGGACCGAAATGGTTCATACCGAAAGCTGGTATAAAAGTTTTACTTTAATGAAATGGCACAAAAACGTCTCTACTACTGACACAAATCACTAAATTAATATCTTGAAAATGACTCCTAACAAAATAAATGCAGAATTTTAACACATAATGGAGAATCTATCATTTTCATTTGAAATATTTATCTGTCAAATAAAATAAATAAGCATTCCTCAACAATGTAAATGACAAGTAATGGCCTCTAATACTCTAATTTACTCTTTTTATTAGATTGTTTCCTTTTGTTCTTTAACATAACAAAGTAATAAAACCATTTTTTAGATTTTGGTAGATTTTGGGAACAGCAGTAAGCTTTGTAACTTTATTTTTTATTACTGTTAGGTATAGCTGTGTATATATTTATTTATTTTAAAGTCTCTAGGTGTCGTTTAGGGGAATCCTCAATCTGATGAAGCAGTGACGTCATCGGGGGATTCCGTATAAATACCCGTTGGCAGCAACAATGGCGGTCTGTCTTCATTTGTTCTCATCGCTTCTCTGGAGCGATTCAGACTTCATTTCGTTGTGTTAATTTGTACCGTTTGTGTTTCGTTGCTCTATATTACCTGTGATTTTCTTTGAAAAGTGGATAGTGGATTTAATCATTAGTTCACTGTTTGTTTATTTAGTAAGTATAGTGAGGGAAGCAGAGGCCCGGAAGACTCATCTGTTTTATTTTGTCGGGAGTCAGATAAGATCTGCTGGTGAGAGCAGCTGTAGATGTTCTTTGTTTCCCGAGCTGCCCTTCCGGTTTACTGATTTCTTGTGTTGTTATTTGTTAGATCATGTGTGTAAATATTATTTGTGAATTATTATAGGCTATATTGTTTGTTAACTTGAGTCTGTTTTGTTATTTCAAGTAAACGAAGGCGAGTGGCGTCTGAAATTGCAACAAGTGTCTGTGACTCATTCATGTGTTCGTCCGTGTCCAATATTTGATTTATTTAAGTTAACGAGCTGTTATTTTGGTTATGGGCCATAACATATTTGGGGGCTCCTCCGGGATCTGAATTATTTGTAGGTTTTGGAAGATCTGAATGATCCTAATGATCTTGATTTTGCGTGGCTTCCTTTGATCTTTTGATCTGTTCACGCGTTTGAATTCGTTACTTTGTAACTTTGTTGAGTTGCTTGTTGTGAATTTTGGCTCGTGTAGTGCGTGATTTCCTTTTCTCTTGAACTTTTACATGTTTAAATCTAACCATGTTTGAATTAGCGGATTTTAATGCGCATCCGACGCAAGCGCAGTTGTTTCTAATGAATAGAACTGATCTTATGAAAATTGCCGCTTATTATAAGGAAAGTTTTCGTAATATTGCATCCAAACGCGCACTTCAGATTTTGCTTGATGATTCGTTATATAAACAAGACGTCTTTTCTTTGGTGATGATGAAAAGCTGGTAGATTATCCTGATGAACCAGTTGAGGGAAGTTCAGAAGATCTTGCGCTGCAAGTTAAGAAGTTGTTAACGGAGAACTTGTAACGGAGTCTTAATATTCGTATCGTTCCTCTTTTTCGAGAGCTGACACAAAACCTGCCACAAGATCTCTCACTGTTTACAGCGATCTGACACTCCGTTCAATTCAGGGGAGTAAACAAACAGGTAAATCATGCTCTTATTTACACATTTTACTCTTTAACTTATCATTTATTGCGCTGTTTTTAACTTTAAAGGACTGCGCGTCCACCAGCCACAAGATCTCTCGCTGTTTACAGGAAAAGCCATCTGATCATCTGACACTATAGAAAAGCATTTGATAAAGGTTTTACCCCCTTTCTGGAAGGGGCGTGTAATGATGATTATTAACATTGTCATTGGTTTGTCAATAAAAAAATAAATTTGACCTGAACAAGCTTTTTGGATTATTTTGCAGTTATTCAAAGTTTAAATACATTTTAATTGTAATCCAAAGTGAAATGGTCAGTGAATGGTCTGCACAAAAACATCAAATTAATACAGGAATGTTTACTAGCATGGCCACACAAATGAAAGTTTCCGTTCGTTCGGGCGGCAGTCAGTTTAAATAACTGTCGAAATTATATATATATATATATATATATATATATATATATATATATATATATATATATATATATATATATATATATATATATATATATATATATATATATATATATATATATATATATATATATATATATATATTGACCCAACTCGGCGCTAAAATAAAATAAAGGATTCTCCACAAAAGTTTCAAAATCAGGAGAATTATTATTTCATTTCATTCAGGCATTCAAATAACAAAAGAAATATTTCGGGCATTAATAGAAAACAATTTCACATGTGCAAAAATACTTTGAATCACAATTTCACAACCAAGAACAATAATACCATTATGGAACCATTTGATCTCTTCTATTTTTTTAATTCCAATTGGCACTCAGCAGTCGAGTTTAAAAGGGAGTAGAATTAAAATCCCCAAACCCGTTGGTCGTGCCGATAACTCCGTCCGGTATATATCCTCAACTCGTCCTTGTGCAGAGTATTTCAAAGATGCGAACGCAATCCTCCAGTTGTACTCCCCAAGGATTTAATCTCCAGCGATCTTGGTTAGGCTATACACCAAAGATGGCCACAATATTCAATGCAAACGTGCAGCAGTTCCGCCATTTCCACCTGCCCCTCACTTCCCCGACTCGTCTCTCCTTCCTTTTCCCTACCGGTTCTTACTGTCTCCTTTTCCGACCACACCCTTTTTTCATCATTATCTTTTATGATTTTCGTTCAGATAAATAAATAAGGACAATTATCATAATCAATTGATTTCAAAATTTGTTATTTATTTTGCTTATTCGTTAATTTAAGGTGATAATGTGAACGATAACTGACAACGTCAAAGTGTAATGATCCGTTACATTACCATGACCAATAAGATAAAGTTTTAAAACATTAAAAATAAATGTTTGCCCTAAAGAATTCTCTTATAGCTGATGCAATTTTTTTAAACGTATCTTATTTTCTGATGAAGAGTATGGAGAGCCAGCGGTGTAGCAAGCTTTTCAAAAGTGCGGGGGATGGATGTGGTTTGTTTGTTAACAATAAAAACGATGAATACAATGACAAAAGGTATAACATACAAGATATAAAAAGCTTCCCATTTAAATGAGTGATACTAGAAAAGTATAAAAACACACTCGGAACACACAGAAAATAAGTTAAAACTCTGTTGTGAAAATACACAAAAGTAGACTTGCTAAAGAATCAGAAATACTTTAATAATCCCAGGGGGGAAATTATTTTTGTTACAAACTCAGATATACAAACAACATATATTAAGAACAAAACATAAACAGAACATCTTCCCAAACACATATCAAGCTTATTTAAACCTCGAAAGCATAAACACTCATTCAAAGTACCTGGAAAAGGGAGATGTAAATAAGCATAACCATAAGTTCCCGCCTCCTCAGCACGAGCTGACCGAGAAATCTAACACACCAAGAGAGGCGGGACTTAAGGCAGAACAGCCAATCATCAGCCGGTGTCATGTTTGAGAGGGAGGGGAGAGGAGGCAGACACAGAGCGGCCAGAGAAACGGAGGAGCGACTGCTGTAAGGCGTTTGTGCAAAACTGCGGAAAAACTGCAGAAAAAGTGTGGGTGTTAAAACAAAAGTAAAGTAAAGTACTTTAAATTCAATCAATAAATAAATGTTTAAATTTAAGAAATTATTAAATATATAATAAATTGTTAATTATATCAAATTACATTTTTATAAAATTACCAAACAGATTATTAAATGTACCTGCTATAGCTGTCATGATCCCCTTTTAGTTTCACCTTTTTTATTTTTAAAATTTTGTTTTTATTTTTGAATTGCTTTTTCATTGTTTTATGAGCTCCTGTATTTTTCTTCATGCTTTCAGCTGTTGGCACGTCTCGAAAAGAGGGCACGACTTTTCCTTAAATTTAAATTTCTTGATTAAATCTATTGATTTAACTACAAACTTGTAGTTGTTAACTTTATTTTTATGAGTTGTGCTGTGACTTAATCACCTAATATTGTGTGTGACTTCCACACAAATATTCCTAAGTTGTTATATAATTAGCCTATATTTACCCTGAAAGACCCAAATATCGAAAAAAAGTCTTTAAATTTTTGTTGTGTTTTATATGTTGTTGTATAAGATCTTTAATGCAGAAATAAATGTTTTTTAATAAAAGTTTTGGACAATTTAGTAATTTTTCATTGAACTGAAGAAATATTGCAGTATTTTGCCTTTGTGGTATAAACTTATTTATTTTAGTACTATCTAAACAATTGTGGAGGGCATGTAAGACAACAAGGATTGATAGCATATATACATAAAAACTAATAATCATACAATAAAAATAATCAGAGAAATCATAGTTGAAAATCATTTATCATTCATCATTTATTAAAATATGCTCAGATTAATTTGACAAAAACTGATATGTCTTCTGACATAAATCTTTGGAAGTACTCCAGTGGTGTATGGAAAGAAATGGCATCATTAATGAAATTCTTACAAGAAAAATCCGTTTCATAAAACGGTTTTGTAGGTGATCCTCTTCATTAATTATGTCCCATCTCACTGTTGCTTTCTCCAAATTTAGACAGCATCAATGACATGATGAGACAATTTAACCACAGAGTACACCAGTGGCGTATCCACGACATTTTTACTGGGGTAGCCAAGATGGGACACAAAGCTACAGTGGGGTGGCCATACAGTATATACTATAAAGAAATGTAAAACTTCAAACTCTCATGAACAATAGAGGATTTTAGTAATAGTAACAAAGTGCAATAACAAAATGCTTTCACAAAGGCCATAAAGACCACAAGACAAGACTTAAAGTCCAATGCAATGCCACCAAACCAAATATAACTTAAGGGTTAAGGTGCTTCTTCATAATGTAACTTGTGAAAATTGTACATAAACAATTGTAACAAACCAAACAAAACTTAATAAACTACAAAAAAAACAAGACCATTAGACAAATTCTGTGTTCATCCATCTTACACCAGATGAATCCTCCTGTTTTGGTGATTGGTAGCAAAAAGTTTAACAAACTTGTCCATGTCAAGTGACACTACTCTTCTAGCCTCAATGCTGAGAACACCCAGGTTGCTCAGTCTGTCATCTGTCATTGTTGTGCGCAAATGGGTCTTGATGAGTTTAAGAGCTGAGAAGCTGCGCTCACATGCTGCACTGCTTACCGGGAGGGCTATGGCTATCTTGCACAGATGAAAAAGCTTGTGAAAAACATCCTTATGAGGTTCAAGGAACACTGCAAGTTCAACAATATCGGACAAGTTCGGCATTCCACTTTGCTGTTTCCTTTGCAAAAGCCTCCTTGTATGGTGGAGTTCATGACTGAGATTTTCAGAGTCACTTTCATAAATTTCTCCCAGGCGAAAGACTGCTTCCTCTTGAAGGAAACGTGTGCTTTTGGGGTCCAAAGCTTGTATTCCTCATATTATTTCACAATTGTCTTTGGAGAAGTGCCTGTCTAACTCTCCAAGTATGGTGTCCACAATGGGGTAGAAGATTGTCCTCCTAAAGGAATCCTTGTCACCATCGTTACATTTGCGCTGACCCAATGTAGAGGTTATGACAGACCCACCAAGTCTGGAATTAACTTTTTGAGACCTCTTTTTCTCTGCATTTTCAATGGCTATATTGCACTTTGTGGCAGTGTCTACAACACTTTTCCACAGATTATCAACAAATGTTTCACTTCTGTACTCCTGAAATGAGTCTTTGAGTGCACTTACTAAATCCACTGCCATGGCAAGGTCAAGTGAAGGAGATTGGAGGGTATCAGACAGCACCTTTGCATCCCCAAGGAGCCTTCAAAAGGTTGCAAGAAGACTGACAAAGCTTAGGTCTAGCTGAGTCAGCAAACCTCGAGCATCTGTAGATCTTTCCCCACTATTTTCTGTAGCAATGTCATGCAGAACACAAAGTACAGCAGGTAATCGGTCCATTAGATTCCTGCAGGCCAAGTATCTACATGCCCATCTCGTGTCACTGAGCTTCTGCAACTCCCTCAGCTGACCTTCATACATTTCCTTTTGCACATCCAGCCACTTCTGGTGAACATAGGACCCAGACATATACACATAAAGCTTCTACAGTAGTGCAAAAAAGCAATCAGCCTCTGGGACTACCTTCACGGTATCAATGAGTACCAAGTTCAGGCAATGTGCGTTACAGTGTACATAAACTGCATGTTTTGCATTAGTCTTTATTCTGGCTGCTACTCCAGAGTGTTTCCCACTCATTACTGATGCTCCGTCATGAGTACAGATCCAATCATGTTGGACAAGGTTGGATCTGTACTCAAGTCCATATCTTTCAAAACAGTGGATGATTTTGTCCTTGAGTCCTTCTGCATCTAATCGTGTGGCTTGTTGAAAGTCAAGAAAACTTTTGTGCACTACCCCATTGTAGTAGTACCTAAGTACCAGTGAGAGCTGCTCCTTCTTTTTCAGGTCTTTGGTTTCATCAGCAATTACAGAGAACACTTCACTTTCATTCACTTCCTGAATTATTTCCTCACGGACCATATTTGCCAAGCATTCTAGGATTTCATTTTGTATTACACTGCTCGTGTACTTGGCATTCTGCTTTCCCTTCATTTTTTTCTCTACCACTTGGTCATGCTTTGCAATCATTTCCAAAATTTCGAAAATGTTTCCTCTATTATCTGCCTCTTCTGTCTCACGATGATCTCGTTGTGCAATGTTTTGTGTTGCCGTCAAAAGAAGTACTTCAACCACTGTTTTAATATATTTTCAATTCTCTTGGACTTTCTTGTTGTATGCTTCATTAAGGGCATCATGTATGGAACAATCTGTTACTATTGCCTTCTTGTGCTCACCCCATGCAAACATGGCATTGACATGACCCTCTGACTTTTCATGTACTTTAAATCCACCATCTTTGTACATTGCCTTTTTCCAATGAGAGAATCCCAGTTGTGATGTGAATACAGATGCTGGGGTGTTTGGCAAAGAGAAGTGTCGACATGCAAAACAGTAGGCAGAGTTTTGGCTTTGGGAGCACTCAAGCCATGGGTGTTGTTTATACCACTCGCTATTGAAGGACCTCTTCCTGTTGCCATGCATGGTTCGCGGAAACACCTTAAGTTGAGGCTGTGTAGGACCTGCTGCTCTGGACTGTGAAACGTCTGTAAATTATAAATAATCGTGATCAGTCCTTACTTCAGTTTTATGAAGTTTCATTCAAAATGATTAATTACAAAGTGAATTTGTGGTGGTATTACAACTTCCATGTTATTTAAATGGAAGGCACTCATAATGTCATGTAAACTGAAAGATAAAATGTCACAACATACCGTGAGGTCCAGGTGGGGCAGCATGTACTTGTGCAACATAAGGAGCCTCTCTGTCATCGGTGTCACCATCACCTACTGACATGCCCTCTGAATCACTAGATGAAGTACCCAAGTAGTAAAACAATCACCATTACACCCATAGACTGTATGTGGACAGATTATGTGTCAAACATTTTCCTTTGTCTTTTCATAATGTTTTGTATTGATATTTAAAGAATAGACTGTTTGTGTTTTAAGTGTAGGGTTTGCTGTGTATTAGCAAATTAATAGCATACACTTTGGGCAAAATTGGACCATCCTTTTTAAATTAAATTTAGTATGAGAGTACATGACAACTTCAGGTAACTGTTCATGAATGACATATCTGGACATAACAGAACTTGACATACCATGCTTAGCAGGTGGAGCTCCAGACACTGCTGGATCCTCCTCTGGGTGTGGCTGGTCAGCTGTGGGAATACACAGATATCTGAGAAATCTGAGACATCAATAGGCTGGAGGTTCTGACACACACACACACACATATAACTATATATATTTTTTACACTCACACAATCATACATATGTACATACATACATACATACACATACACATGTGTTTCTGTGTGTGTATTTATGTATTATGCACATTATTATTGTTCTTCTGTCTTTTACAACTGTTTCAACTATTGTTCTTGTGTAGTGATGTTTTAGACAGTTGTAATTGTATAACTGGAGTGACAAACAACTTGAATGTAAGCCTACATGGTAAATTCCAACTATCCAAGCATGACTTACCATCCTGTGCAAGCGGAGCTGACTGCTCTTCAACCTCACTGTCACTGCTGTATCTAGGCTGCTGACTACTTGACTGAGCCTTTTCACTGCAGCTGGTAGAAGCTGTGGCTGGCTCTGACTCTTTTCTTTTTTTAACCTTTTCTTAACCCTAACCCTGGGGGAAATGTAATTCAATCACTCAATCAATCAATCAGTCAGTCAATTCACTTTGAAGTTATAGCTATAACTACAAATGTCAAGCAGGATCATTGTCAAATTGGCTTAGAATCAGTGTGCAAAATACAGGTGTTCGTGGGGCTCTGGAACCCCTTAAATAAGATCTGACTCCATTAAAATGTCAGAAAGGAGGTGCCAACAATGTGCCTAATAAATATAGACACATTTATAGAATCTACAAAGGTTTATTTTTACATAACTACCACTTTTACTAACACAATTAACACATGTTGCATCTCAAGCATTTGTGGCATTTGAATGCAATTTGCTCTGCCTCTAAAAATATGTGAACTGTGAAGATGAGCTAATTGATACAAACAAAAAGTTCTTTATCTCCAAGAGAAAAAAGTCTTTAAACAGCCCTTTAATCACAGAGCAAATAAATAAGTCAAAGCTTGTTCTTGTGTTATAGTTACTTAAATCTAGACTGTCACACTATATTTCACACACTGGCTGGCCAAAAATATAACATTAGCTCTATTGAACACACACATCTGCAAAAAAAACCACCATCAGTCTTCAGTCCTGAAAAGCTATTTTCTGTGTGTTCAATAGAGCTAATGTTATATTTAGCACCTACTGCTGCAGCGCGCGTGCTCGTCTCATGGGTCACCTGACCTGTATGGCCAAACGTCCGCTGAGCAGAAATCAGCTCTCACAGTCTCAGTACGACCATTACTGTGATAGTTAAAAATGTAAAACTGGCCCTTAATCAGTTGATCAGCTGTCATCATTGATTGACAGCATTTCTCGTTTCTTGTGTTGACGAACTTGACCAACTAACTCACCAGACAGAAACTCACCTGTTCCCCGCTCATATTCCTCTGGGACATAAGGGTAAACCATATAAACACGTTGTTTGAGGTCTCGGGAGACTAGCGTAAATTGACCGATAGCGCCATCTGCTGTTTTGGAAGAGGAAGTTGCTAAAATGCATTTGTGAGAAAATCAAGTTTTTCTCATACAATATATACATATATATATATTTGCAACACACAATGCATATATTTGTCATACATCTGCATTTTCTCTCAAATTGACTTGTGTTTGTGCATATTACTTTTTGTTTGTTTGAAAGTCGTGTTTTCCTTTGCAAAGCAGGTTGTGTTTATTTGCAAAACACTGTATTTGTTTCTTTAATTATGGCACATAAATAACTCCATATTTTGGCTAATCGCGGATACATCGTAATCTATTTGAGTTAATAATTCAGAGTAGTTAGAATTAATACAAACATTACAATTTATTAGCCAGGTATAAATTAAACAAGCCAATTAAAGAATTACAAACCCACAACCAATTAAATACAGACATGATATTAGAATGAGAAAATCAGTATTGCATACCTGACTTGAGGGAAAAACACACAGTGCTGTTTGTTAGAGGATCATACAGCACTATGGGGTTCATCTAGTTACAGAATCATCCCAAACCTCTTGCTGGTTGGTTTGAGTAGTGTGAGCGCATCTGAGACGTGCTCGGGCACGGTTCACTTGGCCAGCTTAAGGAGATGAGCTCCTGCGCGGTTTGGTTTCTACTCCAGGTCAACACCCTCCTCCATCTACTGTAAATGAACCAGAAAAAACTAATAACAGCTTTCAGTGATATGTGTCGAGTCCCTGCTATGATAACAGCAACATTTATAAATGTTTACAAGACAAGCGGGAACCCAGTGTGCCTGTAGCTCTCTCCATTTCTGTTTTATTACATGATAGAAAGTCAAAGACCTTTTCAAGTCGTACGGCTAACATAACTAATCTGTGTCCTGTTATGCGTCAAACTCAGATTGCTGTGGGAACAAAAAGTAATGCCATCAAGCTAGCAAAAAATAAATCATTTCTGATGAATGACTTAATAACCACAACTTGGATTTTATGTTTCTAAATGAAACATGTCTAGAGGAAGAAGAAGCTGCAGTGCAACAGTCCTCAATGAAACTACGTTTATGAGTGTATGTAGAGCTGTCAGGAGAGGTGGAGGTGGAGCTGCTCTATTTAAAGATGTCCATCAATGCAAGAAAGTGTCATTGGGTCAGTACTTGTCTTTTGAAAGGTGCTTTATAATTATTTACAGGCCTCCAAAACACTCTCCAGTCTTTTGTTAAAAAGTTTACAGAACTGTTATCAATGATTTCCTCAGAGTTTGAGTGTTTTCCTATTGCAGGTGATTTTAACATTCACATAAATAATAACACTACAAAATAAATTTGAACTGTTTTAAACCCTTTTGACTTGATTCAGTATGTGCATGGACACACACACACAGTCGTGAACACACTAGATTTACTCATCTGTAAGTGTCTAAACATTTCATCTATTGTTATTAAGGACAAAGCACTATCTGATCACATCTGTATTTTCTTTGACATACTGATCTCTGCTACCACTGAATCTTGATCTGTCTCTGTCAGGAAGAGATACATAAACTAGAACACTAATGAGCTATTTATGAAGGCATTTCCCACACAGAGCCTCCTACTGAAAATGATCTTAATAACACCATATTGAGCAACTATAGACCAAACTATATCAAATCTTCCCTGTCTTGTCCCTCTTCTGGACTGTTTCTTATTTGAACTCCATTTCCCATAACCCCCTGCCTGGACTCATTATTAGTTCATCATTTACACCTGTGTCTTGTCAGTCTTGCTTTTTATCCCTTGTGTATATTTACCCCCATGTCTCAGTTCAGTTTTTGTTTCTGGTTGATCTGTTTCAGCATGTGATGGATTATCTTTGTTTCTTCATTAAAGAATATTGCCAGCATTTGGATTCTCTTCTGTGTTTTCATCACTTGTTACAGCTATTCACGATACCCAGGTTTACCTAGCCTTATCACCAAATGACTACAGCCCTATTGACTCATCAATGCTAATGCATTGAATGCATGCTAATGAAATTAACAGCTGGATGTGCCAAAACTTTCTTCAGTTAAACAAGGACAAAACTGAAATCATTGCATTTGGAAACAAAGATGAAGTTCTCAAGGTACAAACATAACTTGACTGAAGTCAGTAATCATGTCATGTCAAAGCAATAACAAAATCAATGTGCTATCATCTCAAAAACATTGCAAGAATTAGATGTTTTCAGACAAGACTTAAAGAAACTTGTTCATGCCTTTATCACCAGCAGACCAAACTATTGTAATGCTCTCCTCACCGGCTTTCCCAAAAACACCATTAGAACCATTAACACCATTAAAAACAGCTGCAGCTCATTCAGAAACGCTGCTGTCAGGATTCTGACTAGAACTAGAAAATCTCAGCACATCACACCAGTCCTCAGGTCCTTACACTGGCTTCCAGTTACATTTAAGATTGATTTTAAAGTACCATTTCTTGTTTATGAATCACTAAATGGCCTAGGACCTAAATACATTGCAGATATGCTCACAGAATATAAACCAAGCAGATCACTCAGATCATTAAAATCAATTGAGTTCACAAGAGGAGTTCACTTTTAGTTATTATGCCACCCGCAGTTGAAAGCAGCTTTCAGAAGAGATCAGATGTGCTCGATCAGTAGCTATATTTAAATAAACCTGTTTAGCTGTGTATTTACCTAATGAGCACTGTGTTACATCTCAACTGATTGCACTGTATTTTATTAATCATCATTTTCTCTTCTTATCTGTTTCAATTTATTTTAAATCAATTTTTTATGAAATCCTTGTGTAAGTGTCATTATTTAATTTTTAGAGGCCTTAATTGTATATCATTATATCAATATTGTAAAAGGCTTTTATTTCCCATAGTGCATATCTATGTGTGATTGTTAATGGTAATTTACACTTTACAATTTAACTTGAATAGATTTCTATAACATATGTGTTCAGTGAGCACATCCCACAGCACTTTAACTTTTCCCAGTTGTCACGAGTATAAAATGTGTACTGTACCTTTAAATATGATTTCCTTGTTTGACTCCTCAGGTGACAGGTGAAAGTGAAACTAATAAATCGGGATCCATTTTGTTATTACGGCAAAAAAGTGTGTGAGTAAACTAAACAGTAAATATGACTAAATGACATGAAACATAAATGAAGATTTGTAAGTGATTTTCTAGGTGATTTTCTAGTGAGTCATGAGGAAGTGAAGATCAACAGATTTACACAGGTGAGAAATGAACCACTGCAAAACACTGACAACAAATTACACTCACAAACCAAAACTCACAAGACAACATGAATAAACTTTTATATAATAAACTATCTGCTGCAGTAAGACATCTAATAGCAGTTAGTTATGAATACTTTACACAGCTGCATGTGAAATAATCACATCAGTTTTATCTCTGTGTGTCTGATATGATTTAATGAACACATGAACTCCAGACACTAAAATCACAACAACACAAACACATACTGAGACTTTTACTGTTTTCATCTGAATCATCTGTATGTTTGTGTTCAGTTTCTTTTTTTGCAGATATAAAATCAACATTTGAGCTGCTGTCATGACCTCCAGAAAGAGTCTCTCTGGAGAAAGTGACACAAACACAATGAACAGGTGAGAGAGTTTCAACAGTTTGTTTTATGTATTTTATTAAGTAAATGAACATTAAACTTTCTGAGTCACAGTGAAATAAACAGCAGATTCAATCATCAGGTACAAATAACTCTCAAAATTAAAATTTTATCACAATATTGTCAAAAAAAACCTTTGGGAAGATATTAAAATTATGTAGATGTTTGTATCCTATGATTTAGAGAAAAAGACTCGTCTACTGTAAGAAAAGATTATTTAGGTTTGAGATTGAGAACAATGAAAGATATGAGTGAGTTTGTAGTTTTTGAAACAGTGTTTATTTGTTGTTGTGTTTCAGTTTGTCTCATGGAGAATCTCCTGAATTCAGTTGTGTGTCCATGAAGAGTGATGAATCAATGGATCGTCCAATTGTCTTCAGTTCAGGAGACTGTGATGCAGATGTGAGGTGAGAACAGTCTGATGATTTAGACGAGTAAATCGCTTTAGTTGATCTGTACACTTTACATTACTGACAAACACACACATTCATCATGTGTTTTTACTGTTGTGTGTTACATTTCTGAATTTCATTATATGCACAAACATGTTGAATTTATTGTGAAATTACAGCAACACAACTGATGGATCAGACTTTATCAAGAGAAAGCAAATGGATTCTGTTTTCCAGGTAGGATTGTGTGTGTGTGTGTGTGTGTGTGTGTGTGTGTGTGTGATCCTAGTAAATTCTTATGGGGACATATTTTAATTAAATAAAACCTTGTTATGTTAAAAATGATTTCAGGAGCTTGAGCACAAAATCATCTCTCTGATGAAGAAAGAGCTGAAGATCTTTAAGACACTACTGAGTCCAGATTCCCCATCATGCTGTGAGAGAGAGGAGGAGGATGATGAAGATCAGATCAGAGTCAGAGAGGATCTTCTGAAGATCACACTGCACGTCCTGAAGAAGATGAAGCAGACAGACCTCGCCAACAAACTACAGACCAGTAAGAGCTCTGAGTCATGTGACTATTACATCACTTTACCTTCAGAGGAACAGACACAGAGTCTCTATTTACTGATTATTTACGGGTTATTTTAATATTCAAACATCCTGTATGAGGAAGCTTCACTGAGAAAAAAAAAAAAAAACATACACTGGGAAAAGGAAACATTTAAAAAATAATTAAACAACATTTTACTTTATTCAGTAAGTCAGCAATTCTTCACTTTAGCGAGGACAAAGATACACAAATGAAAGATTTTAGGTCAGTGTAGTATATAATAATATTTATGTATTCTTGATCTGCTGTTTAACCATAATGTAAAGTTGTGAAAGAGCTAGCAATGAGGTGTTAAAATGTTTTTTCAGAATCTTCATTTTGATGTTGGAAATGAATAAATGACACGTAGTATTCAGACAACAGAGCTGGTAGTGTAGAAAACCATCTGTACCAAAAGTAGTTTGATAAATGAAGAATATAGAGTGTTTTATGTCTCTTTGAAAAGATAATAATGTCTAAATTCATTCATTGAATAGATTAGTTGTCTGTTGTGTGAAGTAAAGAAAGATAAAAACATATATGAATCACAGAAATGTGCCTCAGATGATCATGCATGTTCTTACTCACAAATACTGAGTAAACTTAAATGAAAGAAATCATCTAAATGAACAGACTAGTTATCCTGAAGGAACAAATGTCAAATGTCTATCTATCATGCCAAGATGTAAATATTAAGATTTATTTCTAACAATAAAACACATATATTGTGTGTATTAAAAGAAAGTTTACTCCAAAAACTACTGACCTCTTTTGACTTTCATTTTAAGGACAAAAAACATTTTGTTATAATGTAGAAACACAACAAGAGTTTATATTTTAACAAGATTATATTTTATTTCACATCTGAGGATGATAACTTTAAATACTTTGTTTTTTGAAACATGATTTAAGAGGATGTCGTGTAAATACGAAAAGTGGAGATTCCTGAAATTTACTTTATAACATTTGATATGCTGTTAGTCACGGTGTTAAATAGAAACAGATGATTAAAAAATACATTAAACTGTTAAAAGGGGGAATATTATTATAAGAAATTATAATAATATCATAATTATAATATTAATTTATAAAAATTATAATTATTATAAAAAATTTATGTTGTGTTACATTAACAGGATTCAAATCTTTGTGCATGAAGAAACACAAATCCAGACTGAAACAGAAATTTCAGAGAATGAATGAAGGAATATCAAGTCAAGGAAGCTCAAGACTTGTGAATGAGATCTACACAGAGCTGTACATCACAGAGGGAGGAAGTGGAGAGATGAATAATGAACATGAAGTGAGACAGATTGAGACAACATCCAGAAGATCAGAGACACAAGAAACACCAATCAAATGCAATGACATCTTTAAAGTCTTACCTGACAAGACAAAGTCATCAGAAGTGTGTTGACTAAAGGAGTTGCTGGAATTGGAAAACAGTCTCTGTGCAGAAGTTCATTCTGACTGGACTGAAGGAAAACAAATCAGGATGTTCACTTCATATTTCCACTTCCTTTCAGGAGAACTGAATCTGATGAAGCAGAAAATATCAGTCTGATGGATCTTCTTCATCAGTTCTTCACAGATACAAAAGAACTGAGATCAAGAGACTTTGATGAATATAAAGTTTTGTTTATCTTTGATGGTCTGGATGAGTGTCGACTTCCTCTAGATTTTCAAACAATCCGAGTTTGTTTGATGTAAATGAATCAGCTTCAGTGGATGTGCTGCTGACCAACATCATCAAGAGAAATCTGCTTCCTTCTGCTCTGATCTGGATCACCTCTCGACCAGCAGCAGCCAATCAGATTCCTCCTGGAGTGTGTTGATCAGCTGACAGATGTAATGAGGCTTCAATGACCCTCAGAAGGACGAGAGTATTTCAGGAAGAGAATAAATGATCCCAGTCTGGCCAACACAATCATCACACACATCAAATCATCAAGAAGTCTGTACATCATGTGTCACATCCCAGTCTTCTGCTGATTTCAGTCACTGTTCTAGAGACAATGTTGAGTGAATCAGAGAGGGCAGAGATCCCCAAGACTCTTACTCAAATGTTCACACACTTCCTGATCTTTTCAGACCAAACTGAAGAGCCAGAAGTATGATGGGAAATGTGAGGTAGATCTTCAGCAGGCTAGAAAGAGTCTTCTGTCACTGGGAGAACTGGCTTTTCAACAGCTGGAGAAAGGGAACCTGATCTTCTATGAGGAGGACCTGAGACAGTGTGACATTGATGTCAGAGACGCCGTCCAGTGTACTCAGGAGTTTGTACTCAGATCTTCAGAGAGGAGTTTGGACTTTATCTGGGGAAGGTCTTCAGCTTTGTGCATCTGAGCCGCTCAGGAATTTCTTTGCCGCTTTATTTGTGTTGCTTTCATTTTCTCAACAAAAATCAAAACTCTTCATCAGGTTCAGATCAAATATGACTGATTTACTGAAGAGTGAAGTAGACAAGGCCTTACAGAGTGAGAACGGACATCTGGATCTTTATCTCAGATTTCTTTTGGTCTCTCACTGAAGTCCAATCAGACAATCTTACGAGACCTGATGACACAGACAGGAAGAAGCTCTGACAGCAAACAGGAAATAGTTGAGTACATTAAGATGAAGATCAGAAAGAATCTCTCTCCAGAGAAATCCATCAATCTGTTTCACTGTCTGAATGAACTGAATGATCATTCTCTAGTGAAGGAAGTCAAAACATACCTGAACAGAAGAAATAAATCTAGTCTGTCTGGAGTCCGTCTGTCTTCTGCTCAGTGGTCAGCTCTGGTGTTTGTGTTACTGAACTCAGAAGAGACGCTGGATGAGTTTATACTGAAGAAATATGATCCATCAGATGAATGTCTTCTGAGACTGCTGCCAGTGATCAAAGCATCCAGAAAAGCTGAGTGAGTCATTTAACTGCTGTAGTGAAACTAGGACGGTGTTATTTAAAACATTGTTCTGTTTCAGGGAATAATTATTTGTGGCTCAATGGAAATACTTACAGATAAAGATTATTACCTTTATGTATTTTGTAGTATTACCTGGTGCAGTAAATTATCAACGGTGGCTTCTAGAGCACTCGCCTCGTCGGAAGTTCAACAGATTGTGTGCTAACTTTAATAAACAAATGCTATTCTTCTGGCCTTGATGAATAATGGTCCGTTACCCAATATAGCAATACTACAGAGCCGGTAACAGTATTGCACAGTTTAAGGGATGTGTTATGAGCATCATGAGTGAATACAAATGAATATTTATTGACTAAAGCTACTGAAATACAATATCGACTAACCAACATAAAACACATACACATTCACACGCATACAAGAGAAAGCATAGAAAATCAGAGAAAGAATAAAGAGTGGCACATTAAATCAGCAGAACACTTCTGGACAAACCACCAAGTTTTCGCTACAAAAAGTTCACCTTTGTAGAAAAGGGGCAATGCTTATAAGCGCTGTTGAATGGTGATAAATAGGATACTTGCATTGCACGGTTGCGCCGGTAAGAATCCTGGTGTAGAGAGAGAGAGAGAGAGAGAGAGAGAGAGAGAGAGAGAGAGAGAGAGAGAGAGAGAGAGAGAGAGAGAGAGAGTGTGTGTGTCCCGGTGGATTCGCAGAGTTCGTTCGGAGAGCGAAGTTTCGCGAGAAGTGTCGAAGTCTGCTGAAGTAAGATTGCTGGAAAGTCTGTCCTGAAGAAAGCGCAGGTCCCATGAAGGTTGGATCAATTCCAAGATTGTGAGCGAAGAGTTATCCGCTGCATGTCGGTCTTAAAGACACAGCTGCCACGCCTCTGTTAGGTCAACTGTCCAATGCCAAGGGGCTGTTGGTGCGCGGGAGAAAGTTTCTTTGTTTCTCCCCATGACTTTGATTTACACAGGTATGACATTATGTCCTGTTTGTACTGAACACATAAACTTATTGTAAAGTGAGTATGATGCACGCCATGACTGTGTACTGTGCATCATTGTTAAGGAAATAATTTGTGGATCATTTTGAATCCACACACGTGAGGGGGTGAAGTAGGAACAATGGTTATTCATTCGTGTATATCTGCCATGAAATAGCAGTTACACATCAACAGCACTAACTATGGTAGGGCATTAAGTGACATATAAGTGATATATATATACACAAATTGGACAGTTTATTTTTGCTCATTCTCTTTGATGTGTTTGGAATGTTCTTCTCTAGTCCTCCAGGGGGCCTGGAGAACCTCAGGGAGTTGAGCTGGGGGTCACTCTCTCTGGGGAAGGCCAGAGAGGTGCCATAACTGTGCATAATAGCTGTGAGCTCAATGCAGTGAGGCTGTTGACCGATGAGAAGATGCTCTGACGTCTGTTTACAGGTTTAGATTGACTGGTGTGATCTAAAGGATCAGAGATAGTCATCAAACAGAGTCAATGCAATATTACAGCAGAGTACTGACCGTAGAAGTCAACTTCTACTCATTTATGATGTTTTTCATCTTTGAGTATTTTAACACACTGTTATCTTGTTATTTCTCTCTCAGTCTGAGTCTCTGTAATCTGACAGAGAAAAGTTGTTCATCACTGGCCAGTTCTCAGATCAAACTCCTCAAGTTCGACAGAACTGAATCTGAGTCACAATAAACTGCAGGATTCAGGAGTGAAGCTGCTCTCTGATGGACTGAAGAATCCAAACTGTAAACTGAAGATATTACAGTAAGAAAATCCAATAAGATTAAACGTGTTTGTATTAACATGTGTGTTTAATGAAGCTCTTTCAACAGAAGCATCTTTATATAATGTTAGTCATAGTGAACAAATCTGATGTAAATTGAGTTATCATGATACTGTGATCATTCTTACTAATGATCTTTTATTAAGAATATACCAAGATTATTAATATATATTACTATACAAATATTGTTAATAATATTAACATATATAACTCATAAGTTATTGACTTATAAATAATTTTACATATCGTAAAAGTCACACAGATGTAAATATAATTCATGTCTTTATCTGCTGTAAGTGTGAGGAGTTTCTTCTCTCTGTAGGTTGTGTGACTGCAGTATTGGAGATGAAGGTTTTGTTGCTCTGACTTCAGCTCTGATATTAAACCCACACACCTGAAACAACTGGATCTGAGCAGAAATAATCCAGGAGATTCAGGAGTGAAGCTGCTCTCTGATCTACTGAAGGATCCAAACTGTAAACTAGAGACACTACTGTGAGTATCATCATACTGTTAGCGTCATCAGGAATCTCAGTGTCTGCCCAACCAGAACGAAGAGAACCTCTATAAATAACCAATCAGCCCTACCCTTCGTTTATCTCCGGTCTTTCAGCTCCCCGCCACCTCCCTGTCTCCTCACCATCTACCCCTTTTTAGAGGGGGAGCACTCTGTGTTCGGGCAGGTACCGAGCTCAGAGCCCCCCCGGACAGCACGCCAAATTCTTCATACCATTCTTCTCGCTTTATTATCTGCAAGGGCGAACTATTGAATTTAACACAAAGATGTGTCTAGTGTACAACACATTTGTGTATTGTCCCTAACTAGATGCATTATTTTTACCACATCTGTTTTTAGAGTGTAAGTGTGAAGAGTTTTTCTCTCTGTAGGTTGTGTAACTGCAGGATTGAGATGAAGGTTTTGTTGCTCTGACTTCAGCTCTGATATTAAACCCGTCACACCTGAAACAACTGGATCTGAGCTGTAATAATCCAGGAGATTCAGGAGTGAAGCTGTTCTCTGATCTACTGAAGGATCCAAACTGTAAACTTGAGAAACTACTGTGAGTATCATCATACTGTTAGATAGTTACAGTAATGAGAAATTATTGTATAGTAAGTAAGATCCTGTTATCATTCAATTTTTATTAAGTGTTCATGTTTATAGAATTTTAAAACACAAGTAAAACTAAACCTACATATTTCTCACTTCTGTGCTTTTTAAAAGATTTTAGATTAAAACACAATATATTTTAACTGTAAATAGTTACAATTATTAGTCAAACTTACAATTATACTTCATGTCTTTATCTGTTTGTAAGTGTGAAGAGTTTTTCTCTCTCTGTAGGTTGTGTAACTGCAGTATTGGAGATGAAGGTTTTGTTGCTCTGACTTCAGCTCTGATATTAAACCCGTCACACCTGAAACAACTGGATCTGATATATAATAAACCAGGAGATTCTAGAGTGAAGCTGCTCTCTGATCTACTGAAGGATCCAAACTGTAAACTAGAGAAACTACTGTGAGTATCATCATACTGTTAGATAGTTACTGTAATGAGAAATTATTGCATAGTAAGTACAACATTTTATCATTTGATTTTATGAAGTGTTCATATTTATAGAGTTTTAAAAACACAAGTAAAATCAAACCTACATACATCTTCTCAGTGCTTTCTGTGCTTGTTAAAGGATTTTAGATTGAACACCATATAGTTTAACTGTAAATAATTGCAATTATTAGTCAAACTTGCAACTTATAATGTATGTCTTCATTTGTTGTAAGTGTGAGGAGTTTTTCTCTCTCTGTAGGTTGTGTAACTGCAGTATTGGAGATGAAGGTTTTGTTGCTCTGACTTCAGCTCTGATATTAAACCCGTCACACCTGAAACAACTGGATCTGAGCTTTTAATAATCCAGGAGATTCAGGAGTGAAGCTGCTCTCTGATCTACTGAAGGATCCAAACTGTAAACTAGAGAAACTACTGTGAGTATCATCATACTGTTAGATAGTTACAGTAATGAGAAATTATTGCATAGTAAGTAAGATCCTGTTATCATTCAATATTTATTAAATGTTCATGTTTATAGAATTTTAAAACACAAGTAAAACTAAACCTACATATTTGTTATCACTTCTGTGCTTGTTAGAAAGGTTTTAGGTTAAACACAATATATTTTAACTGTAAATAGTTAAAATTTTTAGTCAAACTCACAATTATACTTCATGTCTTTATCTGTTGTAAGTGTGAGGAGTTTTTCTATCTCTGTAGGTTGTGTAACTGCAGGATTAGAGATGAAGGTTTTGTTGCTCTGACTTCAGCTCTGATATTAAACCCGCCACACCTGAAACAACTGGATCTGAGCTTTAATAATCCAGGAGATTCAGGAGTGAAGCTGCTCTCTGATCTACTGAAGGATCCAAACTGTAAACTAGAGACACTAGAGTGAGTGATGTTTTTATTTTATTATTATTATTCATATTGAATATTATAGCTAATTAAAGGAGTTAGTATAAAAATCATATATTGAGAATCATCATTTCATCCATTAACTTCTAATGAAACTTCTTGTGCTAGAAGGTGTTGCACTTCTGATTTCTACAGTAAAATATACAGTTATTGATCATCAAGGAAACAAGTAAGAGATAATGTACATCCTGCCAGTTGTTATTGCATATAAACTCAGACAGGGTGATCAGGAGTTAAATCACCCTGAAGAGGTTTATTTTGCTATAATAACTGTCTATAATAACATTATCCTGCTTATCACACACTTACTTATCACTTGAGTAAATGACTGGACATAAAATAATGATTTGAAATATTTCATTAGCTGAGTGTTAACAAATTAAACCGGCACAAGAATACAGACAGTGGAATGATAAATTAAATGTATGAACAGTAAGTACTGGTCAAGTCAAAACTCAATCAAAATGAAGATTTTATTATTTTTTTAAGATAATAAACATCTTACAGTTTCAGCAAGACATTTATGAGGTTACAGTATAAATTATATGATTGTTTTAATTATCTGAGTGTTACTAAATGTGTATTTTAACACACTGTTATCTTGTTATTTCTCTCTCAGTCTGAGTGACTGTAATCTGACAGAGAAAAGTTGTTCATCACTGGCGTCAGTTCTCAGATCAAACTCCTCAAGTCTGACAGAACTGAATCTGAGTGTCAATAAACTGAAGGATTCAGGAGTGAAGCTGCTCTCTGATGGACTGAAGAATCCAAACTGTAAACTGAAGATATTACAGTAAGAAAATCCAATAAGATTAAACGTATTTGTATTAACATGTGTGTTTAATGAAGCTCTTTCAACAGAAGCATCTTTATATAATGTTAGTCATAGTGAACACATCTGATGTAAATTGAGTTATCATGATACTGTGATCATTCTTACTAATTATCTTTTATTAAGAATATACTAAGATTATTAATATACACTAATATACAAATATTGTTAATAATATTAACTTATAAATAATTTAAAATATTGTTCATAATAGTCACACATATAAACATATAATTCATGTATCATTTGTTGTAAGTGTGAGGAGTTTTTCTCTCTCTGTAGGTTGTGTAACTGCAGTATTGGAGATGAAGGTTTTGTTGCTCTGACTTCAGCTCTGATATTAAACCCGTCACACCTGAAACAACTGGATCTGAGATTTAATAAATCAGGAGATTCAGAAGTGAAGCTGCTCTCTGATCTACTGAAGAATCCAAACTATAAACTAGAGAAACTAGAGTGAGTTATTCATTTACTGATTGAATTATTTTATTTTTTTAATTCACTTTTATTATTAAATACAAGTAAAAGTCGTGTATTTCTTTACACTTCTGCTGTTGTTTTATTACTGTATTTTGTACTGATCTTTGTCTTTAATATTTTACAGTATTTAGCTTGAACTGTCTTCAGTCATAAACTACATGAACTGTTTTACTGGACAAACAGCAGCAGTGACACAACAGAACTCAACATGACGGATGTCTGTTAAACACAAACGTGTAAAAAATATCTGTATTGATAATGAAGCAGAAAAGTGGAGTTAAATGTGAATTTGTGTTGTGACACTCCTAATATGATGGAAGTGAAGTTGATTCAGCCGTGTAAAACTTTCTCAAGTGTTTCTGACTCTTCAGACCCTTCTGACACTGGGAGGCTCATCTTGTTTCTGATTAAAACATTCATTCCCCGACATGTTCTTCCTGACTATGAGGAGAAGAGTATCTATAAATGTGATTTATGCAGACACCTCTAAAGGGTTGTGTCTAACAGATCAATATGGTTAGGGAAAGTTAAGACAAAGAATTAAACATTTAACAAACTACTAAAAATCCATCGTGACTGATTTTCTTTCTGAATGGGAAGATGCCAGGACGTTTACCCATCCAGAGGAACAAATAACCTTAATGTTTGTGTTAACGGCTCTAATGCGATCACTGATTCTAGATGTTCATCGCATCACACACAATACACACAGAAACTTTTTGTCTGATTCCTTTTGGTTCAAAGATAAAAAACTTATAGTGATTTTGGTTGAACATATACAGTACTATGTGTCAAATTAGCACAACGTCATTTATTTTTTATCTACATTGTTTTTATTTAATAAATTTCATTACTATTTAGATTACCTTTAAAGACAAAAATCTACATTCAGTTTCAAAATAATTATATAATCCATGTTTTCTAAAGAGAAAACTCTTTCTAATAATGTTTATCTGTTTAAATGTGTATGTTGAGAAACTCTTTAGGATAAATTGGTCTGGTCAAACCACACACATGTGTTTTGCTGAGTACAGACAGTGTCACAGTTTTTTATGAAAGTGTGACTGTCAAGCGGTTGTATCTAGAGACATGTTTCTGTTAATAAACGTCTTTTCTTGCGTCTGTTTTCTTTGTTTAAAACTTTCTAGGAAAGCTCATGTTTCACATCTCATATCTCAGAGTGCCAGTCAGTTATAGTGATGAAATGGGAAGGACCGAAATGGTTCATACCGAAAGCTGGTATAAAAGTTTTACTTTAATGAAATGGCACAAAAACGTCTCTACTACTGACAGAAATCACTAAATTAATGTCTTGAAAATGACTCCTAACAAAATAAATGCAGAATTTTAACACATAACAGAGAATCTATCATTTTCCTTTGAAATATTTATCTGTCAAATAAAATAAATAAACATTCCTCAACTGTGGTGCAGGGCATTCGAGGGTCATGCCCCTCTAGCAGTCATTGATGCCCTCCTACTACAGGCCATGGTATGGTCTTAAAAACCCTTTTAGTTATTCTTTAATAATAAATGTACAAACTGTTACTTAAATGAAATAAAATGAAATCAACGGGGAAAACATTAATTTTGGTTGTTCATGACATGTTACTAGGCTTGGTCATCATAGGTCATTGTGTGACTGAGCTGGATCTCGAGTAGAGAGAGGGCATAACTTTACCCCACCCCTTTCTGCCTTTTAATGTGACTCCACTCCAAACGCTGTCTTCATTTTGTTTATTAAACGCAACGTTTTTAATTTCAAAAGCATTTCTAAATTTAGTTCAAACAAATGAAATTTCAAGCCAAAATAACGAAATGGTTTAAAAAAAATAGCAAAAGTTTTGCGCAAATCTGTAACGGAAACGCGGCTACATGATATAGAAAAGAACAACAACAAGAATAAACGAAACTGGCAAATAATAATAATTAATAATAATAATAATAATGATAATAATAAAACGTGTTTCTCTTTTTTATTGCATTTCTGCTGTGTTGGACTATGATGTCGCCATTTCTCAAATGGCAGTGCCCCCGCCGATGACCCAATGCCCCTCCAGTAGATCTGCTCTGGCGCCAACTCTGTTCCTCAACAATATAAATGACAAGTAATGGCCTCTAATACTCTAATTTACTCTTTTTATTAGATTGTTTCCTTTTGTTCTTTAACATAACAAAGTAATAAAACCATTTATTAGATTTTGGTAGGGAACAGCAGTAAGCTTTATAACTTTATTTTTATTACCTTCACGCAAATTATTATTATTTATATTATTCAACTTTTGAGTTCAGCTTTGCATGACATTTCCCGTCATGGTTAAAAATATAGACACGGTTATTAGTTAGGATTATATTTTTGGATGAAATATATGACTTTTAGCTGGTTAACATGTCTGTCGTAAAACGGTTGACAAATATGAAATGTTTTACTTACATTTCTTTGCTCTCTCACCACCTGAAGTGTCGCGCTGGAGCTCGTGCTTCTGTGAACAGCTGCTCAGATTGATTGGTGTATTACTGTACATTGTCTATTTCAGTTGCTGCAAAATACAAAGCTCTGAAGTCACAGAAACAAATAAATCCCCACTTAAAAGTGGGGGTTGTTTTCATTAAAGGGATAGTTCACCTAAAAATATCGATTTTTATTTACTCACCCTCATGTCAAACCTGTATGACTTTTTTGTTTTTGTCAAGAAAGCCCTCCCTCTCTTTCCAGTTGTGTTTGTTTTGATGTGAAGATGAGTGGTGATGAACAAAAGACTAAGTTACATATGCCTCCTTTGCGCAGTCATTTATTCTCTATATAAAATTGAAACGAGTAGCACAGAAAACATGCACATTGTGGCTTTGACTTTGTTGTTGCCTGTTCTTGTGATAAAATTAGTGAGTGCTAAAGAAGACCTGATTATTTTGTAGACATCTGTTAACAAATGTAACAATTAGGTGAGTGTGAGGGAATTACAATAAATTGGTAAGAAATCGTGTTAATATTTTTAACATTTTGTTTAAAAAATACTAACAAAAATATGAGAATGCTCTTTTTGCCCCCCAAAATGCACGTCTCTGCTCAAAGTGCCTAACCATGTTAGTCTATTGAATTGTTGAAACCGTTTGTGGGAAACTATAAAAACTTTTGAGTTCCCTTTCGATACGTCTCACTTTGCATTGTGTATCGCATTCTTTTTAACTTATTACTGTATATTTTACTCGTTCATTCGGTTCACTGAAGTGCGCACCCGGTTGGTATACATGCCCACGATCACAAAACTCAAACTGTATAAACCAAAGGTTATGACTAAAGCAATTGGAACAATGTCGCTTATGCTCACTATTGTTGTAAAGGTACCCATGTAGCATCATACAATCACCTATATGACAACTCAAACCTCAGACATTAATCAGAGGTTATGGCCAGTACCGTAAGGTATTTTATCGGACCCACATATAGTTAATCATATAACTACATAACAAACTAATTAAAGAGGAAACAATGACAAGAGGTTTTGGTTAGTCGCAGATACATTGTAATCTATTTGAGTTAATAATTCAGAGTAGTTAGAATTAATACAAACATTACAATTTATTAGCCAGGTTTCTACTCCAGGTCAACACCCTCCTCCATCTACTGTAAATGAACCAGAAATAACTATTAACAGCTTTCAGTGATATGTGTCGAGTCCCTGCTATGATAACAGCAACATTTATAAATGTTTACAAGACAAGCGGGAACCCAGTGTGCCTGTAGCTCTCTCCATTTCTGTTTTATTACATGATAGAAAGTCAAAGACCTTTTCAAGTCGTACGGCTAACATAACTAATCTGTGTCCTGTTATGCGTCAAACTCATATTGCTGTGGGAACAAAAAGTAATGCCATAAAGCTAGCAAAAAAATAAATCATTCTGATGAATGACTTAATAACCACAACTTGGATTTTATGTTTCTAAATGAAACATGTCTAGAAGAAGAAGAAGCTGCAGTGCAACAGTCCTCAATGAAACTACGTTTATGAGTGTATGTAGAGCTGTCAGGAGAGGTGGAGGTGGAGCTGCTCTATTTAAAGATGTCCATCAATGCAAGAAAGTGTCATTGGGTCAGTACTTGTCTCTTGAAAGGTGCTTTATCATTGTTTACAGGCCTCCAAAACACTCTTCAGTCTTTTGTTAAAAAGTTTACAGAACTGTTATCAATGATTTTCTCAGAGTTTGAGTGTTTTCCTATTGCAGGTGATTTTAACATTCACATAAATAATAACACTACAAAATAAATTTGAACTGTTTTAAACCCTTTTGACTTGATTCAGTATGTGCATGAACACACACACACAGTCGTGAACACACTAGATTTACTAACTATTAACTATATTGCTACAATCTATAGCAACCTATTCTCATGCTAATCTTAAATCTAGAAAATTTAACTCCTTTGAAATAATGGTGCTAATAATGTCACTTCCAAACGGTCGCAACAAACATTTGTCCTTCATAATGGCTACCATTTACAGACCACCGGGTCATCATATAGACTTCCTTAAAGAATTTGCAGATTTTCTGTCAGAATTAGTAGTCACCGTAGATAAAGCCCTAATCATTGGTGACTTAACATACACATTGATAATCCAAAAGATGCCTTTATAGCTTTTTGGATATCCTGGATTTGCTTGGTGTTAGCCAAAGGTGTCAGGTCCCACACATAAATGTAAGCACACTTTAAACCTAATTCTATCTTTTGGACTAAACATAAACAACATAGAAATATTACCTCAGAGCTGATATGCCATTTCAGATCACTGCCTCATAACCTACACTGTACTTTTTGATAAACCCCGCTTCGCCCTACATTCTCGGGTTTAGATCAAGCAGATCAATCATCTCTACCACTTAAGATAGTTTTTATTAACAATCTTCCAAATCTATATCAAACCCTTTAATGTAATCAACAAAAATGAAGATCTTGACATTGTAACAGAAACATTAAACAAAGCTTTTTCAGGTAACTTTAGAAGTTGTCGCGACCTATTAGATTAAAAGAATAAAAGAAAGAACGCCAGCACCATGGTATAATAAACCACACCTCAGCCCTAAAAAAAGCAACTAGAAAAATGGAATGTAGATGGAGGACTACGAACCTAGAAGTATGGCGATGCATGGAAAGAGAGCACCAACAAGTACAAACAGGCTCTAAAACCACCAAATCGTCCTATTTCAGCAAATTGATGCGAGAAAATCAAAATAACCCGCAATTTCTTTTTAATACAGTCGCAAAACTGACTGAAAACAAATCATTTACAGAAAAAGATGCTAAACTACAGCATGATAGTAATACCTTTATGAAATTTTTTGATAATAAAATCGAGCAGATTAGGGACAATATTGCATCTACAAAGCCAGCCACCTCTATATCCCATAGCATCCCGTCCGCATCATGCCCATAGTACAACTAGAATCATTTAATGCTATTAAAATGGATGAACTCACAAAATAATAAATTCATCAAAATCATCATCCTGTATATTAGATCCCATCCCCACAAACTACTAAAAGAAGTTTTTTCCTGCAATTTCGAACCAGTGCTCAATATTATTAATTCATACTTAGAACTAGGCTATGTTCCAGCAGCCTTTAAATGGCAGTTATTAGGCCTCTCATTAAAAAACCTAATCTCGACCAGGGAGACCTATCCAACTTTAGACCAATCTCAAATCTCCCCTTCTTATCAAAAATACTGGAAAAGGTTGTGTCCAAACAACTACAGACATTCCTAGCGAAAAATAGCATCTATGAAAAATTTCAATCAGGATTCAGGCCCCATCACAGCACAGAAACAGCCATGCTCAGAGTGACAAATGACCTCCTTTTTAGCATCAGATCGCGATAAAACATCTATTCTTATATTACTTTCCGACCTCTCAGTGCAGCTTTTTGATACAATAGATCATACAATCCTACTCGATAGACTGGAAAATCTTGTTGGCATTAATGGTCAGCCTTAGCCTGGTTCAAATCTTATTTAACTGATCGCTACCACTTTGTCTATGCTAATCCAGGAAAAATCTTATTACTCCTCAGGTAAAATATGCGTATTTACCACAGGGATCAGTTCTTGGTCCTATTGTCTTCGTGACATATATGCTTCCCCTCGGAGATATTATTAAGAAACATGACATCAACTTCCACTGCTACGCTTGATGATACCCAGCTCTATATTTCCTCAGAACCTGACAAACCCACTGTTTTTCTAAGCTAATAGACTGTATCAACGATATTAGAAAATGGATGGCAAACAACTTCCTTCTACTTAACTCCAACAAGATGGAGGTTTTGATTATTGAGCCTAATAGCTCCAAACACGCATTAACGATAGTCCACAACATCTCTATAGAAGGCTGCACCATTGTCCCTTCTTCTGCAGTCAAGAACCTAGGTGTGATTCTAGATAAGAACCTGTCTCTTCGATGGTCACATTTCCAATGTATGCCGAACTGCATTTTTTCACCTTAGAAATATTTCAAAGATGCGCCACATGCTGTCTGTCTCGATATAGAGAAGCTAATCCACGCATTTATGACCTCCAGAATTGACTCACTGTAATTCATTACTGGGGGTGTCATTTCAGATAAATAAGCTTCAGTTGGTTCAAAGCAGCTGCTAGAGTTCTCACCAGGTCAAAAAGTAATGACCACATAAGTCCACTCCTAGCAACACTGCACTGGCTACCTGTAAAGCATCGCATACATTTAAAAATTCTGTTAATTACATACAAAGCTCCTAAATGGCTTACCTTTATAACGTCTATAAACTACTATCAGCATAATAATCCATCGAAAGCACTGCGCCACAAAATGGCAGGTGGCTGCTAATAGTTCCAAGAATAAAAAATCTAAAGGTGGAAGATCCTTCTCCTACTTAGCACCAAAACTATGGAATGACCTTCCCAGTAAAGTCCGGGACTCAGACACACTCGAACTGTTTCAAAAAGTAAATTAAAGACTTATCTCTTTAGCCTCCTCGTGATTCACATAATCTCAGATGCAACTCTCTAGGCCGCAATAGTTAACTCAACTGGAACCGGGCACTGTGTTACATCTCAACTGATTGCACTGTATTTTATGTATCGTAATTTTCTCTTCTTATCTGTTTCCAATTCATTTTGAATCAATTTTTATGAAATCCTTGTGTAAGTGTCATTTTTAATTTTTAGAGGCCTTTATTGTATATCATTATATCAATATTGTAAAGAGCTTTATTTCCATAGTGCATGTCTATATGTGATTGTTAATGGTAATTTACACTTTACAATTTTAACTTGAATAGATTCTCATAACATATGTGTTCAGTGGGCACATCACTTGGCACCTCTTTTCCCAGTCGTCACGATATAAAATGTGTACTGTACCTTAAATATGATTTCCTTTGTTTGATCCTCTCAGTGACAAGTGAAATTGAAACTAATAAATCTGGATCCATTTTGTGATTGAGCGGAATAAACAGTAAATATGGACTGTGTGGATTATGAAACATAAATGAAGATTTGTAAAATGATTTTCTAGGTGATTTTCACCAGTAGGTCATGAGGAAGTGAAGATCAACAGATTTACACAGGTGAGAAATGAACCACTGCAAAAACACTGACAGGTACACTCACAAACCAAAACTCACAAGACAACATGAATAAACTTTTATATAATAAAACTATCTGCAGTAAGACATCTAATAGCAGTTAGTTATGAATACTTTACACAGCTGCATGTGAACTAATCACATCAGTTTTATCTCTCAGTGTCTGATATGATTTAATGAACACATGAACTCCAGACACTAAAATCACAACAACACAAACACATTACTGAGACTTTTACTGTTTTCCCTCTGAATCATCTGTATGTTTGTGTTCAGTTTCTTTTTGCAGATATAAAATCAACATTTGAGCTGCTGTCATGACCTCCAGAAAGAGTCTCTCTGGAGAAAGTGACACAAACACAATGAACAGGTGAGAGAGTTTCAACAGTTTGTTTTTATATATTTTATTAAGGTAAATGAACATTAAACTTTCATAGTCACAGTGAAATAAAACAGCAGATTCAATCATCAGGTACAAATAACTCTCCAAAATTAAAATTTTATCACAATATTGTCAAAACAACTTTTGGTAACATATTAAAATTATATAGATTAAAAATAATTGTGTAACAACTTACATAAAATAAGCACATAACAATGTAAAGACAATACCATAATATTCCTTATTAACAGTGGTTTTACATTTCATTTATAAAATAACATGATGTTTGATGAATGAACATGATTTAACAATAAACAAGTAACTTCATGAATTACTTTTTAACTATTAATAAATGCTAAAAATGTTGTTTGTTGTTACCAACTTTTGCTTCATTTCCATCTGGAGAAAACAGACTCGTCTACTGTAAGAAAAGATTATTTAGGTTTGAGACTGAGAACAATGAAAGACATTGAGAGAGTTTGTAGTTTTAAACAGTGTTTATTTGTTGTTGTGTTTCAGTTTGTCTCATGGAGAATCTCCTGAATTCAGTTATTGTGTCCATGAAGAGTGATCGATCAATGGGTCATCCAATTAAAGTTCAGTTCAGGAGACTGTGATGCCAGATGTGAGGGGTGAGAACAATGTGATGATTTAGACGAAGAGTAAATCACTTTAGTTGACCTGTACACTTTACCAGGCTGACAAACACACACATTCATCATGTGTTTTTACTGTTGTGTGTTACATGTCTGAATTATATGCACAAACATATTGTCTTATTGTGAAATTACAACAACACAACTGATGGATCAGACTTTATCAAGAGGAAACAAATGGTTTTTGTTTTGGATGGTAGGATGGTGTGTGTGTGTGTGTGTGTGTGTGCGTGTGTGTGTGTGTAGTGATCTTGGTAAACCCTACAAACCCTTTGTGGGGACATTTTTGTGCATGTGCATTTTATTGTGCACACTTGTGTGACCTCAGATTCCATTTTGCTGCACACATCAGTGGTTAAATGAAAACCTTGTTATGTAAAACAATGATTTCAGGAGCTTGGAGGATAAAATCATCTCTCACATTGAAGAAAGAGCTGAAGATCTTTGCAAGACACTACTGAGTCCAGATTCCCATCATGCTGTGAGAGTGAGAGGAGAGGATGAAAGATCAGATCAGAGTCAGAGAGGATCTTCTAAAGATCACACACGTCCCTGAAGAGATGAAGCAGACAGACCTCTCATAACAAACTACAATGAACCAGTAAGAGCTCTGAGTCATGTGATTCTATTACATCACTTTTACCTTCAGAGGAACAGACACAGAGTCTCTATTTACTGATTATTATTCACTGGTTATTTTAATATTCAAAACACCTGTATGAGAAAGCTTCACTTAAGTAAAAAGAAAATATAAAGGAAAAAAAACATTTAAAAATAAATTAAACAAAATTTTACTTATTCAGTAACTCATCAATTCTTTCACTTGTGTGGGACAAAATTACACAAAATCTCCCTTATGAATGTTTTTAGGTCAGTGTAGTATATAATAATATTTATGTATTCTTGGATCTGCTGTTTAACTCCATGTGAAAGTTTTGAAATAGCTAGCAATGAGGTATTAAAATGTGATCTTAGAGCCCTGGCTTTGATGTTGGAAATGAATAAATGACACGAGTATTCGAGACAACAGAGCTGATAGTGTGAAGAAAACCATCTGTACCAAAAGTAGTTTGATAAATGAGGAATATGGAGGTTTTATGTCTGTTTGAAAAGATAATAATGTCTAAATTCATTCATTGAATAGATTAGTTGACCTGTTGTGTGAAGCAAAGAAAGATAAAAAACATATATGAATCACAGAAATGTGCCTCAGATGATCATGCATGTTCTTACTCACAAATGCTGAGTAAACTTTAAATGAAAGTAAATCATCTAAATGAACAGACTAGTTATCCTGAAGAAACAAAATGTCTCCTAACAGCCAAGGCGGAAATCTATCAGCCCAAGATGTAATATGATTTGTTTGTTTCAATAAAACACTTATATTGTGTGTATTAAAAGAAAGTTTACTCCAAAATTACTGGACCTCTTTTGACTTTCATTTTCAGGACAAAAACATTTTCATTATAATGTAGAAACACAACAAGAGTTTGATTATGTTTTATTTCACATCTGAGGATGATAACTTTTAAAATACTTTGTTTTTGAAACATGATTTTAAGAGGATGTCGTAAAATACGAAAGAGTTGGAGATTCCTGAAATTCATTCTTATTCTGGAACATCTATTTACTTTACTTTATAACATTTGATATGCTGTGAAGTAGCGGTGTTAAATAAAAAAACTTTTTGTTGTTTTTGTTACATTTTTGTTGTGTTATATTATTAACAGGATTAGTTACTTTGTGCATGAAGAAACACAGAATCCAGGACTGAAAGAGAAATTTCAGAGAATGAATGAAGGAATCATCAAGTCAAGAGCTCAAGACTTGTGAATGAGAATCTACACAGAGCTGTACATCACAGAGGGAGGAAGTGGAGATGAATAATGAACATGAAGTGAGACAGGATTGAGACAACATCCAGAAGATCAGAGACACAAGAAACACCAATCAAATGCAATGACATCTTTAAAGTCTTACCTGGACAAGACGAAAAGTCATCAGAAGTGTATTGACTAAAGGAGTTGCTGGAATTGGAAAAACAGTCTCTGTGCAGAAGTTCATTCTGGACTGGACTGAAGGAAAAATAAATCAGGATATTCACTTCATATTTCCACTTCCTTTCAGAGAACTGAATCTGATAAAGCAGAAAATATCAGTCTGATGGATCTTCTTCATCAGTTCTTCACGAATACAAAAGAACTGAGATCAAGAGACTTTGATGAATATAAAGTTTTGTTTATCTTTGATGGTCTGGATGAGTGTCGACTTCCTCTAGATTTCTCAAACAATCCGAGTTTGTTTGATGTCAAAGTTGAATCAGCTTCAGTGGATGTGCTGCTGACCAACATCATCAGAGAAATCATGCTTTCCCTTCTGCTCTGATCTGGATCACCTCTCACCAGCAGCAGCCAATCAGATTCCTCCTGAGTGTGTCGATCAGCTGACCGATGCTGAAGCTCTCAATGACCCTCAGAAGGACGAGTATTTCAGGAAGAGAATAAATGATCCGAGTCTGGCCAATACAATCATCACACACATCAAATCATCAAGAAGTCTGTACATCATGTGTCACATCCCAGTCTTCTGCTGGATTTCAGTCACTGTTCTAGAGACAATGTTGAGTGAATCAGAGAGAGCAGAGATCCCCAAGACTCTCACTCAAATGTTCACACACTTCCTGATCTTTCAGACCAAACTGAAGAGCCAGAAGTATGATGGGAAATGTGAGGTAGATCTTCAGCTGAGGCTAGAAAGAGTCTTCTGTCACTGGGAAAACTGGCTTTTCAACAGCTGGAGAAAGGGAACCTGATCTTCTATGAGAGGAGGGACCTGAGACAGTGTGACATTGATGTCAGAGGCAGCTGTCCCGGTGTACTCAGGAGTTTGTACTCAGATCTTCAGAGGAGAGTTTGGACTTTATCTGAGAAGGTCTTCAGCTTTTGTGCATCTGAGCCGTTCAGGAGTTTCTCGGCTGCTTTTATTTGTGTTTATTTCATTTTCTCAACAAAAATCAAAACTCTTCATCAGGTTCAGATCAAATATGACTGATTTACCAAAGAGTGAAGTGGACAAGGCCTTACACCAGTGAGAACGGACATCTGGATCTTTATCTCAGATTTCTTTTGGGTCTCTCACTGAAGTCCAATCAGGCGATCTTACTAAGACCCTGATGACACAGACAGGAAGAAGCTCTGACAACCAACAGGAAATAGTTGAATACATTAAGATGAAGATCAGAGAGAATCTCTCCAGAGAAATCCATCAATCTGTTTCACTGCCTGAATGAACTGAATGATCATTCTCTAGTGAAGGAAGTCAAAACATACCTGAACAGAAGAGATAAATCTAGTCTGTCTGGAGTCAGTCTCATCTTCTGCTCAGTGGTCAGCTCTGGCATTTGTGTTACTGAACTCAGAAGAGACGCTGGATGAGTTTATACTTAAGAAATATGATCCATCAGATGAATGTCTTCTGAGACTGCTGCCAGTGATCAAAACATCCAGAAAAGCTGGGTGAGTCATTTAACTGCTGTTTAATCTTCTCAACACTAAATACAGATAAAGATGAATTCAGGAGCACTAGTGTTTCTGTGTGAATGAATGATGCTGATAGCTGTGAGCTCAATGCAGTGAGGGTTGTTGACTGATGAGAAGATGCTCTGACATCTGTTTGCAGGTTTAGATTGACTGGTGTGATCTAAAGGATCAGAGATAGTCATCAAACATAGAGTCAATGCAATATTACAGCAGAGTACTGACCGCGTTAAAGTCAACTTCTACTCATTTATGATGTTTTTTCATCTTTGAGCATTTTAACACACTGTTATCTTGTTATTTCTCTCTCAGTCTGAGTCTCTGTAATCTGACAGAGAAAAGTTGTTCATCACTGGCGTCAGTTCTCAGATCAAACTCCTCAAGTCTGACAGAACTGAATCTGAATGACAATAATCTGCAGGATTCAGGAGTGAAGCTGCTCTCTGATGGACTGAAGAATCCAAACTGTAAACTGAAGATATTACAGTAAGACAATCCTTAAACCACTAAGATTAAAGTTTGTATCATGTAAATACAGTGGAGTTTCAATTTACTCTTTATTTTACTCTTTACTTCTCATTTACTGGTCGTCACAATATCACACACATGTACATTTCAATCATGTCTTAATTTGTTGTAAGTGTGAGTTTTTCTCTCTGTGTAGGTTGTCTGGCTGCAGTATTAGAGATGAAGGTTTTGTTGCTCTGACTTCAGCTCTGATATTAAACCCCGTCACACCTGGAAACAACTGAATTTGAGCTGGAATAATCCAGGAGATTCAGGAGTGAAGCTGCTCTCTGATCTACTGAAGGATCCAAACTGTAAACTAAAGAAACTACTGTGAGTATCATCATACTGTTACATAGTTACAGTAATGAGAAATTATTGCATAGTAAGTAAAACCTTTTAGCGCTTGATTTTCATGAAGTGTTCATATTGATAGAGTTTTAAAACACAAGTAAAACTAAACTCCACGTCTTCTTTTTTGTGCTTGTTAAAAGATTTTAGATTGAACACTATATATTTTAACTATAAATAGATAAATAATTGTTCAGCATCCATTTATCTCATACTTTCAATATTTGTCACTCTTTATTTCTCTTTCTTTTTATATACTGGTCCTGTTAGTCAAACTCACAATTATAATTCATGTCTTTATCTGCTGTACACTCTTAAATGATATGTTATTTGTTCTGTTTTACATTATGTGTCATTTTGTGTTAAATAAATAAAAGGACAACACATGTTGAGTTGAAAGTATCACAAAATGTGTTGTCTTTAATTTTAACAAAAGGTTGTGTCTAGTCAGGGACAACACATTTGTGTGTTGTCCCCTAACTAGATGCATCTTGTGTTATTTTTACCACATCTGTTTTAGAGTGTAAGTGTGAGAGAGTTTCTCTCTCTGTAGGTTGTGTAACTGCAGTATTGGAGATGAAGGTTTTGTTGCTCTGACTTCAGCTCTGAGATTAAACCCGCCACACCTGAAACAACTGGATCTGAGCTGTAATAATACAGGAGATTCAGTGAGTGAAGCTGCTCTCTGATCTACTGGAAGGATCCAAACTGTAAACTAGAGAAACTACTGTGAGTATCATCATACTGTTAGATAGTTACAGTAATGAGAAATTATTGCATAGTAAGTAAAGATCCTATTGTTTTTCAATATTTATTAAATGTTCATGTTTATAGAATTTTAAAACACAACTAAAACTAAACCTACATACAGTCATGGCCAAAATTGTTGGCACCCATGAAATTATTCCAGAAAATCAAGTATTTCTCACAGAAAAAGTGTAACCCTTTGTTAGACACTTAAATAGTCAATTGGTGTAGGAGACTGGGGTCCCAGCTAATAGATGAAGAATTATGCTGGAAATTCACCTTGGGTGTCGATTACTGAGAATATTTACAAACAGTAGAAATACTCTACGGCAGATTGCCTCCATAAATTTAAATAAACCATAAAATAATACCAAGAAAGTGCATTTGAGATTACTACAAAACAAAAGGAAAAAATAAATAAAAATAAAATAAGTAACATAAAATAATCAAAAAGGCAAAGAAAACCACTGAAATGTTTAGTATGAAAACTTCCCAAATTATTTTGTGTCTTTTAAACTGTTGGCATTAACAAACAATAAAATTGAATCAAAATAGCGTCTGTTACCTTCACACTAAGGCTAAATCAAAACACGCACTCGGGTTTGACTCTTTCAAAGTGATTCAGTATGTTCACCCACCTCAATCAAACCGACGGAGGAAGTTGATTCAATTGAACCGTTAGGACTTAGCAAGGAGAATTAACTGAATCCAACTGTCAATATTTTTACCAAAACACAACATTTAAACAATTCACATTAATGAGTAACAAATATAAACAAAGAAAAGAAAATACCCGGGTTGGGGCTCTTTAACGTTGGTGCACTTTTGATCTGACAAGTGTTTCACAACCACAAAGTACAAGAAGATTCACTCGCTACCCATGACTCCGAAAGTGCAAAACCTTTGTCAGGGCAGTGAGCTCTCCTCGCATCATTCACCAACCCCTGCCGAAGACAGCAAGCCGCCATAGAAGATCGTGGTGTCACCCACCGAGGAGAGAACAGGTGCTGCTCGACTTTACACAGCACTGCTCAGCTCGATCAAATTCTGACTTGAAGCAGTGCATGCCAGTTAGAAATTTTGTCCAACTTGAGATGGCATACCGGACGGCACGCGGATTGTCACGCGAGTGGCATCAAAGTACCGCAAGAGTTTATTTGAGAGCAGCCGGGCTAACTCGGCGCCAGTTTCTCAAGAGCAACTGCAGGAGTAATAGCTGCTTCAATGATTGGCCAGATTCACCGCATGACAACCATATTTCTATTTCGGTTTATTCTACCAAGTTTAGTCTCACTAATGCACATATATGGGATTTTAAAATAAAACCATTAACATTTCATGCCATCTCCATCTCAGTAGAAATCATGTTCATTAAGAGATTCTTTTTAATGCAAGCTGTTTTTTGATAATTAATTTGTTTATATAGGTTTTGTACATAGGTTTACTTTTCCATACAGACCCTTTACATTCAACTGCATAACCTATTTAAATAATTTTTTATGGAATAACTCATGTCAGTCTTACAGACTTGTTATATAATGTGGTCAACATTGATTCTGTCTGCAATAAAAACAAAGCAAACGCCACGTGATCTGCCATCCTGAGGTAGAACGCAAGCAAACATTTAGAGACAGCCCCAAGTGGCTTATTTGACTGCTCCGCTTTCAACTCCCGCCCGACTGCTCTTGGCTAATCTCATTGACCACCGCCTGTAGCCGGTTAAAGTCAAACGCACCTAACAACTTGTAGTCCATCCGATCCCAGATGGCTTAACTCTGCCCGAACTCTCCAGAGAGGCTGCTCAACACCGATTCATTCAGCCGTCTGATATCACTGAAAAACCCGACTGAACGCCTATGTTGGAGGTTTTCACCTACTTAGCAGAACATGAATTGGCACGTATTAACTAAATCAAAACGGAATGTTTTCATTTAACATTAGCACACGTGCATCCACGGAACCACAGACCAGATCTCCTCTTCCTCAATGTTTTATTTCCCACGTGCGTTCCGGATCCCGCCTCCTTTGCTTATCCGAGTCCTGATTGAATAATAACAGTCTGTCCCTCAACCAAGGAGAGTGTTCTCATTGGCAAGATGTTCATTCAAACACAGTTCAATATGTGAAAACATTCATAGGTTTCATCATCAGAATATATTAACAAAATACAGCAACATAACCACTTTACATTGAATGATTTTGAAAAGAAACAATACAAAATAAAATGCATATGAACAAGTGTTTACCATGTTTAATATAAATTACCAAATTTTAAGTGGGTTACATCCTCCCCCCACTAAAATAATAGAATGACCCCATGCTAGCCATCTCTAAAATAGGGGTTCCCTTTCAGGGAACTTAGCACGCGTCAGCATGATGACGCTATAAGGAACGCTTAGCTGCGTGACTGCGCCTGAAGCGATGTGTAAGATTGATCGAATGGCTAGACTGAACGTCAAGGGTGGGTGACGTCAGGACCAGGAAGCTGTAAAAGGACCTTGGGGACGCATTACACATTCAGCTTTTGTGCCTTCAGCTGCGCGCGTGTGTGTATTGTCTCAATGTTTAGCGGCGCTCGAAAACGCCATAAATTAGAGAGTGTGTGCAACATGTCTTTCAAGAAGTGTGTTCCTCCCTGTACTCGCTATATCACGAGCGGAGACTCACATGAATTTTGTGTTGTTTGTTTAGGGGTGGATCATGCCCGGTCGGCGCTCAAAAAATGGCAACTGCGAGCATTGTAAAGCCCTTCCCCTATGCACTCGCCGCTCCAGGCTGGCATGTGTAGATAAACATGCCCAGCCAAGCGGTTCCCGTGGCGGTGCCGCTTCTGCCGAGGCAGGGCGGCATCTCCCATCATGGGGATCGCAGATGGACTTAGCGGACGGGATGGAGACGGGTCCGGCCCTTTCTCCTCCCCTCTCCGCTTCGTCCTCTCTCATCCTCAGTCAGCGAGCCCGCTCTGCGGTTTTCTGTTGCCGGGGGTGTGAGTCCGCGTTTTCTGCTGTCTTCCTCCGAGGAGGGAGATATGCAGAGCGTGGAGACGGGGGAGGGCGAAGACCCATCCCGCCCCCCCCATGTATGAGGAGCTAGTAGAGGTGGTAACGCGGGCAGTCGCGCAGCTCAAGGTCGACTGGCCCGCGGAAGTTCAAAGCACACGCCAGCCAAGCAAACTGGATGAGCGCTTCCTCAAGCCTAAAACACCACCTCACCGCCAGGGTTTACTGTTCTTCCCAGACCTGCCTAGCGAGCTATCAGGATCATGGTCACGGCCGTACTCTGCCCGTGTTTTTATTCCTCGAATGTCGGTTTACTCTAACATTGCAGGGGCGAAGGAACATGGGTAGATTGCGATGCCAGCGGTGGAACAGATGCTCGCGGGCTATCTGTCCCCGTCTTCGGTGTCGTCCCTTAAAGCCCCGGTACTCCCATCAAAGCCATGCAGAACAACTTTGGCTTTGGTGGGGAAAGCTTACTCTGCAGCAGGTCAGGCTAGAGCATGCCTTCATACAATCTCCATGCTCCAGGCGTATCAGGCTGATCTGCTGCGGGACTTAGACGAAGGCGAGGGTGTGGACCAGGACGCAGTGAAAGTGTCTCTCCGCGCTATAAGAGAAACAGCCAAGGCGGACGGAAGATCCATGTCCGCCTTGGTGGCCACGGAGAGACACCTATGGTTAAACCTTTCTGGCATTAGAGCAGCCGACAAGGCCTTGCTGCTTAATACCCCGCTATCCCCCGGGGGCCTGTTCGGCGACGCGGTTAATACCGTCGTCGACAGGTTCCGGGAAACAAAGAACCAAGCTGCGGCTTTCTCACAATTTATCCCTCGCCGTCATCGGGGTGCTGAGGCTGCTGGGCGGGAGCAGTCTCAGCCCTCAACTTCGTCCTACAGAACTAGGCAGAAAGAGAGTGTTAGCTCCCGAGCCCCACCACAACTTCAGTGGGGCTCCAGGAGGCATTCTCAGCCCCGTCCTTCCCAACCTAAGACGGACCTGAGGGCCGTTATACAGGCAAAGAAGGCTGTGACCAAGAAGCGGGGAACCTGACTGCTGCGGAGTCAGGTTGCCCCCGCAAAGCCCCCACGGGTCGGACTGGATAACGCCTCACTACACGGCGCCCAGTCCCTCCCTGTACCCCTCTTTGGATGCTCTGGCCTGTCCCCGTGCTCTGCTTCGGGGCGCAGCGGCATCCGGGTACCACACGGTGCGCACGATATCACACCCCCTCGAGTGTGCCCCAGCAAAAATAGTTCAGGGTCCCGAGTTAACACAAAATATAAGACCAGACGCCAGCCCCGAGGGGCTGGTTCCCCTAGTGAATTACCTGGCAGCGTGCAAACTTCTGCCAAACACTCAAAACATAAGACCAGACACCAGCCCCGAGTAGCTGGTTCCTCTAGTGAATTACCTGGCATCATGGAAACTTCTGCCAAACGTTTCACGCTGGGTTCTACAAGTAATAGAATACGGCTACATGATTCAGTTCGGGCAATGCCCGCCAGTGTTCAGAGGGGTGGTGCCCACCGAGGTGGGTCCCGACCAAGCTCTGGTCATGGAACACGAAGTACACACACTCCTGGCAAAGGGGGTAATAGAAATAGTTCCTCCTCCAGATAGAGAAGCAGGGTTTTACAGCCGCTACTTCATAGTTCCCAAAAAGGATGGAGGCTTGCGTCCTATTCTAGATCTGCGCACGTGGAATCGTTCTGTAAAGAAACTAAAAGTTCAAGATGTTTACACTCAAACAGATTGTGACCCAAATCAGATCTGCGGACTGGTTTGTCACAATAGACATGAAGGACGCATACTTCCATGTCTCCATCCTACCCAAGCACAGGAAGTTCCTGAGGTTCGCTTTCAGGGGCGTAGCGTACCAATATCGGGTGCTTCCCTTCGGTCTAGCCCTGTCACCCCGCACCTTTACCAAATGTGTAGATGCTGCCCTGTCACCGCTGCGTTTACAGGGCATTCGCATACTGAAATACATAGACGACTGGCTCATTCTGGCCGAGTCAGAAGCTTTAGCGGCTCAACATCGAGATGTTGTTCTCGCACACATGAATGTGCTGGGGTTACGGCTGAATGCCAAGAAGAGTTCACTTTCTCCAGTTCAGAGAATAACCTTCCTAGGCGTAGAGTGGGACTCGAGGGTCATGTCTGCACGTCTCACTTCAGCACGCATACAAACCATTCAGGCAGCCGTGAAAGGGCTCAAGCTGCATCAACGAGTCACAGTTATGCACTTTCAGCATGTACCGGTCTCATGGCAGCCGCAGCCAGCGTTATACCTCTGGGCCTGCTGTACATGAGACCTCTACAATGGTGGCTCAAATCCAAGGGTTTTCCCGAGGGGGAACTCCTCCCGCACCATTCAGGTCACTCACAGGTGTCTGGAAGGCCAGCGGTGTGGAGGGCAAACCTGGGTTTCTCTCCCAGGGCACAGTTCTGGGGTCAATATGTCATCGATGTAACGCTAATGACAGAGCGCATCCCTGGCGGTCTGGGGCGTAATGGAAGCCCCGCTCCTCCAGAGGCTTATGGAGGGGGCCGCCAGCTCGAGTGGCACATAAATTGCCTAGAGTTGATGGCGGTATGGTTTGGCGTTGAGGCAGTTCCTTCCTTGCCTCAGGAACAACCACGTTCTGGTCCTGACAGACAACACGCCAGTGGTTGCATACATCAACCATCAAGGTGTTCTCTGGTCGGTCGCCCTCTTTACAAATTGGCACACCAGATCCTGTTGTGGTCCCAGGGAAAGCTGCTCTCAGTCAGAGCAGCATACATCCCGGACGGTTGAATGTGGGAGCAGACGCCCTGTCGTGGGCAGGGGCGAGGCCAGGGGAATGGAGACTTCACCCGATGTGGTGCAAATGATCTGGGATACCTTTCTCCCAGCGGAAGTGGACCTGTTTGCGTCTCAAGAGACTCACGCGACTGTTCATTATGGTTCTCCCTAATACCTCCAGCCCCACTGGGTTGGACGCTCTCATACATCCGTGGCCGAGGCTACTTGCATGCTTTTCCCCTGATCGTTCTGCTCCCGGGAGTCCTGGAAAGGGTGCCAGGACGGGGTTCGCTCTCTACTGGTGGCACCCGCTGGCGGCCCGAAAGTATGTTCCTCGGACCTGATAGCACTCCTAGATGGCACCCCGCGGCTGCCGGTCAGGAAGATCTTCTGTCTCAGGAGCAAGGCACCATCCTTCACCCTTGCCCAGAGACGCGGAAACTATGGGTCTGGCCTCTGAGGGGGCCAGGCTCACCAGTCTGGGGTCTCGACCGAGGTCGAGACACCATTTTGCAATCCAGGGCTCCTCCACGCAGGAAGCTATACGCCTTAAAGTGGGAAGTCTTCTCTTCCTGGTGTTCAGGTCGGCATCAAGATCCAGTTAACTGCCTGATCAGCGTGGTGCTGGAATTCTTGCAATTCTTGCAGCTGTTTGTATGCTTTGGTCCTCCCAGCACTGGGGTGCGGCGACCAAACAAACTCTTAGCAGGTGGATAGTCAAGGCTATCTCACTGGCTTACGAAGCTTCTCGCCAGTCTCCGCTTTCTGTCAAAGCTCAAAGAGTATGGCGGCCTCTAAGCCCTTAAGGTCAGGGACTACGCCATGGAGCCAGGAGGCTCTCACGCACTCCTCGGGACACCTGAGGGTCGATGTGAACTTGGACAATGGCCAGCGGAGTCTCGGCCGTGTGTTCCTTCTTTAGTGGTCCTGGCTTGAGAGCCAGCTACCAGTATCGGGGTTTTACTTCTGTGCACCTTAACCAGGGGCCCGAGGCCAGTGAATCTCGTCGTGTATTCTCTGTATGCTTTTCCTATATCTGCACCGAGGTCCTGTGTATTTGTGCCCTGAGGGGCTTATTGGGGGTTAGTCAAACGGCCAGGAGATCTTGCCGTCTCACTCCTCTTCTGCCGGTCCTGGCTTGCAGCCAGGGTCTAAGCTAGAACCCGTCGAGTTAGTTCCTCTAGTTGTGCTCTACGTATACACAATTCCAGGGACTTGCTCGCACGGTGGCGTTGGGATCTCGTTCCCTATAGCTTCATACGCTGACGAAGTGTTGAGTTCCCTTGAAAGGGAACGTCCCAGGTTACGAATGTAACCTTTGTTCCCTGAGAGGGAAACGAGATGCTGCGTCTCCTGCCATACTCCCTGCATCCCTGAAGCAGCCGGCACTTTTACGCTGAATGTGTGTGCATCCCAAGGTCCTTTTATAGCTTCCTGGTCCTGACGTCACCCACCCTTGACGTTCAGTCTAGCCATTCGGGCCAATCTTACACACGTGCTTCAGACGCAGTCCCTCAAAGGCGTTCCCCATAGCGTCATACGCTGACGCAGCGTACAAAGGTTACATTCCTAACCTGAGACGTTTTCTTCCATTACACTCTAGGAACAATACATGGCAAATGTCGCACCTTCCCCACACACTCTTTAATAATAATAATAATAATAATACATTTTATTTATAACGCACTTTACATTTTAAAGAAAATCTCTAGAATAGAATAAAGTGCAACAGAAAATGTAACAACAGAAAAACAAGTAGATAAATAAAAATAGGTCAATCTACCAACTAAAATTAAACAGAAATTTAAACATTAAACATTAAAAGACTTTTTAAAAAGGTACGTTTTTAGACCCCTTTTAAAAGCATCAGTCGTTTGTGGAGCCCTTAGATGTTCAGGGAGGGCATTCCACAGGCGAGGGGCAGCAGCGCAAAAGGCTCGGTCCCCAATGGTGCGGGTCTTAGTCATAGGGGGAAGGAGACGATAAGTGTTTGTGGAGTGAAGAGAACGTTCTGAGATCTGCAGAGTAAGGAGTTCTTTGAGGTAAATGGGAGCATTGCCATGGATGCACTGATGTGTGAGAAGGGAGACTTTGTATTCGATCCGGGCAGGAATGGGTAGCCAGTGTAATGATTGAAGTATTGGTGTGATGTGTTCATGTTTACACACTCTCATCAGGAGCCTAGCGGCACTATTTTGTATATGCTGGAGTTTCTGAATGCTCTTGCTAGGAATCCCGATGAGAAGAGCATTGCAATAGTCCAGCCTGGAAGAGACAAAGGCATGGACGAGTTTCTCAGCGTCATGTAAGGTGAGTGAAGGACGGAGTCTGGCTATATTCCTGAGGTGATAAAATGATGTTTTGCAGAGATGTTTAATATGGGCATTAAAGGTTAAATGAGGGTCAACCCTAACACCAAGATTGGTGACTAATGGTGACAGGGGAATGTCCTGGCCAGAAAATGTAATACAAGTTATAGTGGATGTTCTGATCTGATGAGGAGAACCAATGAGGATGGCTTCTGTTTTTGAGCTGTTCAGTTGAAGAAAATTATGATTCATCCATGCCCCTATCTCCTCCAGACAGGCAGTGAATGTGGATAAAGTTGTTGTTGATGATGATAATGATGATGAGTGAGTATCAATTTTCATATATAGCTGTGTATCATCGGGCGTAACAATGAAAGGAAATTCAAAGCCTGATGACTTTGCCAAGTGGAAGCACGTAGAGAATAACATGAGTCTTTACATAAGTCATGTGAATTACACAACCACATTTTGCAAATATTCTTCTGGTTGGAACAACATACATGTTTGGAAATTACTACAGTTTCTCTATCAGGCCTACCCAACTGTGGATATGTAAATTTGGTAGGAGGCTTCCTGTCTCTTCCTGATCTCCCTCACTTGAGTCTCAGGCATTACTTCAGAACAAGTTTCATGAACACAATCAGTGGGCACACTACTTTGTACATCACCAGCCTGGCTATCATTCCTTTCTACAGAACAAGTTTCCTCACAATCCTCAAGATCAACACTGTCATTGTCACTTGTTTCAATTGATACAATGTCTATCTCAAATTGTTCTGGCAAAATCTCATCTACTCTAGTAGATTATGGAACCTCTGGCCCTCCATCTCAGCAGGAGCAGGTTCATCAAATAAGCATGGGCAGTAACCATACTCTGACTCAGAATCAAAAGAATATACTTCCTGTGGCATCTCTAAAGATGCCTCTGTTACTTGTCTCAGCTGTCTTTTTTCTGTTTTTTTCAAGCAGCTACTTTTCCTAAGCTCAACTGCAAGTTCTGAGAGGTTCTTCAGCTTCAGGAGATATTCTAACATGCTGTCGCAACAACAAAATATGGTCTCTGTGAAGAACCTTTGTTGTACCTTTTCTGGAACCATTTTCTGGAACCAACTGGTACACCGGCAAGCGATTCAGCCATTTCTCCACTACATATATAACAGAACTCCAGCGATCAGCAAGTTTCTGTTTTCCCTTCAACACAAGGTTCCTGATAAAGACCCTATCACCAGGAGTTAAATCACATGGATTAACCTTTTCATCATATCTCCTTTTATTATTCTGGTTTACTTTACCAGAAGATGCAGTGGCTAACTGGTAAGCAGTTTTTAGCCCTTCTTTCAAGTTCTCAACATATGTGAAGTGTGATACTTCAGAGCTTTCCTCAGTAGGTATCCCAAAACAGACATCCACAGGCAACTTGGGCTCCCTGCCAAACATAAGAAAATATGGGGACTATCCTGTTGACTCATTCTGTGTACTATTGTATGCTTGCACAAGCTGTGGAATATACTGACTCAGTTTAGATGTTTGACTTGGATACAAGGTACCTAACATATTCAATAGAGTCCGATTGAATCTTTCTGGTTGGGGGTCTCCCTGTGGATGGTATGGAGATGTCCGAGATTTCTTTATACCCAACACATTCAACATCTCTTTGATCAATTTACTTTCGAAATCTCTACCCTGATCTGAATGAATTCTGAACAAAGAACTTCTCACATAAAGTCAAAGCTTTCTGATCTTTAGTGGTGTATGCTTGTGAATAACGGGTAAAATGGTCGGTAACCACAAGTACATTGCATACATTACGGCTGTCAGGTTCAATTGTTAGAAAGTCAATACATACAAAGTCTAAAGGACAAGAGCTTTGCAAATGTGACATTTGAGCATGCTTTCTTGGCAATGTCTTCATCACTGTACAAGTTTTACAGTAGTTGTCAACATCCCCTTTCATACCTGGCCAGAAAAATCTGTCTCTAACAAGATCATAGGTTTTGTCAAAACCCAAATGTCCACTCTCGTCATGCAGAGAAGTCAGTACCGAATTTCGGAAGGAAGTAGGAAGCACTAGTTGTTGTTTTTCCCTTTTGTCTGACAAAGTAATCACTCTTTACAACAATCCATTTTCCACTACTAACTTGCCCCACTCTTTCTTCAAGAGTTTTAGATCAGGATGGTCAAGATTAACACTACTAGACTTCTGACTAATGGCCAACTTCACTTTACTCAAACAAGGATCTACTTCTTGTGCCTCCCTCACCTCACAGTCTGAATCTGTCGAGACAGTATGAGAAAAGGAAACAACATTACCACTTGCCTTCAACACATTTCCATCAGGAAAATCAGAAGTAGGTACCATCGACTCATGGGGAGCTTTCGGTTTCTTGCACATTATCAACGACTGACAACAAGAGCGAACACCAGGAGCTGGAATCTCCTGCCACTCATCATCTGGTGTTACAACAGAATGAGATCGTCTGGACAACGCATCTGCATCCACATTTTTCCTGCCCTGCCTATACTTCAGACTAAAAGTGTAGGTAGACAAAGTAGACAACCATCTATGGGCTGTAGCATCCAATTTGGCAGATGTCAGGATATATGTCAAAGGATTATTGTCGGTTCTTACTTCAAAAGTGACACCATACAAATAATCGTGCAGTTTATCAACCACAGCCCATTAGAGAGCTAAGAACTCCAGCTTGTGAGCTGGGTAATTCTCCTTGGATGTCGAAAGGCTATGACTAATAAACGCAACAGGACGCAATCCCTCTGGATGCTGCTGATACAAAACACCCCCTAGCCCCTCCAGGCTAGTGTCTACATAAAGTACATAAGGCAACTGGGGATCGCCAAAAGCCAAGACGGGCACGTTGGTCAGGCAGAGTTTCAACATCTCAAATGCCTTAAGCTGAATAACGCTTCACGAAACGCCGGTAATAACCGCAAAACCCTAAGAAGGATCTTAACTCAGTTACGGTTTTAGGTCTCGTCCAGGTGACTACAGCTTCCACCTTTGACGGATCAGTTGCAACTCCTTCCTGAGACACTACATGACCCACATAGGTAACAGAAGTTCTGCTGAACTGACATTTGTCAACAGATAGTTTCAAACCCTCATCTCTCAACCTGTCAAGTACTGCGAGCAAACGATCTTCATGCTCGTTTATGGTTCTCCCAAAAATAATCAGGTCATCAAGATATACCAACACCTCTAGAAAATTCATGTCACCAACTGTACGTTCCATAATCCTCTGAAAGGTTGCTGGTGCTCCACAAATTCTCTGAGGCATCCTCTCAAATTCAAAGAACCCTAGTGGACAAATGAACACTGTTTTCTCTTTGTCATCTTTACTCATGGGTATCTGGTAATACCCACTTCTCAAGTCTAACACGGAAAACCACTTGCTACTCGACAGGCAGTGTAATGCATCCTCACTCCGGGGAATGGTATACTGGTCAGGAATAGTCCTGCGATTCAGTGTACGGTAGTCCACACACATTCTTACACTTCCAGACTTTTTTTGTACAACAACAATCAGCGATGCATACCGGACTTCTAGACTCAGAAATTATATCACATTTTTTGAAGTTCAAGCTAATGGTGTCGCACATCCTCCATATCTTTAGGAGCCAAGCGCCGTGACTGTTCTCGAAAAGGGGCAGAATCTGTCAATCTAATCTCATGAACAGTACTCTTGGAACATCCCACATCCCATTCATAAACAGAAAAACATCACTCCTCTCCAAGAGCTTCTTACACAAACGCTGTTTAGCTTCCTCTGGAAGTGGAGAGTTACCAAAGTCAAAAGAATCAGAAGACAATGTAGTATTTGGCAATAACACATCACTCGTAGAAATCAGTTGAGGTACAACATCTACATGAAAAATGTGAGCAATAGGAGTACCATGCTGTAAAAGTACTTCCCTATTGGACATGTTTCTCATAGTCACAGTAACTATTCGGTTTGACACCACCGAAGCAGACTACAATTCAGGCCTAACCAAAAGTTCCTCAGGAGCAATGGTGTCAGTGGCCTGATCAATCAAAACATACTTCTCAACCGACTCACTTAAAAACTTTGGCTTTCCCTGTATTTGACACACTTCTCCGGGCCTCAAAGTAATTGGTTTGTGTTGGATAAACCACACCACTCCATGTTTATTAGGATCATTTTTCACCTCAGCATCATCCTGGATAGACTCGTAGGCTGCCCTAACCAAGGGATGTACAGTCAAAACACACAATTTTCTCCACCCTTCACCTTGCAAGCATCAAATAACTGTCTGACCAAAGAGGTATTTGTACCAACCAAAATAGCTATCGCTGTCCGGGCTGAGGGTCGGGACAAACCTGTGAACTACTATCTAAAAGGGCTTTGGCATAGACCCTTCTATCTGTACAGGCACTTCAGACATGGGACATTACTAGTCCAGAAAGGAGGTCAAAAGAACATGGGCTTCAGAAGAAAAAACTGGAACATGTTTCAAGCGGAGCCCCGTGCCAGAAAGCACCTTTGCATTCTCTTCTGGTGTGCCCATCTTCTCCACACTTGTAACAGAAAATATCTGGCTTAAAATATTTAAAGTCTTTCTTAGGAACAGTATTCCTAACCTCAGCATCAGAAACAGCTACAGAAACAGCTTTCTGTGAAGATAACTCTAAAACAGGAGTGGACGTGACAACTTTTAGCAGTTAATTCACCTGAGTTGACAACTCTTTCACCTCATGTTTCAAGCTACCTACCTCTGTCTCAGGAGAAATTGTCTGAGATACAATTTTGGTAGTAGTAGTAGCCACTCCCACTTTGGAACTGTCCCTAGCACTAATTCAGTTTTATTCCTCCCTTACTTCACAAAGCAGTTCTGAAAAATTTGGCAGATCAAAGCAAACTGTCACTCTTAACCTCATCGCGACCATGTCGGTGCTGAGAGCTCCTTTAATTACTTGCTCTATCCGTTTTTTGTTCAAGTCTCCTGCCTTAACACATCCCTTCAAAAATATGCGATGAAGAAGCTTATCCAGTCTGTACAGAAAGGCAGAGAGTACCATAAGATCGGATCCACTCTCTGTACTGCCATATGCTGAATCAAGAGCCACGAGATAATCAGCAGCAGATGCAGCCAGACTACTCACTTTCAAGAACCTGACTATGTCAGCAGCAGGCCCCCTCAAGCGCTCTACAATACGTTGTCTCTTAAGAGTCTCAGCACACTGCCACTCACTAATCATAGGTTGCACGCCAGAAACACTCTCAGTTTTTCTGTAACTGCTTTGGTAAAGCACACATCATTCTACTGTTTACCGAAAACAGAATGAGGCCTACAAAGAAAAGAACACAGTACCTACAGTCAAATATAGTGGAGGTTAAAATATGTTATAGGGTTCTTTTGCTGCCTCTGGCACTGGGTGTCTTGACTGTGTGCAAGGCATCATGAAATCTGAGGATTACCAAAGGATTTTGGGTCGCAATGTAGGGCCCAGTGTCAGAATGCTGGGTCTGCGTCCAAGATCGTGGGTCTTCCAGCAGGACACTGACCCCAAACATACTTCAAAAGGCACCCAGAAATGGATGGCAACAAAGTGCTGGAGAGTTCTGAAGTGGCCAGCAATGAGTCCAGATCTAAATCCCCTTGAACACCTGTGGAGAGATCTTAAAATTGCTGTTGGGAAAAGGCGCCCTTCCAATATGAGAGACCTGGAGCAGTTTGCAAAGGAAGAGTGGTCCAAAATTCCGGGTGAGAGGTGTAAGAAGCTTATTGATGGTTATGGGAAGCAATTGATTTGAGTTTTTTTATACCAAATATTAAGTTTAATAATTTTGTAATTTTGTCCAGCCCATTTTTGGAATTTTGTGTGAAATTATGTGAAATTAGATTTTTTTCCTCCTTTTTTTTGGTTCGTTTCAATACACACAAAGGGAATAAGCAAGTGTATTGCAAAACATGTGTTAATGCAATACTTTTCTGTGAGAAATACCTGATTTTCTGGAAAATTTTTAGGGGTGCCAACAATTTTGGCCATGACTGTATTTCTCACTTCTGTGCTTGTTAAAAGGTTTTAGATTAAACACCACATATTTTAACTGTAAATAGTAACAATTATTAGTCAAACTTACAATTATATTTCATGTCTTTATCTGCTGTAAGTGTGAGGAGTTTTTCTCTCTCTGTAGGTTGTGTAACTGCAGTATTGGAGATGAAGGTTTTGTTGCTCTGACTTCAGCTCTGATATTAAACCCGTCACACCTGAAACAACTGGATCTGAGCTGTAATAATCCAGGAGATTCAGGAGTGAAACTGCTCTCTGATCTACTGAAGGATCCAAACTGTAAACTAGAGAAACTACTGTGAGTATCATCATACTGTTAGATAGTTACAGTAATGAGAAATTATCGCATAGTAAGTAAGACCGTATTGTGATTCAATATATATTAAATGTTCGTGTTTATAGAATTTTAAAACACAAGTAAAACTAAACCTACATACAGTATTTCTTCTCACTTCTGTGCTTGTTAAAAGGTTTTAGATTAAACACCACATATTTTAACTGTAAATAGTTTCAATTATTTGTCAAACTTACAATTATATTTCATGTCTTTATCTGCTGTAAGTCTGAGGAGTTTTTCTCTCTCTGTAGGTTGTGTAACTGCAGTATTGGAGATGAAGGTTTTGTTGCTCTGACTTCAGCTCTGATATTAAACCCGTCACACCTGAAACAACTGGATCTGAGCAGAAATAAACCAGGAGCTTCAGGAGTGAAGCTGCTCTCTGATCTACTGAAGGATCCAAACTGTAAACTAGAGAAACTACTGTGAGTATCATCATACTGTTAGATAGTTACTGTAATGAGAAATTATTGCATAGTAAGTAAAACCCTGTTATCATTCAATTTTTATTAAGTGTTCATGTTTATAGAATTTTAAAAACAAGTAAAACTAAACCTACATAATTCTCACTTCTGTGCTTTCTGTGCTTGTTAAAGGATTTTAGATTGAACAATATAGTTTAACTGTAAATAATTATTAGTCAAACTTACAATTATACTTCATGTCTTTATCTGCTGTAAGTGTGAGGAGTTTTTCTCTCTCTGTAGGTTGTATAACTGCAGTATTGGAGATGAAGGTTTTGTTGCTCTGACTTCAGCTCTGAGATTAAACCCGTCACACCTGAAACAACTGGATCTGAACTATAATAATCCAGGAGATTCAGGAGTGAAGCTGCTCTCTGATCTACTGAAGGATCCAAACTGTAAACTAGAGAAACTACTGTGAGTTATATTTTTATTTCATTATTATATTCATATTTAATATTATAGCTAATTAAAGGAGTTAGTATAAAATCATATACTGAGAATCATCATTTCATCCATTAACTTCTAATGAAACTTCTTGTGCTAGAAGGTGTTGCACTGCTGATTTCTACAGTAAAATATACAGTTATTGATCATCAAGGAAACAAGTAAGAGATAATGTACATCCTGCCAGTTGTTATTGCATATAAACTCAGACAGGGTGATCAGGAGTTAAATCACCCTGAAGAGGTTTATTTTGCTATAATAACTGTCTATAATAACATTATCCTGCTTATCACACACTTACTTATCACTTGAGTAAATGACTGGACATAAAATAATGATTTGAAATATTTCATTAGCTGAGTGTTAACAAATTAAACCGGCACAAGAATACAGACAGTGGAGTGATTAATTAAATGTATGAACAGTAAGTACTGGTCAAGTCAAAACTCAATCAAAATGCAGATTTATTATTTTTTTAAGATGATAAACATCTTACAGTTTCAGCAAGGCATTTGTAAGGTTACAGTATAAATAATATGATTGTTTTAATTATCTGAGTGTTACTAAATGTGTATTTAACACACTGTTATCTTGTTATGTCTCTCTCAGTCTGAGAGACTGTAATCTGACAGAGAAAAGTTGTTCATCACTGGCGTCAGTTCTCAGATCAAACTCCTCAAGTCTGACAGAACTGAATCTGAGGGACAATAAACTGCAGGATTCAGGAGTGCAGCTGCTCTCTGATGGACTGAAGAATCCAAACTGTAAACTGAAGATATTAAAGTAAGAAAATCCTTTAACCAAAAAAAATTAAATGTGTGTGTTTGTGTAACGTGGCGGCACTCGGAGTGTGATCCATTTGCAACTTTATTAAAGAAGACAACAATAACAACAGCAGAAAAGGTCAGACAGGGTAAACGAGAACAACAAAGACAAGGCAAAGAGTAGTAAAGTCCAGGCGGGAGATCGGGGCAGACAGCAAACAATCGGGAATCCAGTAAACAAGGCAGATCGGTCAGGGGCAGACAGATAACAATCGTAAATCCGGTAAACCAGGCGATAGATCAGGGGCAGGCAGAAAGCAATCGAAAGCAAAAAGTTGTCCTGTGTGGTCGTCATTTAGCAGCACCAGGATGGACATCAGGTGGGGCAGTGTTGTGCCAGCTGGAACTCATCCTCGGGATACCTCGGAGAAAGGGAGAGGGGGATAGAGAGAGAGAGAGAGAGAGAGAGAGAGAGGAGGAGAGGAGGAGAGAGGGGACAGAACAGAGTAGCATTAAGCGTAGCAGCCTGTTCCTATGTATAGGCAATATAGGCAGTTATATGTGATAACACATGCAGTATGTAGTATGTGTGTGTGCCCGGTTCCAGTTGAGTTAACTATTGCGGCCTTAGAGAGTTGGATCTGAGATTATGTGAATGCGAGGCTAAAGAGATAAGTCTTTAATTTACTTTTAAACAGTTCGAGTGTGTCTGAGTCCCGGACTTTACTGGGAAGGTCATTCCATAGTTTTGGTGCTAAGTAGGAGAAGGATCTTCCACCTTTAGATTTTTTTGATATTCTTGGAACTATTAACAGCCCGCCATTTTGTGAACGCAATGTCCGTGATGGATTGTATGCTGATGTATCCAGAGATTTGAGGTACTCAGGGCAGATCTTGTCCACCCCCGGAGCCCTGCCACCAAGGAGCTTCTCAACTACCTCGGCGACTTCAGCCCGGGTGATGTCCGAGCCCACCTCTGAGTCCCCAGCCTCTGCCTCCTCAGTGGAGGGCGTGTTGGCAGGGTTGAGGAGGTCCTCGAAGTATTCCTTCTACCGCCCAACGATATCCCCAGTCGAGGTCAGCAGAGCCCCACCTCCACTATATACAGTGTTGGTAGGGCACCGATTTCCCCTCCTGAGGCACCGGACAGTTTGCCAGAACCTCTTCGAGGCCGACCGATAATCCTTCTCCAAGTCCTCACCGAACTCTTCCCAGGCCAGAGTTTTTGCCTCCACAACCACCCGTGCTGCAGTCCGCTTGGCCTGCCGGTACCCATCAGCTGCCTCAGGAGTCCCACAAGCCAACCAGGCTCAATAGTACTCATTCTTCAGCTTGACAGCATCCCTTACTTCCGGTGTCCACCACCGGGTTCGGGGTTGCCGCCACGACAGGCACCAGAGACCTTACGGCCACAACTCCGAATGGCCGCACGACAATGGAGGCGGAGAACATAGTCCACTCGGACTCAATGTCCCCAGCCTCCCTCGGGATCTGTTCTAAGCTCTGCCGGAGGTGGGAGTTGAAGACGCCTCTGACAGGGGTCTCTGCCAAACGACCCTCACAGAACGTTTGGGCCTGCCGAGTCTGTCCAGCTTCCTCCCCGGCCAACAGATCCAACGGACCTTACGGTCCCTCCTTCAGGTCCCGTGGGGTAAGACCCGGCCACCAGGCGCTCGCATACAAGCCCCAACCCCAGGCTGCGCCATACCGGGCGACGTCACAGTATTTATTTTGGTCCTTCGCATCGGGGGGGTGGACCGCTCTTTGTCTGGCTTGTCACCTAGGACCTGTTTGCCTTGGGAGACCCTACCAGGGGCATGTAGCCCCTGACAACATAGCTCCTAGGATCATTCAGGCACTCAAACCCCTCCACCACAGTAAGGTGGCGGTCCCAGGAGAGGTTAATATATACTAATATACAAATATTATTAATAATATTAACTTATAAATAATTTAAAATATTGTTCATAATAGTCACACACATGTAAATATAATTCATGTCTTCATTTGTTGTAAGTGTGAGGAGTTTTTCTCTCTCTGTAGGTTGTCTGGCTGCAGTATCGGAAATGAAGGTTGTGTTGCTCTGACTTCAGCTCTGATATTAAATCCGTCACACCTGAAACAACTGGATCTGAGATATAATAATCCAGGAGATTCAGAAGTGAAGCTGCTCTCTGATCTACTGAAGGTTCCAAACTGTAAATTACACAAACTACTGTGAGTTATTCATTTACTGATTAAATTCACTGTCATTATTAAATACAAGTGAGAGTCATGTATTTCTTTACACTTCTCCTGTTGATTTATTGCTGTATTTCGTACTGATCTTTGTCTTTAATATTTTACAGTATTTAGCTTGAACTGTCTTCAGTCATAAACTACATGAGCTGTTTTACTGGACAAACAGCAGCAGTGACACAACAGAACTCAACATGACGGATGTCTGTTAAACAGAAACGTGTAAAAAATATCTGTATTGATAATGAAGCAGAAAAGTGGAGTTAAATGTGAATTTGTGTTGTGACACTCCTAATATGATGTAAGTGAAGTTGATTCAGCCGTGTAAAACTTTCTCAAGTGTTTCTGACTCTTCAGACCCTTCTGACACTGGGAGGCTCATCTTGTTTCTGATTAAAACATTCATTCCCCGACATGTTCTTCCTGACTATGAGGAGAAGAGTATCTATAAATGTGATTTATACAGACACCTCTAAATGGTTGTGTCTAACAGATCAATATGGTTAGGGAAAGTTAAGACAAAGAATTAAACATTTAACAAACTACTAAAAATCCATCCCGACTGATTTTCTTTCTGACTGGGAAGATGCCAGGACGTTTACCCATCCAGAGGAACAAATAACCTTAATGTTTGTGTTAACGGCTCTAATGCGATCACTGATTCTAGATGTTCATCGCATCACACACAATACACATAGAAACTTTTTGTCTGATTCCTTTTGGTTCAAAGAAAAAAACTTATAGTGATTTTGGTTGAACATATACAGTACTATGTGTCAAATTAGCACAACGTCATTTATTTTTTATCTACATTGTTTTTTACAGTGTTTTTTATTTAATAAATTCAAAATAATTATTATTATAATCCATGTTTTCTAAAGAGAAAACTCTTTCTAATAATGTTTATCTGTTTAAATGTGTATGTTGAGAAACTCTTTAGGATAAATTGGTCTGGTCAAACCACACACATGTGTTTTGCTGAGTACAGACAGTGTCACAGTGGCAGCTTTATAGTTTTTTATGAAAGTGTGACTGTCAAGCGGTTGTATCTAGAGACATGTTTCTGTTAATAAGCGTCTTTTCAGCATCTGTTTTCTTTGTTTAAAACTTTCTAGGAAAGCTCACGCTTCAAATCTCATATCTCAGAGTGCCAGTCAGTTTTAGTGATGAAATGGGAAGGACCGAAATGGCAGTGTTGTAGTCGAGACCAGCTCATTCGAGTCCGAGTCAAGACCGAGACCAGAGAGATTGGGTCTGAGACAAGACCTAAAGAAATCTTCAAAAGTATGGAAAGTGTTTGGTTTATACAATAAAATTGGCACCATACTCAAACAGTATATCAAATAATACCATGGCTGTATTTTATTTACTTGATATAGGTTTAAAAATATTATCAGTTAAGGGAAAAAGGCCACATAGTAGGTGGTGTAAAGGTAATTTTATTACAATTCTAAATTGTTACTTGTCCGTATTAAGTGCTCGTGTTCACATAACATCGTTGTACCACTATACACATCCACATAACCTTTCTAGTACACATAACATTACTATACCACTTTATACTGTAAGTCCACATAACATTTCTAGAACACATGACATAACATTAGTGTACCACTATACCTGTATGTTCAACTGTAACAACTTTTACATAACTTTTAAACGTTAAGTTTAAGTGCTCTTGTCTACAAAACATCGTTATACCAATATGTGTCCACATAACATTTCTAGTACAAGTAACATTACTGTAGCCTACCACTATACCTGTGCATGTTCAGCTGTAACAACTTTTACATAACTTTTAACCTTGAAGCTTAACAAATGACTGTTAATATCCTTACAATGTCTTGGATTATGTGTGCTTTAAGATGTTGAGAAGATTACAGATGGGCATAATTACTTTTCAGAAAGATAAGTGAGGAGACCATCCTGCTACCTTAACCGAGTTAACGATGTGGTCTCATGATCAGTCCACCCGACTCAAAAATTCTCGACAAAGTTTCACTGCAAGCCGCTATACAGTTGGGGATATCTGTCCTTGTTTTGGACCAGAAGACAAGTGCTGTATCACTACACGGATCCTGAATGTCAGTGAAAGTTAATGTGTTAAGTTCATGTGACATCCTGACCCGAGTCCTGCTGCCTCTGCACTAACGTTATGCTAAGCGTCTCCCCGTCATCGCACATGCTGCGCAAGAAAATCACCAATCATTGGATGTGTCAACCATACATCAATTTAAATAAATATTAACATACAGTAACAATCATGAAATATTTTGATTGGGACTCGAGTGGACTTCGGGAATAAGTCCGGTTCCTAATATGTTGAATCCAGTCAAAATGCACCACGAAGTCCATGACAACACCAAGACCATTAAAATATGGTCTCGAGACCTGTTACGGTGCTGGGTGGAAGAGACCAGGACAACAGAGAGTAAATTCCAATAATCACTTTACTGGGATCTCCAAGACTGAGACAGGTTTGATAAACAGGAACAACAGGTTTCCAGATACATAACAGGCATCAATATCCACAGAGCAGAATAACCCACGCAACCAAATACACACAACATAATAACAACAATACCCGACCGAGAACTGAACAAAAAGTAGATCTTAAATAACGCAACCAATGAACACTAAATGATATGAAACAGGTGCAGGTGATAACAAACTAACTGGTGAAAACGAGATTACAAATGGTGAACAGGTGGTGAGGTGCAATGCATTATGGGAACTGAAGTCCAAACAAAAGGTGCAAGATGAAAAAACAAAGTCCAAACAGACAGAATCGTGACAGAGACCGAGTTCAAGACCGAGTTCCAGTCTCGAGTACTCAACACTGCTAAATGGTTCATACCGAAAGCTGGTATAAAAGTTTTACTTGAATGAAATGGCACAAAAACGTCTCTACTACTGACAGAAATCACTAAATTAATGTCTTGAAAATGACTCCTAACAAAATAAATGCAGAATTTCAACACATAATGGAGAATCTATCATTTTCCTTTGAAATACTTATCTGTCAAATAAAATAAATAAGCATTCCTCAACAATGTAAATGACAAGTAATGGCTCTAATACTCTAATTTACTCTTTTTATTAGATTGTTTCCTTTTGTTCTTTAACATAACAAGGTAATAAAACCATTTATTAGATTTTGGTAGGGAACAGCAGTAAGCTTTGTAACTTTATTTTTATTACCTTCACGCAAATTATTATTATGTATATTATTCAACTTTTGAGTTCAGCTTTGCATGACATTTCCCGTCATGGTTAAAAATATAGACACGGTTATTAGTTAGGATTATATTTTTGGATGAAATATATGACTTTTATCCAGTTAACATGTCTGTCGTAAAACGGTTGACAAATATGAAATGTTTTACTTACATTTCTTTGCTCTCTCACCACCTGAAGTGTCGCGCTGGAGCTCGTGCTTCTGTGAACAGCTGCACAGATTGATTGGTGTATTACTGTACATTGTCTATTTGAGTTGTAGACAAACATAAACAAATAAATCCCCACTTAAAGTGGGGTTGTTGCCGATAAAGGGATAGTTCACCTAAAATATGTATTTTTATTTACTCACCCTCATGTCAAACCTGTATGACTTTTTTGTTTTTGTCAAGAAAGCCCCCTCCCTTCCAGTTGTGTTTGTTTTGATGTGAAGATGAGTGGTGATGAACAAAAGACTAAGTTACATATGTCTCCTTTTGCATGATCATTTATTCTCTATATAAAATTGAAACGAGTAGCACAGAAAACATGCACATTGTGGCTTTGACTTTCTTGTTGCCTGTTCTTGTGATAAAATTAGTGAGTGCTAAAGAAGACCTGATAATTTTGTAGACATCTGTTAACAAATGTAACAATTAGGTGAGTGTGAGGGAATTACAATAAATTGGTAGAGAAATCGTGTTAATATTTTTTAACGCTTTGTTTAAAAAATACTAACAAAAATATGAGAATGCTCTTTTTGCCCCCAAAATGCGTCTCTGCTCAAAGTGCCTAACCATGTTAGTCTATTGAATTATTGTTGGAACCGCTTTTGTGGGAAACTATAAAACTTTTGAGTTCCCTTTCGATACGTCTCACTTTGCATTGTGTATCGCATTCTTTTAACTTATTACTGTATATTTTTACTCGTTCATTCAGTTCACTTTCGAGATAAGCACGGTTGGTATGCATGCCCACGATCACAAACTCAACCGTATAACCAAAGGTTATGACTAAAAGCAATGGAACAATGTAAACTTATGCTCACTATTGTTAAAGGTACCCATGTAGCATCATACAATCACCTATATGACAACTCAAAACTCAGACATTAATCAGAGGTTATGGCCAGTACCGTAAGGTATTTTATCTGACCACATATAGATAATAATATAACTACATAACAAACTAATTAAAGAGGAAACAATGACAAGAGGTTTTGGTTAATCGCGGATACATTGTAATCTATTTGAGTTAATAATTCAGAGTAGTTAGAATTAATACAAACATTACAATTTATTAGCCAGGTTTGTACTCCAGGTCAACACCCTCCTCCATCTACTGTAAATGAACCAGAAATAACTAATAACAGCTTTCAGTGATATGTGTCGAGTCCCCGCTATGATAACAGCAACATTTATAAATGTTTACAAGACAAGCGGGAACCCAGTGTGCCTGTAGCTCTCTCCATTTCTGTTTTATTACATGATAGAAAGTCAAAGACCTTTTCAAGTCGTACGGCTAACGTAACTAATCTGTGTCCTGTTATGCGTCAAACTCAGATTGCTGTGGGAACAAAAAGTAATGCCATCAAGCAAAAAATAAATCATTTCTGATGAATGACTTAATAACCACAACTTGGATTTTATGTTTCTAAATGAAACATGTCTAGAAGAAGAAGAAGCTGCAGTGCAACAGTCCTCAATGAAACTACGTTTATGAGTGTATGTAGAGCTGTCAGGAGAGGTGGAGGTGGAGCTGCTCTATTTAAAGATGTCCATCAATGCAAGAAAGTGTCATTGGGTCAGTACTTGTCTTTTGAAAGGTGCTTTATCATTATTTACAGGCCTCCAAAACACTTCAGTCTTTTGTTAAAAAGTTTACAGAACTGTTATCAATGATTTCCTCAGAATTTGAGTGTTTTCCTATTGCAGGTGATTTTAACATTCACATAAATAATAACACTACAAAATAAATTTGAACCGTTTTAAACCCGTTTGACTTGATTCAGTATGTGCATGGACACACACACACAGTCGTGAACACACTAGATTTACTAACTATTAACTATATTTCTACAATCTATAGCAACCTATTCTGCGTTAATCTTAAATCTAGAAAATTTAACTCCTTTGAAATAATGGTGCTAATAATGTCACTTCAAAACGGTCGCAACAAACATTTGTCCTTCATAATGGCTACCATTTACAGACCACCGGGTCATCATATAGACTTCCTTAAAGAATTTGCAGATTTTCTGTCAGAATTAGTAGTCACCGTAGATAAAGCCCTAATCATTGGTGACTTAACATACACATTGATAATCCAAAGATGCGCCACATTATAGCTTTTATGGATATCCTGGACTCAAGCTTTGGTGTTAGCCAAAGGTGTCAGGGTCCCACACATAAATGTAAGCACACTTTAGACCTAATTCTATCTTTTGGACTAAACATAAACAACATAGAAATATTACCTCAGAGCTGATGCCATTTCAGATCACTGCCTCATAACCTACACTGTACTTTTAGATAAACCCATTCGTCCCTACACCTCGGTTTAGATCAAGCAGATCAATCATCTCTACCACTAAAGATAGTTTTATTAACAATCTTCCAAATCTATATCAAACCCTTAATGTAATCAACAAAATGAAGATCTTGACATTGTAACAGAAACATTAAACAAAGCTTTTTTCAGGTAACTTTAGAAGTTGTCGCATACCTATTAGATTAAAAAGAATAAAAGAAAGAACGCCAGCACCATGGTATAATAACCACACCTCAGCCCTAAAAAGCAACTAGAAAAATGGAACGTAGATGGAGGGACTACTGAACCTAGAAGTATGGCGCGATGCATGGTAAGAGAGCACCAACAAGTACAAACAGGCTCTAAAACCACCAAATCGTCCTATTTCAGCAAGTTGATCGTGAGAAAATCAAAATAACCACTTAATTTATTTTTAATACAGTGTAAAACTGACTGAAAACAAATAATTTACAGAAAAGATGCTAAACTACAGCATGATAGTAATACCTTTATGAAAATTTTTGATAATAAAATTGAGCAGATTAGGGACAATATTGCATCTACACAGCCAGCCACCTCTATATCCCATAGTATCCCCGTCCGCATCATGCCCATAGTACAACTAGAATCATTTAATGCTATTAAAAATGGATGAACTGACAAAAATAATAAATTCATCAAAATCATCATCCTGTATATTAGATCCCATCCCCACAAAACTACTAAAATAAGTTTTTCCTGCAGTTTCGGAACCAGTGCTCAATATTATTAATTCATCCTTAGAACTAGGCTATGTTCCAGCAGCCTTTAAAATGGCAGTTATTAGGCCTCTCATTAAAAAACCTAATCTCGACCAGGGAGACCTATCCAACTTTAGACCAATCTCTAATCTCCCCTTCTTATCAAAAATACTGGAAAAGGTTGTGTCCAAACAACTACAGACATTCCTAGCTGAAAAATAGCATCTATGAAAATTTCAATCAGGATTCAGGCCCCATCACAGCACAGAAACAGCCATGCTCAGAGTGACAAATGACCTCCTTTTAGCATCAGATCGCGGTGAAACATCTATTCTTATATTACTCGACCTCAGTGCAGCTTTTGATACAATAGATCATACAATCCTACTCGATAGACTGGAAAATCTTGTTGGCATTAATGGTCAGCCTTAGCCTGGTTCAAATCTTATTTAACTGATCGCTACCACTTTGTCTATGCTAACGAGGAAAAATCTTATTACTCTCAGGTAAAATAACGGCTGCACCACAGGGATCAGTTCTTGGTCCTATTGTTCGCAAGACTATATATGCTTCCCCTCGGAGATATTATTAAGAAACATGACATCAACTTCCACTGCTACGCTGATGATACCCAGCTCTATATTTCCTCAGAACCTGACAAAACCCACTGTTTTTCTAAGCTAATAGACTGTATCAACGATATTAGAAAATGGATGGCAAACAACTTCCTTCTACTTAACTCCAACAAGATGGAGGTTTTGATTATTGAGCCTAATAGCTCCAAACACGCATTAACGATAGTCCACAACATCTCTATAGAAGGCTGCACCATTGTCCCTTCTTCTGCAGTCAAGAACCTAGGTGTGATTCTAGATAAGAACCTGTCTTTTGATGGTCACATTTCCAATGTATGCCGAACTGCATTTTTTTCACCTTAGAAATATTTCAAAGATCGCCACATGCTGTCTGTCTCGGATATAGAGAAGCTAATCCACGCATTTATGACCTCCAGAATTGACTACTGTAATTCATTACTGGGGTGTCATGCAAAGCAAATAAATAAGCTTCAGTTGGTTCAAAACGCAGCTGCTAGAGTTCTCACTAGGTCAAAAAGTATGACCACATAAATCCACTCCTAGCAACACTGCACTGGCTACCTGTAAAGTATCGATACATTTCAAAATTCTGTTAATTACATACAAAGCCCTAAATGGCTTAGCACCTTTTATCGCCTATAAACTACTATCAGCATACATTCATCCCGAGCACTGCGGCTCACAAAATGGCAGGCTGCTAATAGTTCCAAGAATATCAAAAATCTAAAGGTGGAAGATCCTTCTCATACTTAGCACCAAAACTATGGAATGACCTTCCCAGTAAAGTCCCGGGACTCAGACACACTCGAACTGTTTAAAAGTAAATTAAAGACTTATCTCTTTAGCCTCGCATTCACATAATCTCAGATCCAACTCTCTAAGGCCGCAATAGTTAACTCAACTGGAACCGGCACTGTGTTACATCTCAACTGATTGCACTGTATTTTATGTATCATCATTTTCTCTTCTTATCTGTTTCAATTCATTTTGAATCAATTTTTATGAAATCCTTGTGTAAGTGTCATTATTTAATTTTTAGAGGCCTTTATTGTATATCATTATATCAATATTGTAAAGGGCTTTTATTTCCCATAGTGCATGTCTATATGTGATTGTTAATGGTAATTTACACTTTACAATTTCACTTGAATAGATTTCTATAACATATGTGTTCAGTGAGCACATCCCACAGCACTTTAACTTTTCCCAGTCGTCACGAGTATAAAATGTGTACTGTACCTTTAAATATTATTTCCTTGTTTGACTCCTCAGGTGACAAGTGAAAGTGGAAACTAATAAATCGGGATCCATTTTGTGATTGAGCGGAATAAACAGTAAATATGACTGTGTGGACATGAAACATAAATGAAGATTTGTAAATGATTTTCTAGGTGATTTTCTAGTGAGTCATGAGGAAGTGAAGATCAACAGATTTACACAGGTGAGAAAATGAACCACTGCAAAACACTGACAACAAATTACACTCACAAACCAAAACTCACAAGACAACATGAATAAACTTTTTATATAATAAACTATCTGCTGCAGTAAGACATCTAATAGCAGTTAGTTATGAATACTTTACACAGCTGCATGTGAAATAATGACATCAGTTTTATCTCTGTGTGTCTGATATGATTTAATGAACACATGAACTCCAGACACTAAAATCACAACAACACAAACACATACTGAGACTTTTACTGTTTTCATCTGAATCATCTGTATGTTTGTGTTCAGTTTCTTTTTTTGCAGATATAAAATCAACATTTGAGCTGCTGTCATGACCTCCAGAAAGAGTCTCTCTGGAGAAAGTGACACAAACACAATGAACAGGTGAGAGTGTTGTTTCAACAGTTTGTTTTATGTATTTTATTAAGTAAATGAACATTAAACTTTCTGAATCACAGTGAAATAAACAGCAGATTCAATCATCAGGTACAAATAACTCTCAAAATGAATTTTTTTTCACAATATTGTCAAAACAACTTTTGGTAACATATTACAATTATATAGATTAAAATAATTGTGTAATAACTTACATAAAATAAGCACATAACAAAGACAATACCATAATATTCCTTATTAACAGTGGTTTTTACATTTCATTTATAAAATAACATGATGTTTGATGAACGAACATGATTTAACAATAAACAGTAACTTCATGAATTACTTTTAACTTTTAATAAAAGCTAAAAATGTTGTTTATTGTTACCAACTTTTTTGCTTCATTTCCATCTGGAGAAAAGACTTAGATCTACTGTAAGAAAAGATTATTTAGGTTTGAGATTGAGAACAATGAAAGACATTGAGAGAGTTTGTTTTAAACAGTGTTTATTTGTTGTTGTGTTTCAGTTTTTCTTATGGAGAATCTCCTGAATTCAGTTGTGTGTCCATGAAGAGTGATGAATCAATAGGTCAGCCAGTTAACTTCAGTTCAGGAGACTGTGATGCAGATGTGAGGTGAGAACAGTCTGATGATTTAGACGAGTAAATCACTTTAGTTGACCTGTACACTTTACATTACTGACAAACACACACATTCATCATGTGTTTTTACTGTTGTGTGTTACATGTTTGAATTTCATTATGAGCACAAACATATTGAATTTATTGTGAAATTACAGCAACACAACTGATGAATCAGATTTTATCAAGAGAAAGCAAATGGATTCTGTTTTCCAGGTAGGATTGTTTGTGCGTGTGTGTGTGAGTGTGTGTGTGCGGTTGTGTGTGTGATCCTAGTAAATTCTTATGGGGACATATTTTAATTAAATAAAACCTTGTTATGTAAACAATGATTTCAGGAGCTTGAGCACAAAATCATCTCTCTGATGAAGAAAGAGCTGAAGATCTTTAAGACACTACTGAGTCCAGATTCCCCATCATGCTGTGAGAGAGAGGAGGAGGATGATGAAGATCAGATCAGAGTCAGAGAGGATCTTCTGAAGATCACACTGCACGTCCTGAAGAAGATGAAGCAGACAGACCTCGCCAACAAACTACAGACCAGTAAGAGCTCTGAGTCATGTGACTATTACATCACTTTACCTTCAGAGGAACAGACACAGAGTCTCTATTACTGATTATTTACGGGTTATTTTAATATTCAAACACCCTGTATGAGGAAGCTTCACTTAGATAAAAGAAAATACACTGGAAATTTAGAGGAAATTTATTTATTTAAAGAATAATTAAACAACATTTTACTTTATTCAGTAAGTCAGCAATTCTTTACTTTGGCGAGGACAAAGATACACAAAACCCCCTCATGAAAGATTTTAGGTCAGTGTAGTATATAACAATATTTATGTATTCTTGGATCTGCTGTTTAACTATATACAAAAGTTGTGAAAGAGCTAGCAATGAGGTACTAAAATGTTTTTTCAGAATCTTCATTTTGATGTTGGAAATGAATAAATGACACGAGTATTCAGACAACAGAGCTGGTAGTGTAGAAAACCATCTGTACCAAAAGTAGTTTGATAAATGAAGAATATGGAGTGTTTTATGTCTGTTTGAAAAGATAATAATGTCTAAATTCATTCATTGAATAGATTAGTTGTCTGTTGTGTGAAGTAAAGAAAGATAAAAACATATATGAATCACAGAAATGTGCCTCAGATGATCATGCATGTTCTTACTCACAAATACTGAGTAAACTTAAATGAAAGAAATCATCGAAATGAACAGACTAGTTATCCTGAAGAAACAAATGTCTCTAACAGCCAAGACGTAAATCTATCAGCCCAAGATTTAAATATTAAGATTATTTCTAACAATAAAACACATATATTGTCTGTATTAAAAGAAAGTTTACTCCAAAAATTACTGACCTCTTTTGACTTTCATTTTAAGGACAAAAACATTTTGTTATAATGTAGAAACACAACAAGAGTTTGATTATATTTTATTTCACATCTGAGGATGATAACTTTAAATACTTTGTTTTTTGAAACATGATTTAAATACGAAAAGTGGAGATTCCTGAAATTCACTCTTATTCTGAACATCTATTTACTTTACTTTATAACATTTGATATGCTGTGAAGTGCTGTGTTAAATAAAAACAGATGATTAAAAAATACATTAAACTGTTAAAAGGGGAAATATTATTATAAGAAAAAAATTATGTTGTGTTATATTATTAACAGGACTCACCCCTTTGTGCATGAAGAAACACAAATCCAGATTAAAAGAGAAATTTCAGAGAATGAATGAAGGAATATCAAGTCAAGGAAGCTCAAGACTTGTGAATGAGATCTACACAGAGCTGTACATCACAGAGGGAGGAAGTGGAGAGATGAATAATGAACATGAGGTGAGACAGATTGAGACAGCATCCAGAAGACCAGAGACACAAGAAACACCAATCAAATGCAATGACATCTTTAAAGTCTTACCTGGACAAGACAAAGTCATCAGAAGTGTGTTGACTAAAGGAGTTGCTGGAATTGGAAAAACAGTCTCTGTGCAGAAGTTCATTCTGGACTGGACTGAAGGAAAAACAAATCAGGATGTTCACTTCATATTTCCACTTCCTTTCAGAGAACTGAATCTGATGAAGCAGAAAAATATCAGTCTGATGGGTCTTCTTCGTCAGTTCTTCACAGATACAAAAGAACTGAGATCAAGAGACTTTGATGAATATAAAGTTTTGTTTATCTTTGATGGTCTGGATGAGTGTCGACTTCCTCTAGATTTCTCAAACAATCCGAGTTTGTTTGATGTAAGTGAATCAGTCTCAGTGGATGTGCTGCTGACCAACATCATCAAGAGAAATCTGCTTCCTTCTGCTCTGATCTGGATCACCTCTCGACCAGCAGCAGCCAATCAGATTCCTCCTGAGTGTGTTGATCTGCTGACAGATGTACTGAGGCTTCAATGACCCTCAGAAGGACGAGTATTTCAGGAAGAGAATAAATGATCGAGTCTGGCCAACACAATCATCACACACATCAAATCATCAAGAAGTCTGTACATCATGTGTCACATCCCAGTCTTCTGCTGGATTTCAGTCACTGTTCTAGAGACAATGTTGAGTGAATCAGAGAGAGCAGAGATCCCCAAGACTCTCACTCAAATGTTCACACACTTCCTGATCTTTCAGACCAAACTGAAGAGCCAGAAGTATGATGGGAAATGTGAGGTAGATCTTCAGCAGGCTAGAAAGAGTCTTCTGTCACTGGGAGAACTGGCTTTTAAACAGCTGGAGAAAGGGAACCTGATCTTCTATGAGGAGGACCTGAGACAGTGTCACATTGATGTCAGAGGCAGCGTCAGTGTACTCCAGGAGTTTGTACTCAGATCTTCAGAGAGGAGTTTGGACTTTATCTGGGGAAGGTCTTCAGCTTTGTGCATCTGAGCGTTCAGGAGTTTCTCGCTGCTTTATTTGTGTTTATTTCATTTTCTCAACAAACATCAAAACTCTTCAGCAGGTTCAGATCAAATATGAGTGATTTACTGAAGAGTGAAGTGGACAAGGCCTTACAGAGTGAGAACGGACATCTGGATCTTTACCTCAGATTTCTTTTGGGTCTCTCACTGAAGTCCAATCAGACAATCTTACGAGACCTGATGACACAGACAGAAAGAAGCTCTGACAGCAAACAGGAAATAGTTGAGTACATTAAGATGAAGATCAGAGAGAATCTCTCTCCAGAGAAATCCATCAATCTGTTTCACTGTCTGAATGAACTGAATGATCATTCTCTAGTGCAGGAAGTCCAAACATACCTAAACAGAAGAGATAAATCTAGTCTGTCTGGAGTCCGTCTGTCTTCTGCTCAGTGGTCAGCTCTGGTGTTTGTGTTACTGAACTCAGAAGAGACGCTGGATGAGTTTATACTGAAGAAATATGATCCATCAGATGAATGTCTTCTGAGACTGCTGCCAGTGATCAAAACATCCAGAAAAGCTGAGTGAGTCATTAAACTGCTGTTTAATCTTCTCAACACTAAATACAGATAAAGATGAATTCAGGAGCACTAGTGTTTCTGTGTGAATGAATGATGTTGATAGCTGTGAGCTTAATGCAGTGAGGCTGTTGACCGATGAGAAGATGCTCTGACGTCTGTTTACAGGTTTAGATTGACTGGTGTGATCTAGAGGATCAGAGATAGTCATCAAACAGAGTCAATGCAATATTACAGCAGAGTACTGACCGTGTTAAAGTCAACTGCTACTCATTTATGATGTTTTTCATCTTTGAGTATTTTAACACACTGTTGTCTTGTTATTTCTCTCTCAGTCTGAGTGACTGTAATCTGACAGAGAAAAGTTGTTCATCACTGGCGTCAGTTCTCAGATCAAACTCCTCAAGTCTGACAGAACTGAATCTGAGTGGCAATAAACTGCAGGATTCAGGAGTGAAGCTGCTCTCTGATGGACTGAAGAATCCAAACTGTAAACTGAAGATATTACAGTAAGAAAATTTTATTACAGACAAAAAAATTTTTGCCTCTCACGGACACACAGTCTTAATGATGACTGTACAGTATTAAACTCTAAAAGCTTCAATTTACTCTTTATTTTACTCTTATATTTACTCTTTACTTCTCATTTACTGGTCGTCACAATATCACACACATGTACATTTCAATCATGTCTTTATCTGCTGTAAGTGTGAGGAGTTTTTCTCTCTCTGTAGGTTGTATAACTGCAGTATTGGAGATGAAGGTTTTGTTGCTCTGACTTCAGCTCTGGTATTAAACCCGTCACACCTGAAACAACTGGATCTGAGATATAATAAACCAGGAGATTCAGGAGTGAAGCTGCTCTCTGATCTACTGAAGGATCCAAACTGTAAACTAGAGAAACTACTGTGAGTGATGTTTTTATTTTATTATTATTATTCATATGTAATAAGTCAAAGTCAAAGTGGAGTTTATTTGTCATTTCAGCCATATACAAGTACATAGTGAAACGAAACAACATTTCTACAAGAACAAGGTGCTACAGTACAAAAAATCCTATATACATAAAGTGCACAAAGTACAAACAGACAGCACAAGACAGTAACGCAGACCAATACACAGTTCAATACACAGTTTGAATATGAAAGTGACTGTAGTGATTGTTGTAAAGTGACAGTGCAAATATTTAAAGAATAAATAATAAAAAACAGTCCAATGGCAGTAGTGCAATTTGTAACGAGTTATTTTGAGTTTAGCAGAATGATGGCATGGGGGAAAAAACTGTTGCAATGTCTGGTCTTGAGGGACCGAATGCTTCGGTACCGCTTACCAGACGGCAGGAGGGTGAAAAGTGTGTGAGGGGTCATCCACAATGCTGGTGGCTTTGCGGATGCAGCGTGAGGTGTAAATGTCTGTGATAGAGGGAAGAGAGACCCCGATGATCTTTTCAGCTGTCCTCACTATCCAGCAGCAGAGTCTTGGCGGTCGAGGCGGTGCATTTCCCAAACCAGGCAGTGATGCAGCTGCTCAGGATACTCTCGATTGTCCCTCTGTAGAACACTGTGAGGATGGGGTGGGAGATGTGCTTTCCTCAGTCTTCTCAAAAGTACAGGCTGCTGGGCTTTTTGCTGTGGAACTGGTGTTGGCGACCAGGTGAGGTTCTCCGTCAGGTGAACGCCAAGAAACTTGGTGCTCTTTACAATCTCCACAGGGGAGCCGCCGATGTTCAACGGAGAGTGGTCTCTCTGTGCTCTTCTGAAGTCAACTGCCATCTCTTTAGTTTTGTCCACGTTCAGAGACAGGTTGTTGGCTCTACACCAGTCTGTTAGCTGTTTCACCTCCTCTCTGTATGCTGACTCATCGTTCTTGCTGATGAGACCCACCACGGTCGTGTCCTCAGCGAACCTGATGATGTGGTTCGAGCTGTGCATTGCTACACAGTCATGAGTCAGCAGAGTGAACAGCAATGGACTGAGCACACAGCCCTGAGGGGCCCCAGTGCTCAGTGTGGTGGTGCTGGAGATGCTGTTCCCAATCCGGACTGACTGAGGTCTCCCAGTCAGGAAGTCCAGGATCCAGTTGCAGAGGGAGGTGTTCAGGCCCAGCAGGTTTAGCTTTTCAGTCAGGTGCTGAGGAATGATGGTATTTTTTATTGTGCAGGTGGGTGAGGGCCAGATGGATCTGGCCCTCACGTTAAAGCACGTTAGAACTACGTGCTTTAACTACGTGCTGCTCAGAGAGATGTTGAAGATGTCTGTGAAAACATCTGCCAGTTGGTCTGCACATCCTCTGAGCACCCTACCAGGAATGTTGTCTGGTCCAGCAGCCTTCCGCGGGTTAACTCTGTGTAGAGTCTTCCTTGCATCAGCTGTGGTTAGACACAGCACCTGGTCATTGGGGGGAGGGGTGATCTTCCTCGCCGTTACACCGTTTTGTGCCTCAAACCGAGCGTAGAAGTCGTTCAGCGCATCTGGGAGGGAGGCATCTCTGTCACAGGCAGGTGGAGTCGACCTGTAGTTGGTGATACTCTGGATGCCCTGCCACATGCGCCGTGTGTCTCTGCTGGTTGTGAAGTGGTTGTGGATTGATCATATTGTAGCTAATTAAAGGAGTTAATATAAAAATCATATATTGAGAATCATCATTTTATCCAGTAACTTCAAATGAAACTTCTTGTGCTAGAAGGTGTTGCACTGCTGATTTCTACAGTAAAATATACAGTTATTGATCATCAAGGAAACAAGAAAGAGATAATGTACATCCTGCCAGTTGTTATTGTATATAAACTCAGACAGGGTGATCAGGAGTTCAATCACCCTGAAGAGGTTTATTTTGCTATAATAACTGTCTATAATAACATTATCCTGCTTATCACACACTTACTTATCACTTGAGTAAATGACTGGACATAAAATAATGATTTGAAATATTTCATTAGCTGAGTGTTAACAAATTAAACTGGCACAAGAATACAGACAGTGGAGTGATAAATTAAATGTATGAACAGTAAGTACTGGTCAAGTCAAAACTCAATCAAAATGCAGATTTTATTGTTTTTTTAAGATAATAAACATCTTACAGTTTCAGCAAGACATTTGTGAGGTTACAGTATAAATAATATGATTGTTTTAATTATCTGAGTGTTACTAAATGTGTAATTTAACAATCTGTTATCTTGTTATTTCTCTCTCAGTCTGAGTCTCTGTAATCTGACAGAGAAAAGTTGTTCATCACTGGCGTCAGTTCTCAGATCAAACCCCTCAAGTCTGACAGAACTGAATCTGAGTGACAATAAACTGCAGGATTCAGGAGTGAAGCTGCTCTCTGATGGACTGAAGAATCCAAACTGTAAACTGAAGATATTAAAGTAAGAAAATCCTAAAAGATTAAACGTGTTTGTATTAACGTGTGTGTTTAATGAAGCTCTTTCAACAGAAGCATCTTTATATAATGTTAGTCACAGTGAACACATCTGATGTAAATTGAGTTATCATGATACTGTGATCATTCTTACTAATTATCTTTTATTAAGAATATACTAAGACTATTAATATACACTAATATACAAATATTGTTAATAATATTAACATATATAACTCATAAGTTATTGACTTATAAATAATTTTACATATCGTAAAAGTCACACACATGTAAATATAATTCATGTCTTTATTTGTTGTAAGTGTGAGGAGTTTTTCTCTCTCTGTAGGTTGTGTAACTGCAGTATTGGAGATGAAGGTTTTGTTGCTCTGACTTCAGCTCTGAGATTAAACCCGTCACACCTGAAACAACTGGATCTGAGATATAATAAACCAGGAGATTCAGGAGTGAAGCTGCTCTCTGATCTACTGAAGGATCCAAACTGTAAACTAGAGAAACTACTGTGAGTATCATCATACTGTTAGATAGTTACAGTAATGAAAAATGATTGTCTTTATCTGCTGTACACTCTTAAAAATGATGTGTTATTTGTTCTGTTTAACACATTATGTGTCATTTTATGTTAAATAAATAAAAGGGACAACACATGTTGAGTTAAAAGTATCACAAAATGTGTTGTCTTGAAGTGATGTTTTATTAACAAATTTCGGGAGGAGCTCGCACAGATAATCAACGCGTCTGGTGCGTCATCAGTAATCTCAGTGTCTGCCCAACCAGAACGGAGAGAACCTCTATAAATAACCAATCAGCCCTACCCTTCGTTTATCTCCGGTCTTTCAGCTCCCCGCCACCTCCCTGTCTCCTCACCATCTACCCCTTTTCGGGGGGGAGCACTCTGTGTTCGGGCAGGTACCGAGCTCAGAGCCCCCCCCGGACAGCACGCCAAATACGCATACCATTCTTCTCGCTTTATTTTCTGCAAGGGCGAACTAGTGAATTTAACACAAAGATGTGTCTAGTGTACAACACATTTGTGTGTTGTCCCTAACTAGATGCATCTTGCATTATTTTTTACCACATCTGCTTTTAGAGTGTAAGTGTGAAGAGTTTTTCTCTCTCTGTAGGTTGTGTAACTGCAGGATTGGAGATGAAGGTTTTGTTGCTCTGACTTCAGCTCTGATATTAAACCCGTCACACCTGAAACAACTGGATCTGAGATATAATAAACCAGGAGATTCAGGAGTGAAGCTGCTCTCTGATCTACTGAAGGATCCAAACTGTAAACTAGAGACACTACTGTGAGTATCATCATACTGTTAGATAGTTACAGTAATGAGAAATTATTGCATATTAAGTACAACATTTTATCATTTGATTTTTATGAAGTGTTCATATTTATAGAGTTTTAAAACACAAGTAAAATCAAACCTACATACATCTTCTCAGTGCTTTCTGTGCTTGTTAAAGGATTTTAGATTAAACACCATATAGTTTAACTGTAAATAATTGCAATTATTAGTCAAACTTGCAACTTATAATGTATGTCTTCATTTGTTGTAAGTGTGAGGAGTTTTTCTCTCTCTGTAGGTTGTGTAACTGCAGTGTTGGAGATGAAGGTTTTGTTGCTCTGACTTCAGCTCTGATATTAAACCCGTCACACCTGAAACAACTGGATCTGAGATATAATAATCCAGGAGATTCAGGAGTGAAGCTGCTCTCTGATCTACTGAAGGATCCAAACTGTAAACTAGAGACACTAGAGTGAGTGATGTTTTTATTTTATTATTATTATTCATATTGAATATTATAGCTGTTACCGAACAGAAGGGACAGAGTCAGCGGATGCAAACAAAGGTGTCTTTAATAAAACAAACACAAGAAGATAAATCAAAACAGGAATGAAACTTAAACAAATACTGTCCTTGGAAGTGCTGATGGGTAATGGTGAACACGGAAGACGAGACGACGATGAAGAAGATGAGACGAAGACGAATCCACTGGAGTAACACACAGGTAACAGTCCGGGTAACAATTGTTTAGACAGGACAGTGACTGGTAGGGGGTGAGTGTCCTTTATACACGAGTGGTGATGACGGTCAGGTGTTGGTGATGATGATGATGACAATGAACAACAGGTGTGCGGAGGTGCAGGGTGACATGGGAAGTGCAGTTTAAACACACGAAGACAGGTGATATCGTGACAGTACCCCGGTAGGCGCGTCCTCGCGCCACAAGATCCACGGAGGGGGGAGAGGGAGGCTGGGTGGGTGGTCGAGGTCAGGAGGCTCGGGGTCAGGATCAGGAGGCTCGGGGTCAGGATCAGGAGGCTCGGGGTCAGGATCAGGAGGCTCGGGGTCAGGGTCAGGAGGCTCGGGATCAGGGTCAGGAGGCTCGGGCTCTGGAGGCTCGGGGTCTGGAGGCTCGGGGTCAGGATCAGGAGGCTCGGGGTCAGGATCAGGAGGCTCGGGGTCAGGGTCAGGAGGCTCGGGGTCAGGGTCAGGAGGCTCGGGGTCAGGGTCAGGCTCTGGCGCCGCTTGTGGCGGCTGTGGCCGCTCTAGGGCTGACTGCGGTGGCGGCTGGGACTCTGACCGCTCGGGTGCAGGTGGTGGCGGCTGGGACTCTGACCGCTCGGGTGCAGGCTGTGGCGGCTGTGACCGCTCGGGTGCAGGCTGTGGCGGCTGTGACCGCTTCGGGGTGCAAGCGGTGGCGGCTGTGACCGCTTCGGAGTGAAGACTGTGGTGAAGCGGCCGCACTGGCTAAGACTGTGGCGGCGGGCGCCGCTCTGGCTAAGCAACAGGGACTCAAGCGCCCGGGAACAGGGGACTCAGAAGCGCCGGGAACAGGGACTCAAAGCGCCCGGGAACAGGGGACTCACAAGGCCCGGGAACAGGGGACTCTGGCGCTTGGGAACAGGGGACTCACAAGCGCCGGGAACAGGGGACTCACAAGCGCCGGGAACAGGGGACCCAGAGGAGACAGGGACTGGGAACCTAGAGGAGACAGGGACTGGGGACCTAGAGGAGACAGGGACTGGGGATCTAGAGGAGGCAGGGACTGGGGACCTAGGGGAGACAGGAACTGGGGACCTAGGGGAGATAGGAACTGGGGACCTAGAGGAGACAGGGATTGGGAACCTAGAGGAGACAGGGATTGGGAACCTAGCGGAGACAGGGACTGGGAACCTAGAGGAGACAGGGACTGGGGACCTAGAGGAGACAGGGACTGGGGATCTAGAGGAGGCAGGGACTGGGGACCTAGGGGAGACAGGAACTGTGGACCTAGGGGAGATAGGAACTGAGGACCTAGAGGAGACAGGGATTGGGAACCTAGCGGAGACAGGGACTGGGAATTCTGAGGAGTCTAGGAAACAGTCTGGGAATCTTGGGGCTTCTAAAACACAAACTGGAAACTCTAGGACATAGTCTAGGAACTTCAGGGGAAACTCTAGAGCAGGGAGTCTGGGAACTCGGGGAAACTCTAGAGGCAGGAGTCTGGGAACTCAGGCTGCCCTCTTGGCCGGGACTGGACTCGGGAGCAGCCCTCTTGGCGGGACTGGAGGCTCAAGAGCGCAGCCCTCTTAGGCGGGACTGGAGGCTCGGGGCAGCCCTCTTGGCCGGGACTGGAGGCTCAAGGAGGAACGCCCTCTTGGCCGGGACTGGAGGCTCGGGGACGCAGCCCTCTTGGCCGGGACTGGAGGCTGGGAGAGCGGCCCTCTTGGCCGGGACTGGAGGCTAGGGAACGGAGCCTCTTGGCGGGACTGGAGGCTCGGGAGGCGGCCCTCTTGGCGGGACTGGAGGCTCGGGAGGCAGCCCTCTTGGCCGGGACTGGAGGCTCGGGAGGCAGCCCTCTTGGCGGGACTGGAGGCTCGGAGCAGCCCTCTTGGCCGGGACTGGAGGCTCGGGAACAGCCCCTCTTGGCGGGACTGGAGGCTGGGAGGCAGCCCTCTTGGCCGGGACTGGAGGCTGGGAGCGCCCTCTTGGCCGGGACTGGAGGCTCGAGAGCAGCCCTCTTGGCTGGGGACTGGAGGCTGGGAGCAGCCCTCTTGGCGGGACTGGAGGCTGGGAGGCAGCCCTCTTGGCGGGACTGGAGGCTCGGGAGGCAGCCCTCTTGGCGGGACTGGAGGCTCGGAGAGCGGCCATCTTGGCGGGGCGTGACTCGGAAGCGGCCATCTTAGCCGGGCGTGACTCCGGAAGCGGCCATCTTGGCAGGGCGTGACTTTCGGAAGCGGCCATCTTGGCCGGACGGCGTGACTCGAAGCGGCCATCTTGGCCGTGACAGAACACGGGGGAGCGGCCATCTTGGCCGTGACAGAACACGGGGGAGCGGCCATCTCGGCAGCGTCAGAACCCTGGGGAGCGGCCATCGTGGCCACGTCAGAACCCTGGGGAGCGGCCATCTTGGCGTGACAGAACACGGGGAGCGGCCATCTTGGCAGCGTCAGAACCCTGGGGAGCGGCCATCGTGGCCACGTCGGAACCCTGGGGAGCGGCCATCTTGGCCGAGACAGAACACTCGGCGGCGGCCATCTTAGCCGCGGCAGAACTCTCGGCGGCGGCCATCTTAGCCGCGGCAGAACTCTCGGCGGCGGCCATCTTGACTGCGGCAGAACTCGGCAGCAGCCATCTTGACCGCGGCAGAACTCGGCGCGACCATCTTGGCTGCGGCAGAACTCTCGGCCGGCGGCCATCTTAGCCGCTGGCAGCACTCTCGGGGCGGCCATCTTAGCCGCTGGCAGAACTCTCGGCGGCAGCCATCTTGACAGCGGCAGAACTCGGCGGCGCCGGACTTGCGACAACAACCGGAGAGGGAGGAGTGTTGGCGGTAGTGCTAGGTGCGGTGGGAGTGGTGGTGGAAGCTTCGTGGAAGGCTTGACGAGCCGCTTCAAATAAATCCCGGAAAGCATCCGACTGACTCATTCTGTTGTGGGTCCTGTCTTCTGTTACCGAACAGAAGGGACAGAGTCAGCGGATGCAAACAAAGGTGTCTTTAATAAAACAAACACAAGAAGATAAATCAAAACAGGAATGAAACTTAAACAAATACTGTCCTTGGAAGTGCTGATGGGTAATGGTGAACACGGAAGACGAGACGACGATGAAGAAGATGAGACGAAGACGAATCCACTGGAGTAACACACAGGTAACAGTCCGGGTAACAATTGTTTAGACAGGACAGTGACTGGTAGGGGGTGAGTGTCCTTTATACAAGTGGTGATGACGGTCAGGTGTTGGTGATGATGATGATGACAATGAACAACAGGTGTGCGGAGGTGCAGGGTGACATGGGAAGTGCAGTTTAAACACACGAAGACAGGTGATATCGTGACAATAGCTAATTAAAGGAGTTAGTATAAAAATCATATATTGAGAATCATCATTTCATCCATTAACTTCTAATGAAACTTCTTGTGCTAGAAGGTGTTGCACTGCTGATTTCTACAGTAAAATATACAGTTATTGATCATCAAGGAAACAAGTAAGAGATAATGTACATCCTGCCAGTTGTTATTGTATATAAACTCAGACAGGGTGATCAGGAGTTAAATCACCCTGAAGAGGTTTATTTTGCTATAATAACTGTCTATAATAACATTATCCTGCTTATCACACACTTACTTATCACTTGAGTAAATGACTGGACATAAAATAATGATTTGAAATATTTCATTAGCTGAGTGTTAACAAATTAAACCGGCACAAGAATACAGACAGTGGAATGATAAATTAAATGTATGAACAGTAAGTACTGGTCAAGTCAAAACTCAATCAAAATGCAGATTTTTTTTTTTTTTAAGATAATAAACATCTTACAGTTTCAGCAAGACATTTGTGAGGTTACAGTATAAATAATATGATTGTTTTAATTATCTGAGTGTTACTAAATGTGTATTTTAACACACTGTTATCTTGTTATTTCTCTCTCAGTCTGAGTGACTGTAATCTGACAGAGAAAAGTTGTTCATCACTGGCGTCAGTTCTCAGATCAAACTCCTCAAGTCTGACAGAACTGAATCTGAGTGTCAATAATCTGCAGGATTCAGGAGTGAAGCTGCTCTCTGATGGACTGAAGAATCCAAACTGTAAACTGAAGATATTACTGTAAGAACATCCTTAAACCAATATGATTAAATGTGTGTGTTTGTATCAACGTGTGTTTAATGGAGGTCTTTATAAAAGTTCAACAGAAGCATCTTTATATAATGTTAGTCACAGTGAACAAATCTGATGTAAATTGAGTTATCATGATACTGTGATCATTCTTACTAATGATCTTTTATTAAGAATATACTAAGACTATTAATATATACTAATATACAGTACCTAATGTACACTACTATACAAATATTATTAATAATATTAACTTTTAAAACTTATAAGATATTAACTTATAAATAATTTCAAATATTGTTCATAATAGTCACACACATGTAAACATAATTCATGTATCATTTGTTATAAGTGTGAGTGTCACGGTTTCACCCTGCACCTCCCCACGGACTCCATTGCCCATAATGCCTTGCACTCCACGCACCTGTTCCTCATCACCAGCCGCCATCTTTGATCACCGTCACCTGTCACCTTCATCGTTGGACTCTGTCTGTTTCTTCTGTTTGTTTTCAAGGGTTTTTGTTGATGCCTGATCGTTGCCGCTTTTTGTTATGCTTCTCCCAAGGATGTACCTGTGTTAAGTTTTTTCTAATTCCATTGGATGTATCTGCCTTTGTTCTTTGAGACTCTAGTAAAGTAGTTTTTGTTTGGAATCTACCTGTGCCTTATCTTCACTCTAAGTGGAACGCTAACAGTACCCTTGACCCACAAAAGAAGAAGCTCACCATGGCCACACCCGCATGTGTTCTCCTCTGCCAGGGGCAGGAGGATGGATCCCTTGAGGCCCACACCCTGCGCTTCGCACTCCTAAGCCAGCTAACTGACATCCCAGACGGTAACCTGAGTCTCATGTTTTTCATTGGCCTAGGCGCATCGGTAAAGGCGAGGCTGTCTGGAGGGGGCCCTATGGGGAGTTTTCGTGAGTATGCGGACTGGGTACTGGCGAGTTGTGGGTGCCATCCCCTCAACTGCCTGCTCAAGATGGCCGCCTCCGAGTTTCCAGACTCAGCCCCGGCCAAGATGGCCACCTCCGAGTTTCCAGACTCAGCCCCGGCCAAGATGGCCGCCTCCGAGTTTCCAGACTCCGCCCCGGCCAAGATGGCCGCCACTGAGTTTCCAGTTTCCGCCTAGTTGTGGATGCCATCCCCTCAACTGCCTGCTCAAGATGGCCGCCTCCGAGTTTCCAGACTCAGCCCGGCCAAGATGGCCGCCTCCGAGTTTCCAGACTCAGCCCCGGCCAAGATGGCCGCCTCCGAGTTTCCAGACTCTGCCCCGGCCAAGATGGCCGCCACCGAGTTCCCAGTTCCCGTCCCTGACCCCCCAATTCCCGTCCCTGACCCCGAGCCTCCTGACCCCGAGCCTCCTGACCCCGAGCCTCCTGACCCCGAGCCTCCTGACCGCGTCTCCTCTATTTTCAGCCTGGCCTTCTCCCCTGTCTTCCCTGGTCCCTCTCAGTCTCTCAGCTCGCCTCCATGCTTCGTCATCTGGGCATTCAGGCTCACCTCGGGCCTTCAAGGTCCCAGGTCTGCCATGGTGTGCGTCTCCCTTGTTTCTGCCTTCAGCCTCCGAGGGCTCAGTCAGGCTCCTCCCTCCCTCCGGCTCCACCTTCGTCCTCTGTCTCTCCTGTTCTGCCGCGCTCTTTCGGATCCCCGTCTTCAATTCTGTCGCCGGAGCCGTTGACTCCACCTCGGCCCTCCGGCACCTTGATGTCACCCTGGCTCTTCGGCTCTCCGTCTCCGCCTTGGGTTCCTGCATCTCCGGTGACATCTCTGTCGGTCGGCTCCCTGGTTTTGGCAGTCCCTTCACCATGGCTCCTCCCTCCATCGGCTCCACCGTGGCCTGCTGTCCAGGCTGCGCTCTGCGTCCGATTCTCCTGCGTCTGGCTCCTCCCACCTGCAACTCCTCCCTGGCCCAATGACCGTGTTCGGGGCCTCCTCGCTCCTTGGTGTATCGTGCGTCGGGGAGGGGGGGACTGTCACGGTTTCACCCTGCACCTCCCCACGGACTCCATTGCCCATAATGCCTTGCACTCCATGCACCTGTTCCTCATCACCAGCCACCATCTTTGATCACCGTCACCTGTCACCTTCATCATTGGACTCTGTCCGTTTCTTTTGTTCATTGTCAAGGGTTTTTGTTGATGCCTGATCATTGCCGCTTTTTGTAATGCTTCTCCCAAGGATGTACCTGTGTTAAGTTTTTTCTAATTCCATTGGATGTATCTGCCTTTGTTCTTTGAGACTCTAGTAAAGTCGTTTTTGTTTGGAATCTACCTGTGCCTTATCTTCACTCTAAGCAGAACGATAACAGTGAGGAGTTTTTCTCTTTCTGTAGGTTGTGTGACTGCAGTATTGGAGATGAAGGTTGTGTTGCTCTGACTTCAGCTCTGAGATTAAACCCGTCACACCTGAAACACCTGGGTCTGAGCTTTAATAAACCAGGAGATTCAGGAGTGAAGCTGCTCTCTGATCTACTGAAGGATCCAAACTGTAAACTAGAGACACTAGAGTGAGTGATGTTTTTATTTTATTATTATTATTCATATTGAATATTATAGCTAATTAAAGGAGTTAGTATAAAAATCATATACTGAGAATCATTATTTCATCCATTAACTTCTAATGAAACTTCTTGTGCTAGAAGGTGTTGCACTGCTGATTTCTACAGTAAAATATACAGTTATTGATCATCAAGGAAACAAGTAAGAGATAATGTACATCCTGCCAGTTGTTGTGTATATAAACTCGGACAGGGTGATCAGGAGTTAAATCACCCTGAAGAGGTTTATTTTGCTATAATAACTGTCTATAATAACATTATCCTGCTTATCACACACTTACTTATCACTTGAGTAAATGACAGGACATAAAATAATGATTTGAAATATTTCATTAGCTGAGTGTTAACAAATTAAACCGGCACAAGAATACAGACAGTGGAGTGATAAATTAAATCTATGAACAGTAAGTACTGGTCAAGTCAAAACTCAATCAAAATGCAGATTTTATTATTTTTTAAGATAATAAACATCTTACAGTTTCAGCAAGACATTTGTGAGGTTACAGTATAAATAATATGATTGTTTTAATTATCTGAGTGTTACTAAATGTGTATTTTAACACACTGTTATCTTGTTATTTCTCTCTCAGTCTGAGTTACTGTAATCTGACAGAGAAAAGTTGTTCATCACTGGCGTCAGTTCTCAGATCAAACTCCTCAAGTCTGACAGAACTGAATCTGAGTCACAATAATCTGCAGGATTCAGGAGTGAAGCTGCTCTCTGATGGCCTGAAGAATCCAAACTGTAAACTGAAGATATTACAGTAAGAAAATCCTTAAACCAATAAAATTAAATGTGTGTGTTTGTATCAACGTGTGTGTTTAATGGAGGTCTTTATAAAAGTTCAACAGAAGCATCTTTATATAATGTTAGTCACAGTGAACACATCTGATGTAAATTGAGTTATCATGATACTGTGATCATTCTTACTAGTTATCTTTTATTAAGAATAAACTAAGACTATTAATATATACTAATATACTGTACCTAATGTATACTACTATACAAATATTATTAATAATATTAACTTATAAATAATTTCAAATATTGTTCATAATAGTCACACACATGTAAACATAATTCATGTATCATTTGTTGTAAGTGTGAGGAGTTTTTCTCTCTCTGTAGGTTGTGTAACTGCAGTATTGGAGATGAAGGTTTTGTTGCTCTGACTTCAGCTCTGAGATTAAACCCATCACACCTGAAACAACTGGATCTGAGATATAATAATCCAGGAGATTCAGGAGTGAAGCTGTTCTCTGATCTACTGAAGGATCCAAACTGTAAACTAGAGACACTAGAGTGAGTTATTCATTTACTGATTAATTTTGTTTTTAAATTTACTGTCATTATTAAATACAACTGACAGTCTTGTATTTATTTACACTTCTCCTGTTGATTTATTGCTGTATTTTGTACTGATCTTTGTCTTTAATGTTTTACAGTATTTAGCTTGAACTGTCTTCAGTCATAAACTACTGATGCTCCCCCCATTGATGCCCCTCCTACCACAGGCCATGGCATGGCCCAAAAAAACCCTTTTAGTTATTCTTTTAATATTAAATGTACAAACTGTAACTTAAATGAAATAAAATGAAATCAACGGGGTAAACATTAATTTTGGTTGTTCATGACATGTTACTAGGCTTGGTCATCATAGGTCATTGTGTGACTGAGCTGGATCTCGAGTAGAGAGAGGGCATAACTTTACCCCACCCCTTTCTGCCTTTTAATGTGACTCCACTCCAAACGCTGTCTTCATTTTGTTTATTAAACGCTTTTAATTTCAAAAGCATTTCTAAATTCAGTTCATTTTCCAACAAATGAAATTTCAAGCCAAAATAATGAAATGGTTAAAAAAAATATAGCAAAAGTTTTGCGCAAATCTGTAACGGAAACGTGGCTACATGATATAGAAAAGAACAACAACAAGAATAAACGAAACTGGCAAATAATAATTAATAATAATAATAATGATAATAATAATAATAATAATAATAATAATAATAATAATAATAATAATAATGATAATAATAAAACGTGTTTCTCTTTTTTATTGCATTTCTGCTGTGTTGGACTATGATGTCGCCACTGCGTAAAAAAATATTTCTCAAATGGCAGTGCCCCCCGCCGATGACCCAATGCCCCTCCAGTAGATCTGCTCTGGCGCCAACTCTGTTCCTCAACAATATAAATGACAAATAATGGCCTCTAATACTCTAATTTACTCTTTTTATTAGATTGTTTCCTTTTGTTCTTTAATATAACAAAGTAATAAAACCATTTATTAGATTTTGGTAGGGAACAGCAGTAAGCTTTATAACTTTATTTTTATTACCTTCACGCAAATTATTATTATGTATATTATTCAACTTTTGAGTTCAGCTTTGCGTGACATTTCCCGTCGTGGTTAAAAATATAGAAACGGTTATTAGTTAGGTTTATATTTTGGATGAAATATATGACTTTTAGCCGGTTAACATGTCTGTCGTAAAACGGTTGACAAATATGAAATGTTTTACTTACATTTCTTTGCTCTCTCACCACCTGAAGTGTCGCGCTGGAGCTCGTGCTTCTGTGAACAGCTGCTCAGATTGATTGGTGTATTACTGTACATTGTCTATTTGAGTTGCTGCAAAATACAAAGCTCTGAAGTCACAGAAACAAATAAATCTTCACTTAAAGTGGGGTTGTTGCCATTAAAGGGATAGTTCACCTAAAAATATGTATTTTTATTTACTCACCCTCATGTGAAACCTGTATGACTCTTTTGTTTTCGTCAAGAAAGCCCTCCCTCCCTTTCCAGTTGTGTTTGTTTTGATGTGAAGATGAGTGGTGATGAACAAAAGACTAAGTTACATATGCCTCCTTTGTGCAGTCATTTATTCTCTATATAAAATTGAAACGAGTAGCACAGAAAACATGCACATTGTGGCTTTGACTTTGTTGTTGCCTGTTCTTGTGATAAAATTAGTGAGTGCTAAAGAAGACCTGATAATTTTGTAGACATCTGTTAAACAAAATGTAACAATTAGGTGAGTGTGAGGGAATTAAAATAAATTGGTAAGAAATCGTGTTAATATTTTTAACATTTTGTTTAAAAAATACTAACAAAAATATGAGAATGCTCTTTTTGCCCCCCAAAATGCACGTCTCTGCTCAAAGTGCCTAACCATGTTAGTCTATTGAATTGTTGAAACCGTTTGTGGGAAACTATAAAAACTTTTGAGTTCCCTTTCGATACGTCTCACTTTGCATTGTATATTTTACTCGTTCATTCGGTTCACTCGAGTCGCACCGGTTGGTATGCATGCCCACGATCACAAACTCAACCGTATAACCAAAGGTTATGACTAAAGCAATTGAACAATGTCGCTTATGCTCACTATTGTTAAAAGGTACCCATGTAGCATCATACAATCACCTATATGACAACTCAAAACTCAGACATTAATCAGAGGTTATGGCCAGTACCGTAAGGTATTTTATCTGACCCACATATAGTTAATCATATAACTACATAACAAACTAATTAAAGAGGAAACAATGACAAGAGGTTTTGGTTAGTCGCAGATACATTGTAATCTATTTGAGTTAATAATTCAGAGTAGTTAGAATTAATACAAACATTACAATTTATTAGCCAGGTTTCTACTCCAGGTCCACACCCTCCTCCATCTACTGTAAATGAACCAGAAATAACTAATAACAGTTTTTTCAGTGATATGTGTCAGGAGTCCCAGCTATGATAACAGCAACATTTATAAATGTTTACAAGACAAGCGGGAACCCAGTGTGCCTGTAGCTCTCTCCATTTCTGTTTTATTACATGATAGACGTAACTAATCTGTGTCCTGTTATGCGTCAAACTCAGATTGCTGTGGGAACAAAAAGTAATGCCATCAAGCTAGCAAAAAATAAATCATTTCTGATGAATGACTTAATAACCACAACTTGGATTTTATGTTTCTAAATGAAACATGTCTAGAAGAAGAAGAAGCTGCAGTGCAACAGTCCTCAATGAAACTACGTTTATGAGTGTATGTAGAGCTGTCAGGAGAGGTGGAGGTGGAGCTGCTCTATTTAAAGATGTCCATCAATGCAAGAAAGTGTCATTGGGTCAGTACTTGTCTTTTAAAAGGTGCTTTATCATTATTTACAGGCCTCCAAAACACTCTTCAGTCTTTTGGTAAAAAGTTTACAGAACTGTTATCAATGATTTCCTCAGAGTTTGAGTGTTTTCCTATTGCAGGTGATTTTAACATTCACATAAATAATAACACTACAAAATAAATTTGAACTGTTTTAAACCCGTTTGACTTGATTCAGTATGTGCATGGACACACACACACAGTCGTGAACACACTAGATTTACTAACTATTAACTATATTTCTACAATCTATAGCAACCTATTCTGCGTTAATCTTAAATCTAGAAAATTTAACTCCTTTGAAATAATGGTGCTAATAATGTCACTTCAAAACGGTCGCAACAAACATTTGTCCTTCATAATGGCTACCATTTACAGACCACCGGGTCATCATATAGACTTCCTTAAAGAATTTGCAGATTTTCTGTCAGAATTAGTAGTCACCGTAGATAAAGCCCTAATCATTGGTGACTTAACATACACATTGATAATCCAAAAGATGGCTTTTATGGATATCCTGGACTCGCTTGGTGTTAGCCAAAAGGTGTCAGGTCCCACACATAAATGTAAGCACACTTTAGACCTAATTCTATCTTTTGGACTAAACATAAACAACATAGAAATATTACCTCAGAGCGATGCCATTTCAGATCACTGCCTCATAACCTACACTGTACTTTTAGATAAACCCGCTCGTCCTACACCTCGGTTTAGATCAAGCAGATCAATCATCTCTACCACTAAAGATAGTTTTATTAACAATCTTCCAAATCTATATCAAACCCTTAATGTAATCAACAAAAATGAAGATCTTGACATTGTAACAGAAACATTAAACAAAGCTTTTTCAGGTACTTTAGAAGTTGTCGCACCTATTAGATTAAAAAGAATAAAAGAAAGAACGCCAGCACCATGGTATAATAACCACACCTCAGCCCTAAAAAAAGCAACTAGAAAAATGGAACGTAGATGGAGGACTACGAACCTAGAAGTATGGCGCGATGCATGGTAAGAGAGCACCAACAAGTACAAACAGGCTCTAAAAACCACCAAATCGTCCTATTTCAGCAAGTTGATCGCAGAAAATCAAAATAACCCGCAATTTATTTTTAATACAGTCGCAAAACTGACTGAAAACAAATAATTTACAGAAAAAGATGCTAAACTACAGCATGATAGTAATACCTTTATGAAATTTTTTGATAATAAAATTGAGCAGATTAGGGACAATATTGCATCTACACAGCCAGCCACCTCTATATCCCATAGTATCCCATCCCGCATCATGCCCATAGTACAACTAGAATCATTTAATGCTATTAAAAATGGATGAACTGACAAAAATAATAAATTCATCAAAATCATCATCCTGTATATTAGATCCCATCCCCACAAAACTACTAAAATAAGTTTTTCCTGCAGTTTCGGAACCAGTGCTCAATATTATTAATTCATCCTTAGAACTAGGCTATGTTCCAGCAGCCTTTAAAATGGCAGTTATTAGGCCTCTCATTAAAAAACCTAATCTCGACCAGGGAGACCTATCCAACTTTAGACCAATCTCTAATCTCCCCTTCTTATCAAAAATACTGGAAAAGGTTGTGTCCAAACAACTACAGACATTCCTAGCGAAAAATAGCATCTATGAAAAATTTCAATCAGAGATTCAGGCCCCATCACAGCACAGAAACAGCCATGCTCAGAGTGACAAATGACCTCCTTTTAGCATCAGATCAGCTGTGAAACATCTATTCTTATATTACTCGACCTCAGTGCAGCTTTTGATACAATAGATCATACAATCCTACTTTCGATAGACTGGAAAATCTTGTTGGCATTAATGGTCAGCCTTAGCCTGATTCAAATCTTATTTAACTGATCGCTACCACTTTGTCTATGCTAACGAGGAAAAATCTTATTACTCTCAGGTAAAATACGGCGTACCACAGGGATCAGTTCTTGGTCCTATTGTCTTCGCACTATATATGCTTCCCCTCGGAGATATTATTAAGAAACATGACATCAACTTCCACTGCTACGCTGATGATACCCAGCTCTATATTTCCTCAGAACCTGACAAAACCCACTGTTTTTCTAAGCTAATAGACTGTATCAACGATATTAGAAAATGGATGGCAAACAACTTCCTTCTACTTAACTCCAACAAGATGGAGGTTTTGATTATTGAGCCTAATAGCTCCAAACACGACACGATAGTCCACAACATCTCTATAGAAGGCTGCACCATTGTCCCTTCTTCTGCAGTCAAGAACCTAGGTGTGATTCTAGATAAGAACCAGTCTTTTGATGGTCACATTTCCAATGTATGCCGAACTGCATTTTTTCACCTTAGAAATATTTCAAAGATGCGCCACATGCTGTCTGTCTCGGATATAGAGAAGCTAATCCACGCATTTATGACCTACAGAATTGACTACTGTAATTCATTACTGGGGGGGTGTCATGCAAAGCAAATAAATAAGCTTCAGCTGGTTCAAAACGCAGCTGCTAGAGTTCTCACTAGGTCAAAAAAGTATGACCACATAAATCCACTCCTAGCAACACTGCACTGGCTACCTGTAAAGTATCGCATACATTTCAAAATTCTGTTAATTACATACAAAGCCCTAAATGGCTTAGCACCTTTATACGTCTATAAACTACTATCAGCATACAATTCATCCCGAGCACTGCGCTCACAAAATGGCAGGCTGCTAATAGTTCCAAGAATATCAAAAAAATCTAAAGGTGGAAGATCCTTCTCATACTTAGCACCAAAACTATGGAATGACCTTCCCAGTAAAGTCCGGGACTCAGACACACTCGAACTGTTTAAAAGTAAATTAAAGACTTATCTCTTTAGCCTCGCATTCACATAATCTCAGATCCAACTCTCTAAGGCCGCAATAGTTAACTCAACTGGAACCGGGCACTGTGTTACATCTCAACTGATTGCACTGTATTTTATGTATCATCATTTTCTCTTCTTATCTGTTTCAATTCATTTTGAATCAATTTTTTATGAAATCCTTGTGTAAGTGTCATTATTTAATTTTTAGAGGCCTTTATTGTATATCATTATATCAATATTGTAAAGGGCTTTTATTTCCCATAGTGCATGTCTATATGTGATTGTTAATGGTAATTTACACTTTACAATTTCACTTGAATAGATTTCTATAACATATGTGTTCAGTGAGCACATCCCACAGCACTTTAACTTTTCCCAGTCGTCACGAGTATAAAATGTGTACTGTACCTTTAAATATTATTTCCTTGTTTGACTCCTCAGGTGACAAGTGAAAGTGAAACTAATAAATCGGGATCCATTTTGTGATTGAGCGGAATAAACAGTAAATATGACTGTGTGGACATGAAACATAAATGAAGATTTGTAAATGATTTTCTAGGTGATTTTCTAGTGAGTCATGAGGAAGTGAAGATCAACAGATTTACACAGGTGAGAAATGAACCACTGCAAAACACTGACAACAAATTACACTCACAAACCAAAACTCACAAGACAACATGAATAAACTTTTATATAATAAACTATCTGCTGCAGTAAGACATCTAATAGCAGTTAGTTATGAATACTTTACACAGCTGCATGTGAAATAATGACATCAGTTTTATCTCTGTGTGTCTGATATGATTTAATGAACACATGAACTCCAGACACTAAAATCACAACAACACAAACACATACTGAGACTTTTACTGTTTTCCTCTGAATCATCTGTATGTTTGTGTTCAGTTTCTTTTTTTGCAGATATAAAATCAACATTTGAGCTGCTGTCATGACCTCCAGAAAGAGTCTCTCTGGAGAAAGTGACACAAACACAATGAACAGGTGAGAGAGTTTCAACAGTTTGTTTTATGTATTTTATTAAGTAAATGAACATTAAACTTTCACAGTCACAGTGAAATAAACAGCAGATTCAATCATCAGGTACAAATAACTCTCAAAATTAAAATTTTATCACAATATTGTCAAAACAACTTTTGGTAACATATTACAATTATATAGATTAAAATAATTGTGTAATAACTTACATAAAATAAGCACATAACAAAGACAATACCATAATATTCCTTATTAACAGTGGTTTTTACATTTCATTTATAAAATAACATGATGTTTGATGAACGAACATGATTTAACAATAAACAGTAACTTCATGAATTACTATTAACTTTTAATAAATGCTAAAAATGTTGTCTTTACAATTTAACTTGAATAGATTTCTATAACATATGTGTTCAGTGAGAACATCCCACAGCACTTTAACTTTTCCCAGTCGTCACGAGTATAAAATGTGTACTGTACCTTTAAATATGATTTCCTTGTTTGACTCCTCAGGTGACAAGTGAAAGTGAAACTAATAAATCGGGATCCATTTTGTGATTGAGCGGAATAAACAGTAAATATGACTGTGTGGACATGAAACATAAATGATGAATTTGTAAGTGCTTTTCTAGTTGATTTTCTAGTGAGTCATGAGGAAGTGAAGATCAACAGATTTACACAGGTGAGAAATGAACCACTGCAAAACACTGACAACAAATTACACTCACAAACCAAAACTCACAAGACAACATGAATAAACTTTTATATAATAAACTATCTGCTGCAGTAAGACATCTAATAGCAGTTAGTTATGAATACTTTACACAGCTGCATGTGAAATAATCACATCAGTTTTATCTCTGTGTCTGATATGATTTAATGAACACATGAACTCCAGACACTAAAATCACAACAACACAAACACATACTGAGACTTTTACTGTTTTCCTCTGAATCATCTGTATGTTTGTGTTCAGTTTCTTTTTTGCAGATATAAAATCAACATTTGAGCTGCTGTCATGACCTCCAGAAAGAGTCTCTCTGGAGAAAGTGACACAAACACAATGAACAGGTGAGAGAGTTTCAACAGTTTGTTTTATATATTTTATTAAGTAAATGAACATTAAACTTTCTGAGTCACAGTGAAATAAACAGCAGATTCAATCATCAGATACAAATAACTCGCAAAATTTAAATTTTATCACAATATTGTCAAAACAACTTTTGGTAACATATTAAAATTATATAGATTCAAATAATTGTGTAATAACTTACATAAAATAAGGACATAACAAAGACAATACCATAATATTCCTTATTAACAGTGGTTTTTACATTTCATTTATAAAATAACATGATGTTTGATGAACGAACATGATTTAACAATAAACAGTAACTTCATGAATTACTTTTAACTATTAATAAATGCTAAAAATGTTGTTTGTTGTTACCAAGTTTTTGCTTCATTTCCATCTGGAGAAAAAGACTCGTCTACTGTAAGAAAAGATTATTTAGGTTTGAGATTGATAACAACGAAAGACATTGAGAGAGTTTGTAGTTTTTTAAACAGTGTTTATTTGTTGTTGTGTTTTAGTTTGTCTCATGGAGAATCTCCTGAATTCAGTTGTGTGTCCATGAAGAGTGATCGATCAATGGGTCATCCAATTCAATTCAGTTCAGGAGACTGTGATGCAGATGTGAGGTGAGAACATCTGATGATTTAGACGAGTAAATCACTTTAGTTGACCTGTACACTTTACATTACTGACAAACACACACATTCATCATGTGTTTTTACTGTTGTGTGTTACATGTTTGAATTTCATTATATGCACAAACATATTGACTTTATTGTGAAATTACAGCAACACAACTGATGGATCAGACTTTATCAAGAGGAAGCAAATGGATTCTGTTTTCCAGGTAGGATTGTGTGTGCGTGTGTGTGTGTGTGTGTGTGTGTGTGTGTGTGTGTGTGTGTGTGTGTGTGTGTGTGTGTGATCCTAGTAAATTCTTATGGGGACATATTTTGGTGCATGTGCATATGTGTGCACACTTGTGAATCCAGCTACATTTTGCAGAAAGTTTTCTGCACACATCAGTAATTAAATAAAACCTTGTTATGTAAACAATGATTTCAGGAGCTTGAGCACAAAATCATCTCTCTGATGAAGAAAGAGCTGAAGATCTTTAAGACACTACTGAGTCCAGATTCCCCTTCATGCTGTGAGAGAGAGGAGGAGGATGATGAAGATCAGATCAGAGTCAGAGAAGATCTTCTGAAGATCACACTGCACATCCTGAAGAAGATGAAGCAGACAGACCTCGCCAACAAACTACAGACCAGTAAGAGCTCTGAGTCATGTGACTATTACATCACTTTACCTTTAGAGGAACAGACACAGAGTCTCTATTTACTGATTATTTACAGGTTATTTTAATATTCAAACATCCTGTATGAGGAAGCTTCACTTAGATAAAAGAAAATACACTGGAAATTTTGAGGAAATTTATTTATTTAAAGAATAATTAAACAACATTTTACTTTATTCAGTAATTCATCAATTCTTAAAAAGAATTTTTATTTTTGGGTGAACTATCCCTTTAAGGATTATAGGTGTTATGGGTAATATCGTCAGTGGTAAAGTGACTAGGGACAAAGATACACAAAACCCCCTTATGAAAGATTTTAGGTCAGTGTAGTATATAACAATATTTATGTATTCTTGGACCTGCTGTTTAACTATATACGAAAGTTTTGAAATTGCTAGCAATGAGGTACTAAAATGTTTTTTGAGAATCTTAAATTTGATGTTGGAAATGAATAAATGACACGAGTATTCAGACAACAGAGCTGGTAGTGTAGAAAACCATCTGTACCAAAAGTAGTTTGATAAATGAAGAATATAGAGTGTTTTATGTCTGTTTGAAAAGATAATAATGTCTAAATTCATTCATTGAATAGATTAGTTGTCTGTTGTGTGAAGTAAAGAAAGATAAAAACATATATGAATCCCAGAAATGTGCCTCAGATGATCATGCATGTTCTTACTCACAAATACTGAGTAAACTTAAATGAAAGAAATCATCTAAATGAACAGACTAGTTATCCTGAAGGAACAAATGTCTCTAACAGCCAAGACGTAAATCTATCAGCCCAAGATGTAAATATTAAGATTTATTTCTAACAATAAAACACATATATTGTGTGTATTAAAAGAAAGTTTACTCCAAAAACTACTGACCTCTTTTGACTTCCATTTTAAGGACAAAAAACTTTTTGTTATAATGTAGAAACACAACAAGAGTTTGATTATATTTTTTTCACATCTGAGGATTATAACTTTAAATACTTTGTTTTTTGAAACATGATTTAAGAGGATGTCGTGTAAATACGAAAAGTGGAGATTCCTGAAATTCACTCTTATTCTGAACATCTATTTACTTTACTTTATAACATTTGATATGCTGTGTTAAATAAAAACAGATGAATAAAAAATACATTAAACTGTTTAAAGGGGGAATATTATTATAAGAAAAAAAAAATATGTTGTGTTATATTATTAACAGGACTCAGCCCTTTGTGCATGAAGAAACACAAATCCAGACTGAAAGAGAAATTTCAGAGAATGAATGAAGGAATATCAAGTCAAGGAAGCTCAAGACTTGTGAATGAGATCTACACAGAGCTGTACATCACAGAGGGAGGAAGTGGAGAGATGAATAATGAACATGAGGTGAGACAGATTGAGACAACATCCAGAAGATCAGAGACACAAGAAACACCAATCAAATGCAATGACATCTTTAAAGTCTTACCTGGACAAGACAAAGTCAACAGAAGTGTGTTGACTAAAGGAGTTGCTGGAATTGGAAAAACAGTCTCTGTGCAGAAGTTCATTCTGGACTGGACTGTAGGAAAAACAAATCAGGATGTTCACTTCATATTTCCACTTCCTTTCAGAGAACTGAATCTGATGAAAGAGAAAAATATCAGTCTGATGGATCTTCTTCATCAGTTCTTCACAGATACAAAAGAACTGAGATCAAGAGACTTTATTGACTATAAAGTTTTGTTTATCTTTGATGGTCTGGATGAGTGTCGACTTCCTCTAGATTTCTCAAACAATCCGAGTTTGTTTGATGTAAGTGAATCAGCTTCAGTGGATGTGCTGCTGACCAACATCATCAAGAGAAATCTGCTTCCTTCTGCTCTGATCTGGATCACCTCTCGACCAGCAGCAGCCAATCAGATTCCTCCTGAGTGTGTCGATCAGCTGACAGATGTACGAGGCTTCAATGACCCTCAGAAGAACGAGTATTTCAGGAAGAGAATAAATGATCCGAGTCTGGCCAACACAATCATCACACACATCAAATCATCAAGAAGTCTGTACATCATGTGTCACATCCCAGTCTTCTGCTGGATTTCAGTCACTGTTCTAGAGACAATGTTGAGTGAATCAGAGAGAGCAGAGATCCCCAAGACTCTCACTCAAATGTTCACACACTTCCTGATCTTTCAGACCAAACTGAAGAGCCAGAAGTATGATGGGAAATGTGAGGTAGATCTTCAGCAGGCTAGAAAGAGTCTTCTGTCACTGGGAAAACTGGCTTTTAAACAGCTGGAGAAAGGGAACCTGATCTTTTATGAGGAGGACCTGAGACAGTGTGACATTGATGTCAGAGACGCGTCAGTGTACTCAGGAGTTTGTACTCAGATCTTCAGAGAGGAGTTTGGACTTTATCTGGGGAAGGTCTTCAGCTTTGTGCATCTGAGCGTTCAGGAGTTTCTCGCTGCTTTATTTGTGGTTATTTCATTTTCTCAAAAAAAATCAAAACTCTTCATCAGGTTCAGATCAAATATGAGTGATTTACTGAAGAGTGAAGTGGACAAGGCCTTACAGAGTGAGAACGGACATCTGGATCTTTATCTCAGATTTCTTTTGGGTCTCTCACTGAAGTCCAATCAGACAATCTTACGAGACCTGATGACACAGACAGGAAGAAGCTCTGACAGCAAACAGGAAATGGTTGAATACATTAAGATGAAGATCAGAGAGAATCTCTCTCCAGAGAAATCCATCAATCTGTTTCACTGTCTGAATGAACTGAATGATCATTCTCTAGTGCAGGAAGTCCAAACATACCTGAACAGAAGAGATAAATCTAGTCTGTCTGGAGTCAGTCTGTCTTCTGCTCAGTGGTCAGCTCTGGCGTTTGTGTTACTGAACTCAGAAGAGACGCTGGATGAGTTTATACTGAAGAAATATGATCCATCAGATGAATGTCTTCTGAGACTGCTGCCAGTGATCAAAACATCCAGAAAAGCTGAGTGAGTCATTTAACTGCTGTAGTGAAACTAGGACGGTGTTATTTAAAACATTGTTCTGTTTCAGGGAATAATTATTCGTGGCTCAATGGAAATACTTACAGATAAAGATTATTACCTTTATGTATTTTGTAGCATTACCTGGTGCAGTAAATTATCAACGGTGGCCTCTAGAGCACTCGTCTGCCGAGTGTTCAACAGATTGTGTGCTAACTTTTAATAAATGCGTTATTCTTCTGGCCTTGATGAATAATGGTCCGTGCCCAATATAGCAATACTACAGAGCCGGTAACAGTATTGCACAGTTTAAGGGATGTGTTATGAGCATCATGAGTGAATACAAATGAATATTTATTGACTAAACCTATTGAAATACAATATCGACTAACTAACATAAAACACATACACATTCACACGCATACAAGAGAAAGCATAGAAAAAAATCAGAGAAATAGTAAAGAGTGGCACATTAAATCAGCAGAACACTTCTGGGCAAACCACCGGAAGTGTCGAAGTCTGCTGAAGTAAGATTGCTGGAAAGTCTGTCCTGAAGAAAGGACAGGCCCCACGAAGGTTGGATCGATTCGAAGATTGTGAGCGAAGAGTTATCCGCTGCATGTCGGTCTTAAAGACACAGCTGCCACGCCTCTGTTAGGTCACCTGAAAAAATGGCCAATGAAAAAAGGGCCGTTGGTGCGCGGGAGAAAGTTTCTTTGTTTCTCCCTATGACTTTGATTTACACAGGTATGACAGTATGTCCTGTTTGTACCGAACACATAAACTTATTGTAAAGTGAGTATGATGCTCACCATGACTATGTACTGTGCATCATTGTTAAGGAAACAATTTGTGGATCATTTTGAATCCACACACGTGAGGGGGTGAAGTAGGAACAATGGTTATTCATTCGTGTATATCTGCCATGAAATAGCAGTTAAACATCAACAGCACTAACTATGGTAGGGCATTAAGTGACATATAAGTGATATATATATACACAAATTGGACAGTTTATTTTGCTCATTCTCTTTTATGTGTTTGGAATGTTCTTCTCTAGTCCTCCAGGGTGCCTGGAGAACCTCAGGGAGTTGAGCTGGGGGTCACTCTCTCTGGGGAAGGCCAGAGAGGTGCCATAACTGTCCATAATAGCTGTGAGCTCAATGCAGTGAGGCTGTTGACTGATGAGAAGATGGTCTGACGTCTGTTTACAGGTTTAGATTGACTGGTGTGATCTAGAGGATCAGAGATAGTCATCAAACAGAGTCAATGCAATATTACAGCAGAGTACTGACCGTGTTTAAGTCAACTTCTACTCATTTATGATGTTTTTCATCTTTGAGTATTTTAACACACTGTTATCTTGTTATTTCTCTCTCAGTCTGATTCACTGTAATCTGACAGAGAAAAGTTGTTCATCACTGGCGTCAGTTCTCAGATCAAACTCCTCAAGTCTGACAGAACTGAATCTGAATGACAATAAACTGCAGGATTCAGGAGTGAAGCTGCTCTCTGATGGACTGAAGAATCCAAACTGTAAACTGAAGATATTACAGTAAGAAAATCCTTAAACTAATTAGATTAAAGTTTGTATCATGTAAATACAGTGGAGGTCACACGAAAAGATTTTTGCCTCTTACGGACACACAGTCTTAATGATGACTGTACAGTATTAAACTCTAAAAGCTTCAATTTACTTACTCTTTATTTTACTCTTTTATTTACTCTTTACTTCTCATTTACTGGTCGTCACAATATCACACACATGTACATTTCAATCATGTCTTTATCTGCTGTAAGTGTGAGGAGTTTTTCTCTCTCTGTAGGTTGTGTAACTGCAGGATTAGAGATGAAGGTTTTGTTGCTCTGACTTCAGCTCTGAGATTAAACCCGTCACACCTGAAACAACTGGATCTGAGCAGAAACAAACCAGGAGATTCAGGAGTGAAGCTGCTCTCTGATCTACTGAAGGATCCAAACTGTAAACTAGAGAAACTACTGTGAGTATCATCATACTGTTAGATAGTTACAGTAATGAGAAATTATTGCATAGTAAGTAAGATCCTATTGTTATTCAATATTTATTAAATGTTCATGTTTATAGAATTTTAAAACACAAGTAAAACTAAACCTACATACATCTTCTCAGTGCTTGTTAAAGGATTTTAGATTAAACACCATATAGTTTAACTGTAAATAATTGCAATTATTAGTCAAACTTACAACTTATAATGTATGACTTTATCTGTTGTAAGTGTGAGGAGTTTTTCTCTCTCTGTAGGTTGTATAACTGCAGTATTGGAGCTAAAGGTTTTGTTGCTCTGACTTCAGCTCTGAGATTAAACCCGTCACACTTGAAACAACTGGATCTGAGATTTAATAATCCAGGAGATTCAGGAGTGAAGCTGATCTCTGATCTACTGAAGGATCCAAACTGTAAACTAGAGACACTAGAGTGAGTGATGTTTTTATTTTATTATTATTATTCATATTGAATATTATAGCTAATTAAAGGAGTTAGTATAAAAATCATATATTGAGAATCATTATTTCAACCATTAACTTCTAATGAAACTTCTTGTGCTAGAAGGTGTTGCACTGCTGATTTCTACAGTAAAATATACAGTTATTGATCATCAAGGAAACAAGTAAGAGATAATGTACATCCTGCCAGTTGTTATTGTATATAAACTCGGACAGGGTGATCAGGAGTTAAATCACCCTGAAGAGGTTTATTTTGCTATAATAACTGTCTATAATAACATTATCCTGCTTATCACACACTTACTTATCACTTGAGTAAATGACTGGACATAAAATAATGATTTGAAATATTTCATTAGCTGAGTGTTAACAAATTAAACCGGCACAAGAATACAGACAGTGGAGTGATAAATGAAATGTATGAACAGTAAGTACTGGTCAAGTCAAAACTCAATCAAAATGCAGATTTTATTATTTTTTTAAGATAATAAACATCTTACAGTTTCAGCAAGACATTTGTGAGGTTACAGTATAAATAATATGATTGTTTTAATTATCTGAGTGTTACTAAATGTGTATTTTAACACACTGTTATCTTGTTATTTCTCTCTCAGTCTGAGTGGATGTAATCTGACAGAGAAAAGTTGTTCATCACTGGCGTCAGTTCTCAGATCAAACTCCTCAAGTCTGACAGAACTGAATCTGAGAGACAATAAACTGCAGGATTCAGGAGTGAAGCTGCTCTCTGATGGACTGAAGAATCCAAACTGTAAACTGAAGATATTACAGTAAGAAAATCCAATAAGATTAAATGTGTTTGTATTACCATGTGTGTTCAATGAAGCTCTTTCAACAGAAGCATCTTTATATAATGTTAGTCATAGTGAACAAATCTGATGTAAATTGAGTTATCATGATACTGTGATCATTCTTACTAATTATCTTTTGTTAAGAATATACTAAGATTATTAATATACACTAATATACAAATATTATTAATAATATTAACATATATAACTCATAAGTTATTGACTTATAAATAATTTTACATATCGTAAAAGTCACACAGTGTTACGGTGCTGGGTGGAAGAGACCAGGACAACAAGGAATAACGTTCACAGGTATCTTTTTACTGGTAAATTCCAACACAGAGAAGTTCCAAATACACGAGATAATCAAGTTTCCAGATAACAGGGATACAATCACCAGAGAGTTAACCCACGCAACCACATAAGGTAGACAGACAACAACAATACCCGACAATGTGCAAACAAAAAGGCAGGGTTTAAATAACACTAGAAATGAAGCAAAATAATATAAAACAGGTGCGGGTAATGACAACTAAACAAGTGCTCAACATGATAACTAATAGTAAACAGGTGCGCAGGTGCAGGGCAATGTGGGAAATGAAGTCCATTTAAAACTCAGGAGACCGGGAGCGAATGGCGTGATGGGGGAACTGATGCTGAAGGCATCGGCTCCGTGACAGTACCCCCCCCCCACGGACCGCTCCTGCGGGCCGCAGAGCACGCCGACGGGGCCGCCCTCGTGGCCTGGGACCGGGCTCCAGGGGATGAGAGATGTGAAACTCGGTAAGTAAGGTCGGGTCAAGAATATCCGAGCGGGGAACCCAGCACTGTTCCTCCGGACCATAACCCTCCCAGGACACGAGTTATTCGAGCCGTCCAGTCCGTCGACGAGCTCTCAGGATGGCATCGACCTTGTAGATGCGGTCCTGATGGTCCAGGGGTGGAGGAGGAGGAGACTCCGGAGCCGCTGGTGGGGGTCCCTCAGCATCAGATTCTGGGGGAAGAACAGAGACAGGATTAATGAAAGGCTTTAATAGTGAAACATGGAAGGAGGGGGCCAGACGGTAGGACCGGGGAAGTTGCAGCCGGTAAGTCACTGCATTTATCTTCTTGCTGATGGGGAAGGGACCGATGAAGCGGGGAGTGAGTTTCTTGCAGGGCAGCCGCAGGCGAATGTCCTTGGTGGAGAGCCAGACCAGCTGCCCGGGATGGAAGTCCGGGGTGTCAGTCGGCTTGCTGCTTTCGCCTACGAACTGCCGCTTGCAGGTGGATGTGTGCTGAATTCCAAACCCTTTCACTGGCCCGGAACCAGTGGTCCACAGCTGGCACCGTGGAGGGTTCAGGGGTCCAGGGGGAAGAGAGGTGGCTGATAGCCGAGCACGCACTGGAACGGGGTGAGTCCGGTGGAATCTTGACGCAGGGAGTTTTGTGCGTACTCGGCCCAGGTAAGGAAGCGATGCCAGCTGTGATGGTTACGATGGCAGTAGGTCCGGAGATATCGTCCGATCTCCTGGATCTTCCGCTCAGTCTGGCCGTTCGCCTGGGGATGATAACCAGAGGTAAGACTAACTGATATATTTAATAGAGAAAAGAATGCCTTCCAGACGTGAGAAATGAACTGAGGTCCTCGATCCGACACGATATCCTCGGGCAGGCCAAAATGCCGGAACACATTATTAAACAGCGCCTCGGCTGCTTGCATAGCTGTGGGCAGACTAGACAAAGGAATTAATTTACAGCTTTTGCTGAAACGATCAACGATAACAAAAATACAGGTATAACCTTCTGAACAGGGCAGATCAGAGACAAAATCTACGGCAATATGAGTCCATGGCCGTTGAGGAACCGGTAGCGGGAGGAGCTTACCCTGGGGCCGGCGACGCGGTACCTGAGCGATGGCACAGACTGAGCATCCCTTCACGAAGCGATTGATATCTCCGGACATCCCAGGCCACCAGTACCGGGGGGAGATCAGTGAAAGGGTGCGCTGCCGACCTGGGTGTCCCGATCCCGGAACACAGTGGACGGAGTCCATGAGGGGAATGCGCAGATCTTCGGGCACGAACAGCCTCCCCTCAGGACCTCCCGGCGGAGCAGGCTGATCGCGAAGACTAGCTTCAATTTGTTTGTCCAGGTCCCACTCGATGGGAGAAATTACCATGGCCGGAGGGAGAACAGGCTCCGGAGGCTCGATGCTGCCGTCTGGGGCGTGAATCCGTGAGAGAGCATCGGCTTTTCCGTTCTTGCTTCCGGGACGATAGGTCACTGAAAAATTGAAACGAGAGAAGAATAATGCCCAGCGGGCTTGACGAGAATTAAGTCTTTTAGCTTCACGTAAATACAACAGGTTCTTATGATCAGTATATACCACAAACGGGAACTTAGCTCCCTCCAGCCAATGCCTCCACTCTTCCAGCGCCAGCTTGATAGCGAGTAATTCCCGGTTGCCGATATCATAATTCTGCTCCGCCGGGGACATCTTTTTGGAAAAGAAAGCGCATGGGTGAAGACGCGCCGGATTCCCCTGCAGCTGCGAGAGCACACGCCGCTCGCCCGGTGGTGGAGGCGTCAACTTCAACCACCGAGCGGGAGCTCAGGCGAAGGGTGACGGAGAACTGGTGCTTTACAGAAGGCTTCTTTTAGCTGTTGGAAAGCCTCTAGCGCCTCCTGGGACCAAACTAGCTTATTAGGTTTCCCTTTGAGCATTGACGTGAGCGGTGAGCAGATTACACTGAAGCCTTGAATGAATCGACGATAAAAGTCCGCGAACCCCAGAAAGCGTTGCAAACTTCGAACTGAGGAGGGCTGGGGCCAGGACTGAACTGCCTCCACTTTATCCTTCTCCATGAGCACCCCCGTGGCACTAATCACATATCCCAGAAACTGAACCTCAGAGAGATGAAATGCGCATTTCTCCAGCTTGAGGTAGAGATTGTAATCTTGCAGCCGCTGGAGAACGAGCCGAACATGACCCTGATGCTCCGCGAGAGACTTCGAGTACACCAAGATATCATCTATGTAGACAATCACAAACAGATCCAACATATCTGAAATATTTCGTTCATAAAACTTTGAAACACTGCGGAGCGTTTACCAACCCGAAGGGCATAACCTGGTACTGAAGTGCCCCGCTGGCGATTGAAGGCCGTCTTCCACTCATCCCCCTTCGGATCGAATTAAGTTGTAAAGCTTCTGAGGTCCAGTTTCTGCGTGAATACCGAAGCCCACGAAGATGCTCTATGGAGGGAGAAATAAGAGGCAGAGGGTAAGCAAACTTAACAGTAGCTTGATTCAGAACACGATAATCTATACAGGGGCGAAGACCTCCATCTTTCTTCCCCACAAAGAAGAAACTGGATGCTGCTGGGAAGTAGAGGGGCGAATAAATCCTTGTTGCAGTGCCTCCTGAATATAGTCACCCATGGCTTTCTGTTCCGGGAGGGACAGCGAGTAGATCGCCTCTTAGGGAGAGGGGCCCCAGGCAGCAGCTCAATGGCGCAGTCCCATGGCCTATCGCGGGGAAGTTGTGAGGCTCTCTCCTTACTGAACACATTCACGAACGCTTCATACTCGGTGAATCACACCAATCCAGGGTTTAACACTATTGACTGCTCTGGATACTTTGGAGGTCTGGAGAGAGGAACAGCAATAGGAGACATAACAAGTGAGGCAGAATTTTCAGACTGAATGGGCCTTTTAAAGGCCAACCGAGAATTTCCCTGTGGTCCAGTCCAATTCCGGACGATGCTTTTGGAGCCAGGGTCGTCCCTAATCTGAGATCCACCGAAGCCCTCCAGCACCCAGAAGGACAACATTTCTGTCCGGGCAGGTTTCCATTCGAGTCCGGACATGTGGGGAAAAAACCTGATTAGTCCATGCCCTAAGGGCTTTCCTAGAATATATCTCGCACCGGGATGGGTTTGCGCCACTCGGTGCCTAGGTAACCGGAGCCGTCTTAGTAGATCTGGAGAGATGAAATTCCCAGCCGCGACCGAATCGATAAGTGCCTTTACTGGAATAGAGACAGTGGCAGAAACAATGATTAGAGATGTGAGCGGAAGCTTTATACCTGCTTGGCGGCGGCTGAACCGCACTCACCCGGGCAGGAGAGGCGGACTGGACGGAATAGCGAGGAAATGCCCGGACTCTCCACAATAAATGCAAAGCTGATGCGAGATGCGCCGTTGTCGCTCTTCCTTGGTTAAATGAAAGTTGTCCACTTGCATGGGCTCGGGGCTGGAGGGCTCGGTGGAGCGGAGGCGCACCTGGTAGTGGAACCCCGGCGGCTGAGGCACCAGTGTAGAGAGAGAGTGCAGCGGAGGAGGCGGTACTGTTCGGGCCGAACATCCACGTTGACAGGCCACGAGCCTTTGGGCTATCCGAATCGACTTCTGAATAAACGTCTCCAATTCAATGGAATCATCAGTAAATTACCATGTGCATTTTACCTCTGCAGACAAGCCTTGCCCGGTAAGCGCTTGAGCAGAAGCGGCTTGATTCCAGCCGCTGGCTGCGGTGAAATCTCGAAACTGGGCGCATATTCCGCCACGAAGATCGGCCTTGCCGAAGTCTACAGAGTTGGTCTGCAACAGAGAGAAGAGGCAGAGTGATCAAAGACATTTTTTACTCGCTCAGAAAAGTCCTCCCAGGTGCGGGACTCGCGAGTTACTGACTCCCAGTAGCCTTGAGCCCATCGCAGCGCAGCCCCGGTCATCAGGCTAATTGCAAAGTCTACCTTGTCCGCTCTTGGCGAGTGCAGATGAGGCTGCCGACTGAAGAATAAATTACATTGGAGAAGGAATCCACCGCACTCCTCCGCTGCTCAGAGAATCGATTAGGCATGGCCATGGGACTGCTGGTGACTGCAGGACTTACCGGCTGGGGAGAGTGAACAGGTAATGCGTTTAAGTGCGAGTGAGGCGTGGAGCACATCCGTGGCTGCATCCGTGACGCTAGGGGTAGCGGCTTCCATCCTGGAGACCAAAGCACATTAAAGTCACAGAGAAATAGACAAAGTACAAACACTTGACAAGTAATCCAAAGTCTTCACGCCTCGAAGAGGATCCTTTCAGTCCCGTCTGTCTTTGGGTCGGGTATACTGTTACGGTGCTGGGTGGAAGAGACCAGGACAACAAGGAATAACGTTCACAGGTATCTATTTACTGGTAAATTCCAACACAGAGAAGTTCCAAATACACGAGATAATCAAGTTTCCAGATAACAGGGATACAATCACCAGAGAGTTAACCCACGCAACCACATAAGGTAGACAGACAACAACAATACCGACAATGTGCAAACAAAAGGCAGGGGTTTAAATAACACTAGAAATGAAGCAAAATAATATAAAACAGGTGCGGGTAATGACAACTAAACAAGTGCTCAACATGATAACTAATAGTAAACAGGTGCGCAGGTGCAGGGCAATGTGGGAAATGAAGTCCATTTAAAACTCAGGAGACCGGGAACGAATGACGTGATGGGGGGAATCCGATGCTGAAGGCATCGGCTCCGTGACACACAGATGTAAATATAATTCATGTCTTTATCTGTTGTAAGTGTGAGGAGTTTTTCTCTCTCTGTAGGTTGTGTAACTGCAGTATTGGAGATGAAGGTTGTGTTGCTCTGACTTCAGCTCTGATATTAAACCCGTCACACCTGAAACAACTGGATCTGAGATATAATAATCCAGGAGATTCAGGAGTGAAGCTGCTCTCTGATCTACTGAAGGATCCAAACTGTAAACTAGAGACACTAGAGTGAGTGATGTTTTTATTTTATTATTATTATTCATATTCAATATTATAGCTAATTAAAGGAGTTAGTATAAAAATCATATATTGAGAATCATTATTTCATCCATTAACTTCTAATGAAACTTCTTGTGCTAGAAGGTGTTGCACTGCTGATTTCTACAGTAAAATATACAGTTATTGATCATCAAGGAAACAAGTAAGAGATAATGTACATCCTGCCAGTTGTTATTGTATATAAACTCAGACAGGGTGATCAGGAGTTAAATCACCCTGAAGAGGTTTATTTTGCTATAATAACTGTATCCTGCTTATAACATTATCCTGCTTATCACACACTTACGTATCACTTGAGTAAATGACTGGACATAAAATAATGATTTGAAATATTTCATTAGCTGAGTGTTAACAAATTAAACCGGCACAAGAATACAGACAGTGGAGTGATAAATTAAATGTATGAACAGTAAGTGAACAGTACTGGTCAAGTCAAAACTCAATCAAAATGAAGATTTTATTATTTTTTTAAGATAATAAACATCTTACAATTTCAGCAAGACATTTGTGAGGTTACAGTATAAATAATATGATTGTTTTTATTATCTGAGTGTTACTAAATGTGTATTTTAACACACTGTTATCTTGTTATTTCTCTCTCAGTCTGAGTGACTGTAATCTGACAGAGAAAAGTTGTTCATCACTGGCGTCAGTTCTCAGATCAAACTCCTCAAGTCTGACAGAACTGAATCTGAGTCACAATAATCTGCAGGATTCAGGAGTGAAGCTGCTCTCTGATGGACTGAAGAATCCAAACTGTAAACTGAAGATATTACAGTAAGAAAATCCTTAAACCAATACGATTAAACGTATGTGTTTGTATCAACGTGTGTTTAATGGAGGTCTTTATAAAAGTTCAACAGAAGCATCTTTATATAATGTTAGTCATAGTGAACACATCTGATGTAAATTGAGTTATCATGATACTGTGATCATTCTTACTAATTATCTTTTATTAAGAATAAACTAAGACTATTAATATATACTAATATATACTAATATACAGTACCTAATGTATACTACTATACAAATATTGTTCATAATAGTCACACATATAAACATATAATTCATGTATCACTTGTTGTAAGTGTGAGGAGTTTTTCTCTCTCTGTAGGTTGTGTAACTGCAGTATTGGAGATGAAGGTTTTGTTGCTCTGACTTCAGCTCTGAGATTAAACCCGTCACACCTGAAACAACTGGATCTGAGCTTTAATAAACCAAGAGATTCAGGAGTGAAGCTGCTCTCTGATTTACTGAAGGATCCAAACTGTACTGGACAAACAGCAGCAGTGACACAACAGAGCTCAACATGACGGATGTCTGTTAAACAGAAACGTGTAAAAAATATCTGTATTGATAATGAAGCAGAAAAGTGGATGTGAATTTGTGTTGTGACACTCCTAATATGATGGAAGTGAAGTTGATTCAGCCGTTCTGTCTCTTCAGACCCTTCTGACACTGGGAGGCTCATCTTGTTTCTGATTGAAACATTCATTCCCCGACATGTTCTTCCTGACTATGAGAAGAAGAGTATCTATAAATGTGATTTATATAGACACCTCTAAAGGGTTGTGTCTAACAGATCAATATGGTTAGGGAAAGTTAAGACAAAGAATTAAACATTTAACAAACTACTAAAAATCCATCCCGACTGATTTTCTTTCTGACTGGGAAGATGCCAGGACATTTACCCATCCAGAGGAACAAATAACCTTAATGTTTGTGTTAACGGCTCTAATGCGATCACTGATTCTAGATGTTCATCGCATCACACACAATACACATAGAAACTTTTTGTCTGATTCCTTTTGGTTCAAAGATAAAAAACTTATAGTGATTTTGGTTGAACATATACAGTACTATGTGTCAAATTAGCACAACGTCATTTATTTTTTATCTACATTGTTTTTTACAGTGTTTTTATTTAATAAATTCTAAATAATTATTATTATAATCCATGTTTTCTAAAGAGAAAACTCTTTCTAATAATGTTTATCTGTTTAAATGTATATGTTGATAAACTCTTTAGGATAAATTGGTCTGGTCAAACCACACACATGTGTTTTGCTGAGTACAGACAGTGTCACAGTGGCAGATTTATAGTTTTTTATGAAAGTGTCAAGCGGTTGTATTTAGACATGTTTCTGTTAATAAACGTCTTTTCACGCATCTGTTTTCTTTGTTTAAAACTTTCTAGGAAAGCTCACGTTTCACATCTCATATCTCACAGTGCCAGTCAGTTATAGTGATGAAATGGGAAGGACCGAAATGGTTCATACCGAAAGCTGGTATAAAAGTTTTACTTTAATGAAATGGCACAAAAACGTCTCTACTACTGACAGAAATCACTAAATTAATGTCTTGAAAATGACTCCTAACAAAATAAATGCAGAATTTCAACACATAATGGAGAATCTATCATTTTCCTTTGAAATATTTATCTGTCAAATAAAATAAATAAGCATTCCTCAACAATGTAAATGACAAGTAATGGCTCTAATACTCTAATTTACTCTTTTTATTAGATTGTTTCAAAACCATTAAAGTAATAAAACCATTTATTAGATTTTGGTAGGGAACAGCAGTAAGCTTTGTAACTTTATTTTTATTACTGTTAGGTATAGCTGTGTATATATTTATTTATTTTAAAGTCTCTAGGTGTCATTTAGGGGAATCCTCAATCTGATGAATCAGTGACGTCATCGGGGGATTCTGGATAAATAGCCGTTGGCAGCAACAATGGCGGTCTGTCTTCATTTGTTCTCATCGCTTCTCTGGAGCGATTCAGACTTTATTTCGTTGTGTTAATTTGTACCGTTTGTGTTTCGTTGCTCTATATTACCTGTGATTTTCTTTGAAAAGTGGATAGTGGATTTAATCATTAGTTCACTGTTTGTTTATTTAGTAAGTATAGTGAGGGAAGCAGAGGCCCGAAAGACTCATCTGTTTTATTTTGTCGGGAGTCAGATAAGATCTGCTGGTGAGAGCAGCTGTAGATGTTCTTTGTTTCCCGAGCTGCCCTTCCGGTTTACTGATTTCTTCTGTTGTTATTCGTTAGATCATGTGTGTAAATATTATTTGTGAATTATTATAGGCTATATTGTTTGTTAACTTGAGTCTGTTTTGTTATTTCAAGTAAACGAAGGCGAGTGGCGTCTTAAATTGCAACACGTGTCTGTGACTCATTCATGTGTTCGTCCGTGTCCAATATTTGATTTATTTAATTTAACGAGCTGTTATTTTGGTTATGGGCCATAACATATTTGGGGGCTCGTCCGGGATCTGAATTATTTGTAGGTTTTGGAAGATCTGAATGATCCTAATGATCTTGATTTTGCGTGGCTTCCTTTGATCTTTTGATCTGTTCACGCGTTTGAATTCGTTACTTTGTAACTTTGTTGAGTTGCTTGTTGTGAATTTTGGCTCGTGTAGTGCGTGTTTTCCTTTTCTCTTGAACTTTTACATGTTTAAATATAACCATGTTTGAATTTAGCGGATTTTATTAGCATCCGGCACGCTTAAGCGCAGTTGTTTCTAATGAATAGAACTGATCTTATGAAAATTGCCTCTTATTATAAGGAAAGTTTTCGTAATATTGCATCCAAACGCGAACTTCAGATTTTGCTTGTTGATTCGTTATATAAACAAGACGTCTTTTCTTTGGTGATGATGAAAAGCTGGTAGATTATCCTGATGAACCAGTTGAGGGAAGTTCAGAAGATCTTGCTGCAAGTTAAAAGTTGTTAACGGAGAACTTGTAACGGAGTCTTAATATTAAGTATCGTTCCTCTTTTCGAGAGCTGACACAAAACCTGCCACAAGATCTCTCACTGTTTACAGCGATCTGACACTCCGTTCAATTCAGGGGAGTAAACAAACAGGTAAATCATGCTCTTATTTACACATTTTACTCCTTAACTTCTCATTTATTGCGCTGTTTTTAACTTTAAAGGACTGCGCGTCAACCAGCCACAAGATCTCTCGCTGTTTACAGGAAAAGCCATCTGATCATCTGACACTATAGAAAAGCATTTGATAAAGATTGTACCCCCTATCTGGAAGGCAAGGCCGTTTGAAGGAATTTGGGGGCCCCAAGCAAAATGGACATGGAGGCCCCCCCAATAATCCCCCCGACTGCCGAGGAGATTTTGTATTTGCCGGCAGCAGAGATCACGGGGTTGGCTGGCTGCTGTCAGCGACTAACTGAGAGGGGATCCCGATAACAGTGTCATTGCACTTTACTGCATTGACTATCAAAGGGGCGCTCACACAGTTTGTCATTGCATTTTATTCTTAACCTGTCGTTGTTTTGGGGCCCCAGGCCAGCTCGGGGCCCCAAGCAATTGCTTGGTTTGCTTGCCTTGTCGCGACGGGCCTGCTGGAAGGGGCGTGTAATGATGATTATTAACGTTGCCGTTGGTTTGTCAATAAAAAATTAAATTTGACCTGGACAAGCTTTTTGGATTATTTTGCAGTTATTCAAAGTTTAAATACATTGTAATTATAATACAAAGTGAAATGGTCAGTGAATGGTCTGCACAAAAACATCAAATTAATACAGGAATGTTTACCATGACCAATAAGATAAAGTTTTAAAACATTAAAAAGAAATGTTTTCTCTTACTTAGCTGATGCAGTTTTTTTTAAACGTATCTTATTTTCTGATGAATAGTATGGAGAGCAAGAAGTACTCAAAATTCAATCAATAAATAAATGTTTAAGTTTAAGAAATTATTAAATATATAATAAATTGTTAATTATATCAAATTAATTTTTATAAAATTACCAAACAGATTATTAAATGTACCTACTATAGCTGTCATGATCCCCTTTTAGTTTCACCTTTTTATTTTTAAAATATTGTTTTTATTTTTGAATTGCTTTTTCATTGTTTTATGAGCTCCTGTATTTTTCTTCATGCTTAAGGCTGTTGGCACGTCTCGAAAAGAGGGCACGACTTTTCCTTCAATTTTACATTTCTTGATTAAATCTATTGATTTAACTACAAACTTGTAGTTGTTAACTTTATTTTTATGAGTTGTACTGTGACTTAATCACCTAATATTGTGTGTGACTTCCACACAAATATTTATAAGTTGTTATATAATTAGCCTATATTTACCCTGAAAGAATATAAAAAAGCCTTTACATTTTTGTTGTGTTTTACATGTTGTTGTATGAGATCTTTAATGCAGAAATAATTGTTTTATTAAAATAATAATCTGTTTCATAAAACGGTTTTGTAGGTGATCCTCTTCATTAATTATGTCCCATCTCACTGTTGCTTTCTCCAAATTTAGACAGCATCAATGACATGATGAGACGATTGCTTTGATAGCATTCTGCAGAAATTAAAAGACTATTTCCTGGCTTATCAATGTCAGTGCAAATCAATCACATTCACACTTCCAAGAATTGAAACATCCAAAAATTGAAACTTCAAAAAAGAAAGAAAGGACTTCAAAGAATTTAACCATTTAACCACAGAGTACACACATTACTGTGCCAGACAAATGAAATCAAGAACAGTAATGCCTTTTAAAAAAAAAAAAGATAAATCGATTCAAGCTTTGCTACACAAATACAATATAAAAAGATTTTTATTTCTGTGTTCAACTTTTATATGTATATATTTCATTATGTATCACGCGGATACATATGTGATTGGTTTCTTTGAAAAACACTTTTGAAACAACTTTTAAAAGGTCTTTTGAGTTGTGGGTCATGTTTTGTCTACTTTCATTTAAGGCAATAAAAACACCATACGTGCAAACGTATATTTTTTTAAACAACCAAAAAAACTATTTTAAAATGTAGTGGAGGTACATCAGGAGACTTTGCGTAGCGGAAACATTTTAATATTTTGAAATCAGCCACATTGACCCGCAACGAACAATTGTAACACTTATGACCCCCAACCTTCACCGACAATTGATACTACACAAGTTGTCGATTGATTGAACTGCATTCAACAATCTGATTGGTTGTGGGCAAACACAAAGTAAAGTTGACGGACCTCAAGGCTCATTATCCATCTATCCTTTTTTATCCATCTATCCTTTTTTGGGTAAGTAAAAGTTTACAGAACTTTTCGCATTTTAAACCCTTTTGACTTGATTCAGTATGTGCACAGACACACACACAGTCGTAAACACACTAGATTTACTCATCTGTAAGTGTCTAAACATTTCATCTATTGTTATTAAGGACAAAGCACTATCTGATCACATCTGTATTTTCTTTGACATACTGATCTCTGCTACCACTGAATCTTGATCTGTCTCTGTCAGGAAGAGATACATAAACTAGAACACTAATGAGCTATTTATGAAGGCATTTCCCACACAGAGCCTCCTACTGAAAAAGAGCAATCTTAATAACACCATATTGAGCAACTATAGACCAAACTATATCAAATCTTCCCTTTCTTGTCCCTCTTCTGGACTGTTTCTTATTTGAACTCCATTTCCCATAACCCCCTGCCTGGACTCATTATTAGTTCATCATTTGCACCTGTTTTTTGTTAGTCTTGCTTTTTATCCTTGTGTATATTTCCCCGCATGTCTCAGTTCAGATCAGATGTGCTCGATCAGTAGCTATATTTAAATAAACCTGTTTAGCTGTGTATTTACCTAATGAGCACTGTGTTACATCTCAACTGATTGCACTGTATTTTATCTATCATCATTTTCTCTTCTTATCTGTTTCAATTCATTATAAATCAATTTTTATTTAAATTTTTATTAGTGTCATTATTTAATTTTTAAAGGCCTTTATTGCTTATCATTATATCAATATTGTAAAGGGCTTTTATTTCCCATAGTGCATGTCTATGTGTGATTGTTAATGGTAATTTACACTTTACAATTTAACTTGAATCGATTTCTATAACATATGTGTTCAGTGAGAACATCCCACAGCACTTTAACTTTTCCCAGTCATCACGAGTATAAAATGTGTACTGTACCTTTAAATATGATTTCCTTGTTTGACTCCTCAGGTGACAAGTGAAAGTGAAACTAATAAATCAGGATCCATTTTGTTATTACGGCAAAAAAGTGTGTGAGTAAACTAAACAGTAAATATGCCTAAATGATATGAAACATGAATGAAGATTTGTAAATGATTTTCTAGGTGATTTTCTAGTGAGTCATGAGGAAGTGAAGATCAACAGATTTACACAGGTGAGAAATGAACCACTGCAAAACACTGACAACAAATTACACTCACAAACCAAAACTCACAAGACAACATGAATAAACTTTTATATAATAAACTATCTGCTGCAGTAAGACATCTAATAGCAGTTAGTTATGAATACTTTACACAGCTGCATGTGAAATAATCACATCAGTTTTATCTCTGTGTGTCTGATATGATTTAATGAACACATGAACTCCAGACACTAAAATCACAACAACACAAACACATACTGAGACTTTTACTGTTTTCATCTGAATCATCTGTATGTTTGTGTTCAGTTTCTTTTTTTGCAGATATAAAATCAACATTTGAGCTGCTGTCATGACCTCCAGAAAGAGTCTCTCTGGAGAAAGTGACACAAACACAATGAACAGGTGAGAGAGTTTCAACAGTTTGTTTTATATATTTTATTAAGTAAATGAACATTAAACTTTCGCAGTCACAGTGAAATAAACAGCAGATTCAATAATCAGGTACAAATGACTGTCAACATTTAATTTATGTCACAATATTGTCAAAACAACTTTTGGTAACATATTAAAATTATATAGATGTTTGTTTCTTATGATTTAGAGAAAAAGACTCATCTACTGTAAGAAAAGATTATTTAGGTTTGAGATTGAGAACAATGAAAGACATTGAGAGAGTTTGTAGTTTTTGAAACAGTGTTTATTTGTTGTTGTGTTTCAGTTTGTCTCATGGAGAATCTCCTGAATTCAGTTGTGTGTCCATGAAGAGTGATCGATCAATGGATCGTCCAATTCACTTCAGTTCAGGAGACTGTGATGCAGATGTGAGGTGAGAACAATGTAGTGATTCTGTGGGGAACAGTATTATTTAAACACTTTTGCGTTCTCCACTAAAGGAAGTAAGAATTATAATGAGCTTTGCTCAAAGATAATTGTTAAAATAATCTCCACCATCCCCTCTGTAGGGGAAACAAATATGACCCCAACGGGGAAATATTTATTATTGATTATGATAGATTCTAAGTATTCGGATGAAATACTTGATTTAGGGGAATAATAAATGATTAAGAGCATGTAGCGATAATCGACATGATTAGGGACTCCAGATTATGAGCACGAACTACAAACAACATCATGTGTGATATAAACAAGACTTTATTCACTAGACTAAACAAATACTATCCTATAGACCCCACACCCACACACACCCCCACACACCCCCACACACACACCCACCCAACCAACCAAACACACACACACACACACACACCACCCACCCACCCACCCACCTACCCACACACACCCACCCAACCACCCACCCACACACACCCACCCAACCACACACACCCACCCAACCACCCAGGACCTTGATTAGCTGGTTCAGGTGTGTTTAATTGGGGTTGGAACTAAATTCTGCAGGACAGCGGCCCTCCAGGACCGAGTTTGCCGATCCCTGCTCTAGCTCATCAACAAAGGACCCTAAAAGGCTAAAACCCTTGAATAAAAAGGGCACTTGGAAGGATCCAGTTGACGTGGGGCAAGCAGAGAAAACAACAGAAAGAGAAGAGAGAAAGGGAAGAGAGAAAGGGAAGAGAGAAAGGGAAGAGGGCGAAGAAAGGAGTGCCGTGGTCTGTAAACCGTGATGATGTCACACCCCAAAGATATGAGTGATCCAATCAGAGCTTGTACTTTCAGAGGGAAAGTTATCTCTCTTTGTCCTCCCAAAAAGGTATATTACATAAGGAAGCTGATTGGATGTTTATTGAGAGACTTCAAAGAGTTTAATAAAACTCATATGAAAAGAGTAACTAATTTATAATGTACATTAATGTCCAGGGGATCAAAAATGCAACTCATAGATACCAAACATGGTCTACATGTGATTATGGTTAAATCAGTAATTGCAGAACATTAACATTAAAATTAGTTTGATCCAAACCAGTTTAAACTGGTTTGGATCAAACTACAAGTAAAACATAAACAACAATGACATATTACATGGGAAAAGAAGAAATAAGCATGTATACATCTCCATTATACCATTTAAAAAGAAAGTTTCTTTGTAAGAGAGAGTGAATCTCCCTACATTCCTTTGGATCTTATCTTGCAGCTGTAGTTTGGGTTTCTATGGTCACCAGAGGTCTGTTTCTGCAAGTTTAGTTGCAACAGACCCCAAGCGCATAGCTTTAGAGTGGGTGAGGGGATTTAGATATATTTAAGAAATATAACCAAATATAATTTGTCTGATCTGTGTCATGCACTACAATTCAGACGAGTAAATCACTTCATTACTGACAAACACACACATTCATCATGTGTTTTTACTGTTGTGTGTTACATGTTTGAATTTCATTATATGCACAAACATATTGAATTTATTGTGAAATTACAGTAACACAACTGATGAATTTATCAAGAGGAAGCAAATGGATTCTGTTTTCCAGGTAGGATTGTGTGTGTGTGTGTGTGGTCTTGGTAAACCCTACAACCCTTGTGGGGACATTTTTGGTGCATATGTGTGCACACTTGTGAATAAAACCTTGTTATGTAAACAATGATTTCAGGAGCTTGAGCACAAAATCATCTCTCTGATGAAGAAAGAGCTGAAGATCTTTAAGACACTACTGAGTCCAGATTCCCCATCATGCTGTGAGAGAGAGGAGGAGGATGATGAAGATCAGATCAGAGTCAGAGAGGATCTTCTGAAGATCACACTGCACGTCCTGAAGAAGATGAAGCAGACAGACCTCGCCAACAAACTACAGACCAGTAAGAGCTCTGAGTCATGTGACTATTACATCACTTTACCTTCAGAGGAACAGACACAGAGTCTCTATTTACTGATTATTTACGGGTTATTTTAATATTCAAACACCCTGTATGAGGACGCTTCACTTCGAGAAAAAAAAACATACACTGGGAAAAAGGAAACATTTAAAAAATAATTAAACAACATTTTACTTTATTCAGTAAGTCAGCAATGCTTCGCTTTGGTGAGGACAAAGATACACAAAACCCCCTTATGAAAGATTTTAGGTCAGTGTATTATATAACAATATTTATGTATTCTTGGATCTGCTGTTTAACTATATACGAAAGTTGTGAAAGAGCTAGCAATGAGGTGTTAAAATGTTTTTTTCAGAATCTTCATTTTGATGTTGGAAATGAATAAATGACACGAGTATTCAGACAACAGAGCTGGTAGTGTAGAAAACCATCTGTACCAAAAGTAGTTTGATAAATGAAGAATATAGAGTGTTTTATGTCTCTTTGAAAAGATAATAATGTCTAAATTCATTCATTGAATAGATTAGTTGTCTGTTGTGTGAAGTAAAGAAAGATAAAAACATATATGAATCACAGAAATGTGCCTCAGATGATCATGCATGTTCTTACTCACAAATACTGAGTAAACTTAAATGAAAGAAATCATCGAAATGAACAGACTAGTTATCCTGAAGGAACAAATGTCAAATGTCTATCTATCATCCCAAGATGTAAATATTAAGATTTATTTCTAACAATAAAACACATATATTGTGTGTATTAAAAGAAAGTTTACTCCAAAAACTACTGACCTCTTTTGACTTTCATTTTAAGGACAAAAAACATTTTGTTATAATGTAGAAACACAACAAGAGTTTGATTATATTTTATTTCACATCTGAGGATGATAACTTTAAATACTTTGTTTTTTGAAACATGATTTAAGAGGATGTCGTGTAAATACGAAAAGTGGAGATTCCTGATATTTACTTTATAACATTCGATATGCTGTGAAGTGCGGTGTTAAATAGAAACAGATGATTAAAAAATACATTAAACTGTTAAAAGGGGGAATATTATTATAAGAAATTATAATAATATCATAATTATAATATTAATTTATAAAAATTATAATTATTATAAAAAATTTATGTTGTGTTACATTAACAGGATTCGCCCCTTTGTGCATGAAGAAACACAAATCCAGATTAAAAGAGAAATTTCAGAGAATGAATGAAGGAATATCAAGTCAAGGAAGCTCAAGACTTGTGAATGAGATCTACACAGAGCTGTACATCACAGAGGGAGGAAGTGGAGAGATGAATAATGAACATGAGGTGAGACAGATTGAGACAGCATCCAGAAGACCAGAGACACAAGAAACACCAATCAAATGCAATGACATCTTTAAAGTCTTACCTGGACAAGACAAAGTCATCAGAAGTGTGTTGACTAAAGGAGTTGCTGGAATTGGAAAAACAGTCTCTGTGCAGAAGTTCATTCTGGACTGGACTGAAGGAAAAACAAATCAGGATATTCACTTCATATTTCCACTTTCTTTCAGAGAACTGAATCCGATGAAAGAGAAAAATATCAGTCTGATGGATCTTCTTCATCAGTTCTTCACAGATACAAAAGAACTGAGATCAAGAGACTTTGATGACTATAAAGTTTTGTTTATCTTTGATGGTCTGGATGAGTGTCGACTTCCTCTAGATTTCTCAAACAATCCGAGTTTGTTTGATGTAAGTGAATCAGTCTCAGTGGATGTGCTGCTGACCAACATCATCAAGAGAAATCTGCTTCCTTCTGCTCTGATCTGGATCACCTCTCGACCAGCAGCAGCCAATCAGATTCCTCCTGAGTGTGTTGATCAGCTGACAGATGTAAGAGGCTTCAATGACCCTCAGAAGGACGAGTATTTCAGGAAGAGAATAAATGATCCGAGTCTGGCCAACACAATCATCACACACATCAAATCATCAAGAAGTCTGTACATCATGTGTCACATCCCAGTCTTCTGCTGGATTTCAGTCACTGTTCTAGAGACAATGTTGAGTGAATCAGAAAGAGCAGAGATCCCCAAGACTCTCACTCAAATGTTCACACACTTCCTGATCTTTCAGACCAAACTGAAGAGCCGGAAGTATGATGGGAAATGTGAGGTAGATCTTCAGCAGGCTAGAAAGAGTCTTCTGTCACTGGGAAAACTGGCTTTTCAACAGCTGGAGAAAGGGAACCTGATCTTCTATGAGGAGGACCTGAGACAGTGTGACATTGATGTCAGAGACGCGTCAGTGTACTCAGGAGTTTGTACTCAGATCTTCAGAGAGGAGTTTGGACTTTATCTGGGGAAGGTCTTCAGCTTTGTGCATCTGAGCGTTCAGGAATTTCTCGCTGCTTTATTTGTGTTTATTTCATTTTCTCAACAAAAATCAAAACTCTTCATCAGGTTCAGATCAAATATGAGTGATTTACTGAAGAGTGAAGTGGACAAGGCCTTACAGAGTGAGAACGGACATCTGGATCTTTATCTCAGATTTCTTTTGGGTCTCTCACTGAAGTCCAATCAGATGATCTTACGAGACCTGATGACAGAGACAGGAAGAAGCTCTGACAGCCAACAGGAAATAGTTGAATACATTAAGATGAAGATCAGAGAGAATCTCTCTCCAGAGAAATCCATCAATCTGTTTCACTGTCTGAATGAACTGAATGATCATTCTCTAGTGCAGGAAGTCCAAACATACCTGAACAGAGGAGATAAATCTAGTCTGTCTGGAGTCAGTCTGTCTTCTGCTCAGTGGTCAGCTCTGGTGTTTGTGTTACTGAACTCAGAAGAGACGCTGGATGAGTTTATACTGGAGAAATATAATCCATCAGATGAATGTCTTCTGAGACTGCTGCCAGTGATCATAACATCCAGAAAAGCTGAGTGAGTCATTTAACTGCTGTAGTGAAACTAGGACGGTGTTATTTAAAACATTGTTCTGTTTCAGGGAATAATTATTCGTGGCTCAATGGAAATACTTACAGATAAAGATTATTAACTTAACGTATTTTGTAGCATTACCTGGTGCAGTAAATTATCAACGGTGGCCTCTAGAGCACTCGTCCGCAGAGTGTTCAACAGATTGTGTGCTAACTTTTAATAAATGCGTTATTCTTCTGGCCTTGATGAATAACGGTCCGTGCCCAATATAGCAATACTACAGAGCCGGTAACAGTATTGCACAGTTTAAGGGATGTGTTATGAGCATCATGAGTGAATACAAATGAATATTTATTGACTAAAGCTACTGAAATGCAATATCGACTAACTAACATAAAACACATACACATTCACACGCATACAAGAGAAAGCATAGAAAATCAGAGAAAGAGTAAAGAGTGGCACATTAAATCAGCAGAACACTTCTGGGCAAACCACCGGGTTTTCGCTACAAAAAGTTCACCTTTGTAGCAAAGGGGCAATGCTTATAAGCGCTGTTGAGAGAGAAGAACATTCCAAACACATCAAAGAGAAAGAGCAAAAATAAACTGTCCAATTTGTGTATATATATATATCACTCATATGTCACTTAATGCCCTACCATATTGCCCAATTTGTGGATCATTTTGAATCCATACACGTGAGGGGGTGAAGTAGGAACAATGGTTATTCATTCGTGTATATCTGCCATGAAATAACAGTTAAACATCAACAGCACTAACTATGGTAGGGCATTAAGTGACATATGAGTGATATATATATACAAATTGGACAGTTTATTTTTGCTCATTCTCTTTGATGTGTTTGGAATGTTCTTCTCTAGTCCTCCAGGGGGCCTGGAGAACCTCAGGGAGTTGAGCTGGGGGTCACTCTCGCTGGGGAAGGCCAGAGAGGTGCCATAACTGTCCATAATAGCTGTGAGCTCAATGCAGTGAGGCTGTTGACTGATGAGAAGATGCTCTGACGTCTGTTTACAGGTTTAGATTGACTGGTGTGATCTAAAGGATCAGAGATAGTCATCAAACAGAGTCAATGCAATATTACAGCAGAGTACTGACCGTGTTAAAGTCAACTTCTACTCATTTATGATGTTTTTCATCTTTGAGTATTTTAACACACTGTTATCTTGTTATTTCTCTCTCAGTCTGAGTCTCTGTAATCTGACAGAGAAAAGTTGTTCATCACTGGCGTCAGTTCTCAAATCAAACTCCTCAAGTCTGACAGAACTGAATCTGAGTGTCAATAAACTGCAGGATTCAGGAGTGAAGCTGCTCTCTGATGGACTGAAGAATCCAAACTGTAAACTGAAGATATTACAGTAAGAAAATCCAATAAGATTAAACGTGTTTGTATTAACATGTGTGTTTAATGAAGCTCTTTCAACAGAAGCATCTTTATATAATGTTAGTCATAGTGAACACATCTGATGTAAATTGAGTTATCATGATACTGTGATCATTCTTACTAATGATCTTTTATTAAGAATATACCAAGATTATTAATATATACTACTATACAAATATTGTTAATAATATTAACATATGTAACTCATAAGTTATTGACTTATAAATAATTTTACATATCGTAAAAGTCACACAGATGTAAATATACTTCATGTCTTTATCTGCTGTAAGTGTGAGGAGTTTTTCTCTCTCTGTAGGTTGTGTAACTGCAGTATTAGAGATGAAGGTTTTGTTGCTCTGACTTCAGCTCTGAGATTAAACCCGTCACACCTGAAACAACTGGATCTGAGCAGAAATAATCCAGGAGATTCAGGAGTGAAGCTGCTCTCTGATCTACTGAAGGATCCAAACTGTAAACTAGAGAAACTACTGTGAGTATCATCATACTGTTAGATAGTTACAGTAATGAGAAATTATTGTCTTTATCTGCTGTACACTCTTAAAAAGGATGTGTTATTTGTTCTGTTTAACACATTATGTGTCATTTTATGTTAAATAAATAAAAGGGACAACACATGTTGAGTTGAAAGTAATACAAAATGTGTTGTCTTGAAGTGATGTTTTATTAACAAATTTCGGGAGGAGCTCTCGCAGATAATCAACGTGGCTGGTGCGTCATCAGTAATCTCAGTGTCTGCCCAACCAGAACGAAGAGAACCTCTATAAATAACCAATCAGCCCTACCCTTCGTTTCTCTCCGGTCTTTCAGCTCCCCGCCACCTCCCCGTCTCCTCACCATCTACCCCTTTTCGGGGGGGAGCACTCTGTGTTCGGGCAGGTACCGAGCTCAGAGCCCCCCCCCGGACAGCACGCCAAATTCTTCATACCATTCTTCTCGCTTTATTATCTGCAAGGGCGAACTAGTGAATTTAACACAAAGATGTGTCTAGTGTACAACACATTTGTGTGTTGTCCCTAACTAGATGCATTATTTTTACCACATCTGTTTTTAGAGTGTAAGTGTGAAGAGTTTTTCTCTCTCTGTAGGTTGTGTGACTGCAGTATTGGAGATGAAGGTTTTGTTGCTCTGACTTCAGCTCTGATATTAAACCCGTCACACCTGAAACAACTGATCTGAGATATAATAAACCAGGAGATTCAGGATTGAAGCTGCTCTCTCTGATCTACTGAAGGATCCAAACTGTAAACTAGAGACACTAGAGTGAGTGATGTTTTATTTTATTATTATTATTCATATTCAATATTATAGCTAATTAAAGGAGTTAGTATAAAAATCATATATTGAGAATCATTATTTCATCCATTAACTTCTAATGAAACTTCTTGTGCTAGAAGGTGTTGCACTGCTGATTTCTACAGTAAAATATACAGTTATTGATCATCAAGGAAACAAGTAAGAGATAATGTACATCCTGCCAGTTGTTATTGTATATAAACTCAGACAGGGTGATCAGGAGTTAAATCACCCTGAAGAGGGTTTATTTTGCTATAATAACTGTCTATAATAACATTATCCTGCTTATCACACACTTACTTATCACTTGAGTAAATGACTGGACATAAAATAATGATTTGAAATATTTCATTAGCTGAGTGTTAACAAATTAAACTGGCACAAGAATACAGACAGTGGAGTGATAAATTAAATGTATGAACAGTAAGTACTGGTCAAGTCAAAACTCAATCAAAATGCAGATTTATTATTTTTTTAAGATAATAAACATCTTACAGTTTCAGCAAGACATTTGTGAGGTTACAGTATAAATAATATGATTGTTTTAATTATCTGAGTGTTACTAAATGTGTATTTTAACACACTGTTATCTTGTTATTTCTCTCTCAGTCTGAGTCTCTGTAATCTGACAGAGAAAAGTTGTTCATCACTGGCGTCAGTTCTCAGATCAAACTCCTCAAGTCTGACAGAACTGAATCTGAGAGACAATAAACTGCAGGATTCAGGAGTGAAGCTGCTCTCTGATGGACTGAAGAATCCAAACTGTAAACTGAAGATATTAAAGTAAGAAAATCCTTTAACTAAAAAAAATAAATGGGTGTGTTTGTATCAACGTGTGTTTAATGGAGGTCTTTATAAAAGTTCAACAGAAGCATCTTTATATAATGTTAGTCACAGTGAACACATCTGATGTAAATTGAGTTATCATGATACTGTGATCATTCTTACTAATTATCCTTTATTAAGAATATACTAAGATTATTAATATATAATAATATACAAATATTGTTAATAATATTAATTTATAAATAATTTAAAATATTGTTAATAATAGTCACACACATGTAAACATAATTCATGTATCATTTGCTGTAAGTGTGAGGAGTTTTTCTCTCTCTGTAGGTTGTGTAACTGCAGTATTAGAGATGAAGGTTTTGTTGCTCTGACTTCAGCTCTGATATTAAACCCGTCACACCTGAAACAACTGAATCTGAGATATAATAAATCAGGAGATTCAGGAGTGAAGCTGCTCTCTGATCTACTGAAGGATCCAAACTTTAACTAGAGACACTACTGTGAGTTATATTTTTATGTCATTATTATTCATATTGAATATTATAGCTATTTAAATGAGTTAGTATAAAAATCATATATTGAGAATCATTATTTCATCCATTAACTTCTCATGAAACTTCTTGTGCTAGAAGGTGTTGCACTGCTGATTTCTACAGTAAAATATACAGTTATTGATCATCAAGGAAACAAGTAAGAGATAATGTACATCCTGCCAGTTGTTATTGCATATAAACTCAGACAGGGTGATCAGGAGTTAAATCACCCTGAAGAGGTTTATTTTGCTATAATAACTGTCTATAATAACATTATCCTGCTTATCACACACTTAATTTATCACTTGAGTAAATGACTGGACATAAAATAATGATTTGAAATATTTCATTAGCTGAGTGTTAACAAATTAAACCGGCACAAGAATACAGACAGTGGAGTGATAAATTAAATGTATGAACATTAAGTACTGGTCAAGTCAAAACTCAATCAAAATGCAGATTTATTATTTTTTTAAGATGATAAACGTCTTACAGTTTCAGCAAGACATTTGTGAGGTTACAGTATAAATAATATGATTGTTTTAATCATCTGAGTGTTACTAAATGTGTATTTAACACACTGTTATCTTGTTATTTCTCTCTCAGTCTGAGTCGCTGTAATCTGACAGAGAAAAGTTGTTCATCACTGGCGTCAGTTCTCAGATCAAACTCCTCAAGTCTGACAGAACTGAATCTGAGTCACAATAAACTGAAGGATTCAGGAGTGAAGCTGCTCTCTGATGGACTGAAGAATCCAAACTGTAAACTGAAGATATTAAAGTAAGAAAATCCTTTAACTAAAAAAAATAAATGGGTGTGTTTGTATCAACGTGTGTTTAATGGAGGTCTTTATAAAAGTTCAACAGAAGCATCTTTATATAATGTTAGTCACAGTGAACAAATCTGATGTAAATTGAGTTATCATGATACTGTGATCATTCTTACAAATTATCTTTTATTAAGAATAAACTAAGACTATTAATATATACTAATATACAGTACCTAATGTATACTACTATATAAATATTGTTAATAATATTAACTTATGTGACCGGGGATTTTGATTTACCACCAAGACCACATTTAGCAGGTTCACTTACTTTGAAATTTATTTAGTTAACTTTTCAAAGGAATTATTTGTGCTGAAAGATTTCTTTTCAGAACGTACAGTGGACCGTTCCGGCTCACGGCTTTCACAAAATAGACCAAAAATAAATAAAACAGAGTTTTGGGAAAAAAATAAAGGAAACAAAACATAACAAAGAAAGATACTCTGAGCGGGGAATGTGATTTACAACTCACAGCTCTACATTTCTCAGTTTATGATTAGTACTGATGATAATGATTTACATTCAAAACAATATAGCACAATACGGCAAAATACGGCAGTGGGAATACTGTATAAAATAAAAAACATCATAAGTACAAGGAAATATTATTCACTTACATAACGCTTAAAGAAAATAGGAGAAAAGAACACTCACATAACTATGAGCTCCTATTTCACATCTCACATTCACTTTATGAGGGCTGAAATCCCCAACAATATGCTGTAAATGCTCTGTAATAAAACAGATCAAGTATAAATCACATGAAACCTTTCCAAAATGTAAAAGTATAAGACATTTTGGTAAACCCAAAATTGAACAGGCCTACACCGCATGGTGTGACGTCATACCATCCTGACTCATACACGATATAACTTTGTAAATACGTCATCTCTTAAAAACAACACACAACAAAATATATAGATCCTGAAATGGTAATAAACAAGAATATTAACAGGAAATACTATATTTACCGCTGGCTGGTCTCACATATGACACCGATTACGGAGAATGCTCGTCTCCCACGCACTGCTCACTATGCATCACCCAAAATATCTGAGGACGAGAACGCATGCGCACTTCCCATGTGTAATGTACACAACACCCCCTGCTGACGACTCGAGGAAAATACAAGTATTCACTTTTTACCACCTGGTTACACTTATAAATAATTTAAAATATTGTTCATAATAGTCACACACATGTAAACATAATTCATGTATCATTTGTTGTAAGTGTGAGGAGTTTTTCTCTCTCTGTAGGTTGTGTAACTGCAGTATTGGATATGAAGGTTTTGTTGCTCTGACTTCAGCTCTGAGATTAAACCCGTCACACCTGAAACAACTGGATCTGAGATGTAATAATCCAGGAGATTCAGAAGTGAAGCTGCTCTCTGATCTACTGAAGGATCCAAATTATAAACTAGAGAAACTACTGTGTATTGGAGATGAAGGTTTTGTTGCTCTGACTTCAGCTCTGATATTAAACCCGTCACACCTGAAACAACTGGATCTGAGATATAATAAACCAGGAGATTCAGGAGTGAAGCTGCTCTCTGATCTACTGAAGGATCCAAACTGTAAACTAGAGACACTAGAGTGAGTGATGTTTTATTTTATTATTATTATTCATATTCAATATTATAGCTAATTAAAGGAGTTAGTATAAAAATCATATATTGAGAATCATTATTTCATCCATTAACTTCTAATGAAACTTCTTGTGCTAGAAGGTGTTGCACTGCTGATTTCTACAGTAAAATATACAGTTATTGATCATCAAGGAAACAAGTAAGAGATAATGTACATCCTGCCAGTTGTTATTGTATATAAACTCAGACAGGGTGATCAGGAGTTAAATCACCCTGAAGAGGTTTATTTTGCTATAATAACTGTCTATAATAACATTATCCTGCTTATCACACACTTACTTATCACTTGAGTAAATGACTGGACATAAAATAATGATTTGAAATATTTCATTAGCTGAGTGTTAACAAATTAAACTGGCACAAGAATACAGACAGTGGAGTGATAAATTAAATGTATGAA
>CM032797.1:3336025-3523780 GCA_019155185.1 Beaufortia kweichowensis | reverse complement strand
CAGAAGGCATTTCAGGTCCCAACTTTACAAGCAGGGTCCCTTTTAATGTAAACTAAGGACCAGTAAGTCACTAGATAAGGCTACCAGAGAAACCGCTAGACACCCTCTATAGGGCAGCCTTATCATCAAACTAAAACCTCACCCAAAGATCCAGGCCAGCCTGGCCATAAACTTCTCAGGACCTCCACATGTGGCGGTAATTAACCGCCATGCGGCAGCTTTGGCTAAAACAAAGGACACATTCTCTACATTCCTTAATTTATAAAAATGGACACGAACATATTGGACATATCACATATTCATTCTGTACTCTCTGAGAACATACTTTGTAATAGTCATTTGTGTTGAATAATGAAAGTTTTACAAATGCTATTCACATATGAATGAATTCATGCATGATAGTTTAATATATTTTTGTCATGTTTATACTCTTTGTATTCAGGACAAAGCCAAAGGTATTTTGAAAGTGGTTTGGGAAGTGATAATTCCATAGGTAAAACAGTGAAGACACAGTTTAATGCTGTGCTTTACTCTATGCAAATACATTCACTTCACAAGCAAAAGGATGAGTGAGCCCTCTCTGACATCAACAGCCAATCACAGCCCTGCAACGGACAAGCGCCAAAATGCAATCTCCTCCTTATCTGAAAGGGGATAAAAGTACCCTTTCAACACAAATTCTTTGTTCTGAGTTTCCAGGCTGTGTGCTGGGAAGCATAACAGCAACACCACGTTCTGAGTTTCCAGCCTGTGTGCTAGGAAGCATAACAGATCACCCGTTCTGAGTTTCCAGCCTGTGTGCTAGGAAGCATAACAGATCACCCGTTCTGAGTTTCCAGCCTGTGTGCTAGGAAGCATAACAGATCACCCGTTCTGAGTTTCCAGGCTGTGTGCTGGGAAGCATAACAGCAACACCACGTTCTGAGTTTCCAGCCTGTGTGCTAGGAAGCATAACAGATCACCCGTTCTGAGTTTCCAGCCTGTGTGCTAGGAAGCATAACAGATCACCCGTTCTGAGTTTCCAGCCTGTGTGCTAGGAAGCATAACAGATCACCTGCTCTGAGTTTCCAGGCTGTGTGCTGGGAAGCATAACAGCAACACCCGTTCTGAGTTTCCAGCCTGTGTGCTAGGAAGCATAACAGATCAACCGTTCTGAGTTTCCGGGAAGGAAGCATAACAGATCACCCAGTTCTGAGTCTCCCCGCAAGGACTGAAATAGAGAAACCACGTTCAGAGCCTGCTGTCCAGAAAGGCAATCCCAAACGTCTGCAACAAGGTTAAGCCCAGGAGGGCAACCTTACTTCCAGGTACCTTCATCTGCGTGTTCCAGATCGCCAAGGACCTTCCGCACCAGCTTCAGGGCCTCATCTGCGTGTTCCAGATCGCCAGGACCCTTTGGTGCTCCAGGAGATTAGCATCCCACAGCTCGTGTTCAAGGCTGTTGAACGGATTCAGACTCCTTCGCCACTGCAACAAGGCCCAGCCTCACCAGTGGAAGACGCCGCCACCCTCGGACTGCTCACGTGAACGTGAAATATCACTTACCAAACCTCTTTCTAGAGACCTTGGCATTAGTGTACTCTTTTCAGTTCATTTCAGTTATACCTTAGTTACCTGCATTCTCTTTTATTCTTTACACTCAACCTTACTATCCTTTTAGCCTTTTAGTATCATTTAGTAGTGTGCTAGTTATTCTTGTATGTCTTTTTGTAAATAAATCCTCTTTATTACAATTGTGTCTTCCTTTGTGTTGATAATACAGTAAAAGGCTCCTACAAGTTAGCACTAATATCACTTAAATCCTTCAGATACCCCAGGTGACTTGCTCTCTCCACTAATTTTTCTTATCATATTATCTATGATTTACGTTGGATAATTCCAACAAATGTTGAGGTGGAATTCCTCAGCTGGTGCCCCGAGTTAAAAGGAGGGAGAGGTCACCTGACACACACACACACACACACACACTTGAAGTGACGTGGGGTCAAGTCTCACTAACACCTCTAGTGCCCTGTGTGAGGCGTACTATTAATTGGTGCCCCGTGTGAGGATCACTACATAATTGGTGCCCCGTGTGAGGCTAACTTAGATTGAAATGAGCCTACTGTCTTATCAACACAAGTCAATAGACTAAAAGATATCAAGACTAGTAACTTTGACAGGAAACTTTGCTAAATTAGTAACCAGTTGCATAACAAGCGTGGTTCCCTGTAAGCCTGACAGTTTCCCTGCACAAGTTCTATGGTACTATTTATGAATAGGATTGGTTGCAAAGTGTACTGAAAATCGTGAGTGTATTGTGACAAAGATATGGGAATTCTGTGATCAAAATTTTTGTGCATGTTATAATTAATAATTGTAACTAGCTGCTACCCAAAATTATAGCATATGGTATTCCCCTTGTAAGACTATAATAGTTTTTAGAGTTTCTGTGTGAAACCTGTCAGGTAAGGGTAGTGCCCTCTGACAAATCATAGACAAGTGATAATTCTCACCTCAAGCTTGTGTGACATCCATTGTCTTAGTAGCCCAGAGCTGCTTACACTTTTAAGTTTAACTTTTAAGGGTGCTGTATTCCTTTTAATATTGATTAAAATGGCAGATATGACAGCAAAGTTAACAGATGAAACAGTGGCGGCCTTAAAAGGTGCTCCATTTTTAAAGCTTCTTTCTAGCTTAGTGCTAAATTGGCCTGCCCAGCTAACTCAGGTCATAGACAAAATATCCCTTGCACAAGAGCAGGATGAAGAAAATTATATAAAGTTTCAAGAACTCATACATGAGATGTCTGATTTGCGTAAGGACAATGAGCAGTTAAAGGCAAAAACCATTACATTGTCAGCAGAAGTAAAAGACCTGTGGGTTCTTATTAAGAGACAAGAATTAATAAATGATATGTTAAGAACTGATCATTCAGACATGAAAACAGAACTTAAACAGCTCAAAGATGAATGTTTAAACATGACTGTGCTACTAAAAAGCCACAACAGAGAAATGGTCACTCTGCAAACAGAGCTGATCCGTGGCTCAAGATGAACTGTCAGCACAGACAGACCTGCTTAACAAAGTAAGTGTTAGTGAGCAACAGACCAAAGCGGAGTTACAGTCAGCCTTAGTTGAAGCATCAAAGTTAAAAGACACTCTTGAAATAGAACAGAGACTTTGCAGTAAGGCCTATGAGCGTTCACACAGGCTTGAACGCCAGTTGCATTATTCTGAACAGGCACAAAATAAGTTGAGAGAAGATCTGGGTAAAGCAGATGATGAGTTACAAGATATGAAGGATAGCCATGAAAGAATTGCTGCTAGAGCCCAGGAGTGGGAAGATAAAGCTGTTGCTGCTGAGAAAAGACTTAAGGAAATAGGGAAAATAATGGAAGAAATGGATATAGGAAAGGACAGTCCCTTTGAGCAATCTGAACCACCCAACGTGCGCTTTGGTTCCATTGGCTCAGCAGACAGGGATCCAATACCTTACAGCCCAGCAGAAGGACAGCGCTACCAGATGCATAGTAATGCTGTAGCCGCTGATGGCTTAAGTGCCCATGCTGGCTCCAAACATCCATATGGGTTAGACCCTAAACCCCCAGTAGAGGGTAAGACTAGTCGCCCACTCCCTGAACTTCATAGTCTGGCTATATCTAGGGACAGCAGACTATGTCAGCTGAGGGAATTTGCACGAGACATTGAAGTGTTTAACCCCGAAATCCCAGGAAGCAACATAGAGCTATATCTTAAAGATGTCAATTATGCTTTATCTTACATCCCTGCGGCCACTATGGCAGACAAACTTTTTCTTCTGAGGAAGACAACAACACAAGTTGTCCATGGCTTCATGGAGAGACAGGCTCCAGCCGTTGCTCTCAGTTATCCTGAAATGTGTAGGGTTCTAATAGCAGAATATACATTATACCAGAACCCATCTGCTTCCCGTCTATCTGCTTTACAGACTAAGCAAGGTCGCTATGAATCCCCAAGAGAGTTCTATGAGCGCTTACGCAGACTTTATTTTGCTGGCACAGATTCCCCTGGAGTGGAAGAAGATGTAATGTTTAAGAGTCTGTTTATCAATAACTTGTACCCTACTATTAGGAAACCACTCACACTCCAGATAGATGTTGGTCAAATGTCTGCAGGAGAACTAAGACAGCTTGCAATGCGAGCCTGGGAGAATGAGAGAATGGGCACAGACAGGAAAAATAGAGAACCAAGTTCTTCCATGTCAGAACCCCCTATACATAGGTTTTTCCATTCCAGGAAATACAACCATTCTTCCCAGTGTAAGTCCAGTGAGTTACGCCAGAGCACTCAGAGCCCTAAGCCCTCTGGTGACAACAGACTTAACAGTCACTGGCATGGTCATAGACCAAGAAAGGTTAGGGATTGTTCTAAGAACAGCTGTAGACATGATAGCCAAAAGAAAATAAAAGCTAAAACAACCCAAGAAGATCATGACAGTCTGTTCAATCATGTCTTTGATAGGGTCCTAAAAGATCTAAAAGACAGAGGCTTGGTTCTGACAGCATGACCAGGCTGTGTCCCTTCCCCCTCCACCTCACATGCACCTCAGATGGTGGAGAAAACCTAGGGAAAGGGGGGTCATAGGACATCTTAATAGCTTATAGGGTTTTCAGGACCAAATACCCTGTATCTATTAGATAGTACACTAGTCACAAAAGTTTTTTTTTAATTATTACTCCCAACCCCGTCAATCTAAAACTTTCAGTCATTCCCCACAGCAAAGGGGATGGGGGGTTATACTGTTGCATGCCTGTGACATGTCTTTGAAGTCTCCAAAAGGGGGGGGTCAAAAGCAAAATGCAAGACCCGACCTTAACTAGTTACTGCCTGCGAGTATGAGGAGGTCATTACTGACTGTGTTAGGATTGTCCAATTTGTTGTTAGCTATAATGCATCTTTCTCAATGTACAGCCCTCAAACTACAACCACAGTGGATGTCATACAACATGATTATGAAATTAAACATGTCGGTATACAGATGCACGGCTAATCAACTGCAGGTACAATCTCTTCATACTTAGTGCTAGATGAACTAGATGGGAACAGGCAACACAGATAACCATGCAAGCAATGCAAGTGTTCATAGCCTACAGCTTACACATTGCATACCAGATCATGTCATACCAGACACTTCAAAGATTTCCTGTTAAATCTGCTAAAACATTTCATAATGTTTGTCAGTAATATGGTATTTACAAATTACCTTTAGGATATCTTTAAGAATTTCCTTTTTCTTCTCTTCTTTCTTAAGAAACTTTAGGTATTCAATAGCCAACTTTTCTAATAGCAATTTCCCGTATATATACATACAGCATATTAACCTGTACTTTACTTTAAATGCCAATGGTCAAAGGAGGAGGTGAGGTTCGTGTTTGTTTGTTCATGCTGTTCCTTTTCAGTGCATCGCCTAGATCAACGACTTAGGTCCTCGATCAGTCAGAGCAGGGGGGATGTAGTGAACAGCACTCCAGAAGACATTTCAGGTCCCAACTTTACAAGCAGTGTCCCTCTTTAATGTAAACTAAGGACCAGTGTCATCAGATAAGGCTACCAGAGAAACTGCCAGACACCCTCTATAGGGCAGCCTTATCATCAAACTAAAATCCTCACCCAAAGATCCAGGCCAGCCTGGCCATAAAACTTCTCAGGACCTCCACATGTGGCGGTAATTAACCAGCCATGTGGCAGCTTTGGCTAAAACAAAGGACACATCTCTACATTCCTTAATTTATAAAATGGACACAAACCATATTGGACATATCACATATTCATTCTGTACTCTCTGAGAACATAGTTTGTAATAGTCATTTGTGTTAAATACGGAAGTTTTACAAATGCTATTCACATATGAATGAATTAATGCATGATAGTTTAATATATTGTTGTCATGTTTATACTCTTTGTATTCAGGACAAAGCCAAAGGTATTTTGAAAGTGGTTTGGGAAGTGATAATTCCATAGGTAAAACAGTGAAGACACAGTTTTAATGCTGTGCTTTACTCTATGCAAACGCATTCACTTCACAAGCAAAGGATGAGTGAGCCCTCTCTGACATCAACAGCCAATCACAGCCCTGCAACGGACAAGTGCCAAAATGCAATCTCCTCCTTATCTGAAAGGGGATAAAAGTACCCTTTCAACACAAATTCTTTGTTCTGAGTTTCCAGGCTGTGTGCTGGGAAGCATAACAGCAACACCCCGTTCTGAGTTTCCAGGCTGTGTGCTGGGAAGCATAACAGCAACACACCGTTCTGAGTTTTCTGGCTGTTGTGCTAGGAAGCATAACAGATCAACCGTTCTGAGTTTTCTGGCTGTTGTGCTAGGAAGCATAACAGAACACCGTTCTGAGTTTTCCGGCTGTTGTGCTAGGAAGCATAACAGAACACCGGTTCTGAGTTTTCTGGCTGTTGTGCTAGGAAGCATAACAGATCAACGGTTCTGAGTTTCCAGCCTGTGTGCTAGGAAGCATAACAGAACACCGTTCTGAGTTTCCAGCCTGTGTGCTGGGAAGCATAACAGATCACCCGTTCTGAGTTTCCAGCCTGTGTGCTAGGAAGCATAACAGATCAACCGTTCTGAGTTTCCGGGAAGGAAGCATAACAGATCACCCGTTCTGAGTTTTCTGGCTGTTGTGCTAGGAAGCATAACAGATCACCCAGTTCTGAGTCTCCCCGCAAGGACTGAAATAGAGAAACCACGCTCAGAGTCTGCTGTCCAGAAAGGCAATCCCAAACGTCTGCAACAAGGTTAAGCCCAGGAGGGCAACCTTACTTCCAGGTACCTTCATCTGCGTGTTCCAGATCGTCAAGGACCTTCCGCACCAGCTTCAGGGCCTCATCTGCGTGTTCCAGATCGCCAGGACCCTTTTGGTGCTCCAGGAGATTAGCATCCCACAGCCTTCGGTGTTCAAGGCTGTTGAACGGATTCAGACTCCTTCGCCACTGCAACAAGGCCCAGCCTCACCAGTGGAAGACGCCGCCACCCTCGGACTGCTCACGTGAATATCACTTTACCAAACCTCTTTCTAGAGACCTTGGCATTAGTGTACTCTTTCAGTTCATTTCAGTTATACCTTAGTTACCTGCATTCTCTCTTTTATCTTTACACTCAACCTTACTATCCTTTAGCTCTTTAGTATCATTTAGTAGTGTGCTAGTTATTCTTGTATGTCTTTGTAAATAAATCCTCTTTTATTACAATTGTGTCTTCCTTGTGTTGATAATACAGTAAAAGGCTCTACAAGTTAGCACGAATCTCACTGAAATCCTTCAGATACCCCCAGGTGATTTACTCCTCCACTTTACTAATTTTTCTTATCATATTATTTATGATTTATGTTGGATTTATTCCAACAAATGTTGAGGTGGAATTCCTCAGCTGGTGCCCCGAGTTAAAAGGAGGGAGAGGTCATCTGACACACACACACACACACACACACACACACTTGAAGTGACGTGGGGTCAAGCCTCACTAACACCTCTAGTGTCCTGTGTGAGGCGTACTATTAATTGGTGCCTCGTGTGAGGATCACTACATAATTGGTGCCCCGTGTGAGGATCACTACAGGATGATAATTATGCTTAATACCAGCATAACAGCAACTGTTGTGGGAAAGGTTTGGTCTTAAAATTGGGCTACACAAAAAGATTATACTTAGACATAAGATTACACACAGGCGTTACATAGATCATTTAATATCCACTTAAACACATGGAGAGTCAAAGGTCTCTTCCATTAACTGTGCTTCTTAATGTACATTACAGAGCAGACATCATAAACGCTGTCTATTTAACTTCCTTGGTGAATCTCTTGGGATTTATTTAGCGAATGTATCAAAAGCTCCCAGGACAGACAATATTAGAAATGTCAACATTTGGAAACTATTTATTGAACATTTATAACCAAATATCTGTTAAATACATCATTTCTCATTCTTAATGCCTGAATGTCAAAGAAAGAGTATCAATATTTACACTTTGTATATGGAATGTTGCGTGACACTTTAAGGCGCAAAGTCTTTTGGCTTTCGTTTGACTGAAACAAGAGTGAAAGAAAAGATAACGAAGCTGTCGGGAATCATAATTATTTAGTCAGAAGAAAATTTCTGACTTGAACTCATTTCAAGCTCCTTCAAATGAGACAAAGTTTATAAATTATGCTTTTAAAAGACGAAAAAATGTATGTTACATATAACTGGTTCCACATCCCTGCATACACACAACTTTGTCTCTTAGGCGACGGTTTTGAAGGTTTGCAGAATCAAGTTAGTTTGGTGGATAAGCCTGTTGGCACTGATGAAGACGTTTATTGCCCTGCGAGTGAGAAAGAGAAAAGTCAGTGCTCAAATGATTTGCTCAAGTGAAACTACCAGCGGTTATCTATTAAACATGCGCATTACACATCTGCCTGCTTTCTTACTTTCCATCTTTGAAGTATGTTTTCAGCGTATCACTGAAGCTTTTGGAGTACTTTACAAACTCCTTCTTTTGATGTTCAAGTGCCTGGAAAAAATTTACGCTCATGTTAACCATTTATCAAAGAAATGACAGTGATATAACAAAATTCAAGCAGTGACTTCAGTTCTGCACAAACTTGGTTCAACTAAAAAAAGCAGTTTTACCAAAAAGTAAAAAATAAAATACTTACCCTGCGATTCTGATACTGATATTTCTTAAAGACATTGTTGACTGTGTCCAGCAGTTCCTTTATAGCACTGGCAATGTCTCTGTGGAAATCAGTAGGAGGTCAGAAATGATGAATACATTTATGAATGCTGAAGCACTGACTCAGCAGTCAGACTGTGGCGAATCGCTAGATAATAGAGTTGAGTTCCATTAAAATCTCTACAGATCTCTCACATTTCGCCATCTCCTGAGGTCTGTGCATCAGTGTCATTGTCAGCTATGGGAGATTGTTTAGTCGATCCATTGTTGGCTAACTGATGAAAGCTAAAGCACTAGACATTTTGCAAAGCTACAAGGAAGAAAAATCCATAGGCTCCAAGAGACTGCAGTTAGTGGGTGATCATTACCGTAGTAAGTACGGCTAAGTAATTATATAGCAGATGCTTTAATCTGAAGTGACTTGCATGTGCACTTGTAACAGGGACGCTCCCCCTGGAGAGATCTGAGGCTAAGTGTCATGCTCTTTAGAGGGTTTAACCATTCAATTACCAACCCAGATCTTTAAAGGGATAGTTTTCTACATTTACACCGTCTTGGTGTAAATGTACAAAACAAGGGAGACGATACTCACTTTATGGTCTGTAGGAAGCGCACCCTGTCGTTGATCTCGTCTGGGATTTTACTCAGGATATGTTTGAGGGCTCTTGCTTTCTCATTCAAGTCGTGGAATTCCTGCTCTGGTCTTTCAATCATGTACTCTGTAAAATAAGACACACTGTCTTTTGACACGCAATCCAGGTTCATCATCTCAAAGAGTTAATTTTGGGTGTCATTGCAGTATCAATATCTGTCATTGTATCCTATATACAGAACAACCCAAAATAAAGTGTGCTTGCTGCAGAAACAGTGTTTTCTTACCCTCCACATCATCTGCTGCCATGCGCAGTAGAGACTCTGTGAAGTTGATCTCTACGTTCTTCTTCTCCAGTATCTTAATTATGATGTCCTGAGTCAGTCCTGGGTTCTCTTTCTCTGCCTTATGAGGGAGGCAATGAATAAAGGGCATTACACTTATGTCACTGAACCACACATTACATTAAACACTAAATTACTCTAAACACAGATTATATATTAACATTTAGATTAAGAGTAATAACATGACATGATTCTAAACACACTATTAGATTAAGAATGATAGCTTGAAATATTGTCTTTCTATTTAATGTATACAGCAGTATGTACAAAAAGTGGGTGTGGCTTAATCACATAAAATGCACACACATTTAACAGAGCGAGACACTTAAATGTGACAAAGAAACATGGAAAAAGGTAATCAAACAATCAGGAGGATTCACAAACAAATACCTTGCAGTTTATTATTAAAAGAGGTGCAATATCTGTTCTTTGAACATGCTTTTTATATACATAACTATATTGTGGTATACAGACAATTTCAGCATTATGGATGTGGCATTTGCAGTCATCAAAAATATTAAAATCTTAATTTAGTATTAATATTATAATTCATATTATTCTTTATGAATATATTGAATCATCTGTTTATAATTTTATTACTCTGTTAATAAGAGTCAAGGCCTTAAACCAATCCAATTTGGTCATAGCACCCACACTTAGGCATGAAATTACTCTTACAATAAGAACTTGACAGAATCAGGAAAACTTACTTTTATGAATGCCGCCCGCAACGTCTGTGCTGCTGACAGGTTTATACTTTCCAACTGTTTTATGAAACAAACTCAAATTCAGACAAAAATAGTGTTTCACGTATCAACAGCTGTAAGAGCCAATGCATCATAAATAAGGTCAATGCAAGTGACAAATCAACGCGCACACAGAGAACACTTCATTCAGGCATCAGATCAAATGAAATTACCTCGTTGAAGACAGGGTACATGACTGCATATAATGTCATAGAGACTATTGAATTTGTCTCGGCTTCATTCTTCATCTCTTCCATTGTCATCCTCAATGGAGAGCCCACCACAGGTACAAACAGGCAGTGGAGCCAATTAACTCACAGATGTCTCAAGAGCCCTGCAAACCACAAATTAAACTGATAGACAGATACTAATGTTCATAAATCTGTGACTGAGTTCATGTGCGTGTTCACTTAAAACACTTGACCTCGGTAGGAGGTGGACTGCGTCTAACACAGGCGATTACAGTTCAAGATTAAAGCTTTTTATAGTTAGGGCGGTGGACACCTGTCCTACACCTGATCGCATTTATTATCCCTTCAACATATTGCGCAACAACATTGATTCATATTGTTGTGAGTTAATGTATAGGATGCTTAGTTTTCTTAGCCTGCTATCCCGTCCATTTAACAAACACTCATGTACTCGTTTAGTCTATTATTAGCCACAACTTTCACTTATCTTTCGAGTTAGACAAATAAAAAAACATGTTTTATGGTTTTTACGAGCTCTGCTTTCGGCTCAAATGTTACTGAGTTAGCAATTAAGCTAACTCTTTCGCAAGCTACCGGGATCCTGCTGCTTATTAAAGTCAACACACAATGTGTTCATCTCGACGTCTGTCGAGCCCATGTGATCATAGTGCAGATTATAGAGAAATACCTCGTCTTCGCTTGATAATCCCACAGTGCAAGATAAGCACTACGAGCTTCCGTGATTAATAGCTAGCACAATTGGCTGTGTTTGTTTTCAACTTCGGAAGTCGGAAGTTTTCTGCTGGAGATGCGAGAGTCGACGACTTCCGGCCAGGCTGCCAATCAGATCGCACGCTCTGTGCGCGCGTAAGGACGTTTAAGTTTATATCTCAACCAGTCATAGAAGTTTTTTTTTACAAAGTTTATTTGCAAATCAATAAACATACAGCATTCGGTTGTATGACAAAGTACAGCATTCAAAATTACAGAAGAAAGGTAAAAATTTTGACAAAATAGCACATTGCTATGAAAATGACAATTTATTACCCTGTATTATTTATTATATACATTTATTATCTCTGAAATTATTTCCATTTAATCCCATTTTCTATTCGGCATAATTACGTTTTAAAGTTTATTAGTGTATTTTGACCTTTAATTCTTTTCTAGCTGAGAAATATAAGAATTGCATAAGATGTTGTATTACTGGTAATTTACTTGATGGTGCTGCGTGATAGAGGCAATGACAATGTGCATAAAGTTCTCCAATAAAATTAAGTAATAAAGTAACAACATACTCCTCCCTTACTTTATTACTTTTATTATTACAATTAGCAAGTGAAAAAATATAAATAAAAGTTCTTTTCAAAAATGTTATCCCAAAATTTATCAAAGACATTTTAATAAAATAATAATATTTGCATCTAAAAACGTTTCCTGATATACAAGATGCATGTGGAATTTGTGGAGCATATATCTCATTCAGCACCATGCTAAACTATGCTATTGCCCTGTGAAGATTGCATTGAGATACAATCATTTGATTGAAAAATAAATGATTAAAAATCATAAAAAAAGATAAAAGAAATAGTCTAAGTGTACATAAGTACGTAAGTAGTCACTTCTAAAAAACAAATGATCAGCTTTTCAGAGTTTTAAAAAACTGATATTTTTATGCATGTTGCTGCCAAACAAAGATGAAATGTTGAGCCATTTAGAAAACAGAAGGCACATGTAGCCTTTACATCTCAGGCCTTTGATTGGTGTTCTTCATCCTCTTTTATCACTCATTTTTGGAAGCTCTCTTTCCACATTCAGGTTCAATATTATGACCCTAAAACAATTCAGCAATAATGCAAGTATTATGACGCTTATCATTTTGTATGATTAAAAAGCATTAACACTACATACAGTATGAACAACTTTATAGTGCATTTACATTCTTAAGACATTTTAATTTGGCTGATTCATTTTTCTATGATGAATATGACAGTCTTCTTGAGCACTGACCTCTGCTCCATTATGCTCATTGTAGGGATCTTCTTAATTGTCTTCCTCATCCGCTCTTTTCTCCCTATTATGCACTGAGTCATCAAGATTCTAATGGAGATTGCAGTGGGGTAATGTATTATTTTATATAATTTCTTCAGCACAGCAGTCAATTAATGCCTGTTTCCTCACCTCATCCTCCACAACGCCATATTGCTCGTCCGGCTGGTCCTCCTGTTCCGGACTACCTGCCACCTGGTAGAAACAAAAAATGGTCATGTGGTACAGTGTGTTAATAAAATGTTAATCTTTACAAACATTTAGGATATAGTTTATAGTTTTTAATGCAATGAAAGTAAATGGTGACTGAGGCTATAAGTCCCTATAACGTTATGCCTAGCGTCTCTTTTTGTGTTGCAGAAAAAATAACGTGATCCAGGTTTGGAACAACATGACAGTGGGCAGATGATGAAAAAAAAACTTTCCTTTTTTGCTATATTGACTTTTTCTGCAAAGTAACTACTAACACCAACTTTATTTTAGAAAAGTTTAGAAAAACTGCATTACAACATTAAAGGTTAAATATATACAATCCCTCCACAAGGTCATTATTTATGAATAAGCATTGGGTAGCTGGTCTACACCCGTTCAGAAGAGCACTTCCTGTTCACTCACCACCAGCTGCTCATCCTCTTCTGGCCTGTCACTGTTTGTGTTGGTCTTGTACTGCTTTTTTCCTGCTTCTTTGAATTCATCCTCATTCTGTTTTTTGCCCTTATTCTCAATGTTCAGGTCTGTATCTCTGAGGTCCTGCTCAAATGAGTCATTGTTATAAAAAAAAACCCATTACTTGTAATTTCCCATATTAAAACTGATTTGCATTTCAAATTAGACTAATTTGGTCATTCAAGAATAATACAGATCAAGTTATACTGTAGTTTGAACTGTTCACAGTGCATCGGCTTGATTTTATTAAGTATTTAATCTATGACTCTGCGTCCAATTTATCCACACTCACGAGGGGCGCAGGTGGAGCAAATCACATTTTTGACACAAATCTAATCTGTTGAGTAGTGTGAACACAAACATCAATCTTCAAATTTGATTTGGGCCACTTTCATATGTGGTTCTCAAGTTCTTATCCCCTACCTGTACAGACTGAATAATCTGTGTATAAGGGAAGATCAAATTTGTAGAGCGTCTTACAATAAATAGGATGACATCAGAAATGCATAACAAAGAAACGGAGGCAATAAATAATAATAACATTTACGTTGTATTATATAAACACACCATGTAATGCTTGTGAGAGTCCTCTTTTCCATCTTCTTGTTCAGCTATAACATGATGTGATTGCACAGCGTCACCTGCATTTTAACAGAAATATTTGTAACAGAAAACCGTCACATAAATGTGCTACGTTCATATAAAATCTGCAGGAAAAAATGGCAAAACAATGCAAAAGCTCGTCAGGGACCAAGAACTGCAGTGTTAGCTATATACTCAGTTTGCAACTGCATCTTTGTAGCAGTAACTGGACGTTTGTCACGAAGCCCCTAGCTTAATAAAATAAAGTATCTTCAGAGCAAAATCCCAAACCTGCCAGAAAAATATACTTCCTTACCAACAGCAATAACTGGATCCAAAGCCCCAAAGCGTGCTTCAGTTGTGTGGAGTAGCTCCGTCTGTATCCGTTTCTCCGGGGTTTGGCTTAGCGTGTTGTGAAGGTTAATGCCCAGCTCTTCAGGGTTTGATAAGGAATGTTCCAGCACTGCCTTTTTCCTCTCATCCTCTCCTTCTCTATCCTTTGATGTGCTTTTTCCCTCTTTCTTTTCCCTTCCCTCCGCAAAAATATCAATTTGACGAGGTTGCTTCCTTGCCACTTTGGTCTCATTGTTATTTTCAATCTCCAACACACCTTCAGGGTAAAACCTCTTTTCCTCATATCCTTCCACCTGTAAAGAGAAACATTCATATGACGAAAGTGTGGTGTGGCCTGATGATAAGACACCTGCATTAGCCACAGCCATGCATTAATGTTAACACGTTTACTCATATCTTTCCACTGAAAATTCCTAAAAGTCACTATTCACTTTCATTGTATGAAGAAACAGGTTGGACATTCAGCTAATAAGAGCACATGTGTGTTCTCCAGAATAAACAAAGACATATGGGTTATAAAAGACATGAGGGTAAAAAATGTTAAAGAATTTTCAATTAATTATATCTTTATATTTCATTATATTATAAGGCATGGTTCACCTAATATCATTCCTATTTCTTCTGCAGAACACAAACAAAGATATTTTGAACCCATTCTCCATTGACCCCATTGACTTTCACTGCGTTAACAAAAAAACACTGAGACATTTTTTTTTGTTTTGCACAGAAGAAAGATTCAACTACAGTACATGAGGGTGAATAAATGATGAGAGAAATGTTTGGGAGAGCTATCAGATCCTTTAAGTCATGTATTCCTGAAGTTGTCAATTAGCTGCAATGGCCATTGCAGCTATTTTACTGCCATTAACTATTTTCACTTCCTACTCTAGCTTAAATTGATATTCAAACAATTTAAGCTAGAGTAGGAAGTGAAAATAGTTAATAAAAGAGGATTAAGATTATGGATTAATCCATTTGTAACGTGAGAATGTGAAGTTCAGTAGAAGTTCAGCAACCCATACCCATTCCTAAAACTTACAACTTAAAAATTATGTTTGTTTTTTTTAACTTATGTACCTGATATGGCTTTTTATCCAGCTCTTCGTTTGGCCTGTGTCTGTGCGTTACTGTCTTCAGTATGTGGCTGTGGGTGCGCTCAGTGGCAAATATATGATTTTTATCTGCTTGGCCTGCACTGGAGGCTCTATTGCGACTCTCCTTTAATCGTCTCAGCTCATCCACCTGAAGCTTTATTCAAACATTAAATAACGATGGAATTAAAACTCCTCAAATGATACTTTGTGATGCATAAATTGGGTAATGAAAGTCATATAGTCGGAGACACTATTAGACAAAGATGCTAACTCAGCACAGAAAGACTTTAAACACTGAGAAAATGTGGTGAATTCATAATGTGAGATACTGATTTTTAACCATCACAAATAATTGATATAAATGAAATTCTAGAGTTTTACTTGAGACTGATCTGATGTCTGCTAACTTATTCAAATTCTACTTTGCATTGGAAACATAAATATAAACATTTGATTGTTTTATATAATGTGATGTTACTGAAAAGATGATGTTTGCAGTGTGTGAGGTTATGGAGTTTTAATATTAGTATGTGAGTCAGTGACATAATAATGCATGAATACATCATCAATCCAAAGCCCCGGTCAGAACTGTGCCTTACCTGTGCTGCCACAAGTGCCTTTTTATGATCTTCTAAAGTTAGTGTAAGATGATCTTTCGAGGCCTTCAGGTTCTTGTGCTGTTCCTGAGATGATACGGAAGAAAATGTTTGCTGAATGCAGTAAGAAAACACAGCTTTCTTAACACTATGCACTATTTGCACTATGTGCAAATTTAAAATGCAAACTTATTTTCCGACCCGCACGTCCAGCAACTGTGTGTAGATGTCTTGATGAGCTTTCCTCAGTTGTCTGTTTTCCACTTGCAGGTTGTACATGTTCTCTGTGAAGGAGAATCAGGTGATAAGGTAGTCCAACAATAGTGATGTGCATATTATATGGACAAAAATGGATCTGATGTGAACTTTAAAGCCAGAGACTCTAAAGAGACTCTTTACATGAATTATCAATAATGAAAGAAATATTTGATTCTACTGCTCTACTCTCAATATATAAACACCGGTTAATTAAAAAGAATAATACTCTTACTGGGTTTTACCTTTTAGTCTAGATATTTCATCCTCTTTCTCTCTCTGCATGTGATCCATTTCCTGTTTGTGCTCATCCAGAATCCGATCATGATCCTCTCCTTGATTTTGGTTCTTCTTCTGTAGTTCATAGTATTGCATCTTCAAGTCTTCATGCTGAGACTGATCCAATGACAAGCAAAATAAAGACATTAGCCACAGAAAAACTGTTATATTTATATTATACACGCTTACATTATGCTTTCTACTTTATTTTAATAGTCTACCATTACAACTGGGACTTTTCGATGACTTTCAATACTAAAACCACCTCACCTTCAGTATTTGGTGCTGTGTCTGCAGAACATTCAGCTGATTGGTTGAATCTTGCTGTTTTGTCGAGCAAAACTATAAGTTATTATGCATCTTAAAAGCACAACAGCAAAAACTGCTTAGTCAGCCTAATAACGTCTCTGCTCAAGTCTCACCTTTTCTTTGTTAAGGGCCTTCTGTGATTCCCTTTTAAACACCATGAAATCTACAATGTATTGAGATTTATTACAGGATTTAATAAACATTTTAAGACCCAGCACTCAGCAGATTCATACATATCATTATCATGATCAAATCACACCCAGATGGAATGGCTTGTGTCTATCAGGAAATCAATGATGGTGATCAGGACATTACCCTCTTCAGCTTTCCTGTGCTCAAGTCTCTCTTTCTGGAGGGATTTCTCTAGTTTCGAATGATGCTCGTAAACCACTGAAAGGACACAGAAAGAGAGAAAGAGATAAAGAGAGTAAACACGAATGTAGTAGCACACCAATATGGCACAATGATGTGAAAAATCTCAGTGTGGTGTTACTTAATGTGTCTCAAAGGACCTCATTCAAAATTTTAGGGATTTTGAACACCTAAGTAAAAACTTATCTTCAAAAGTTGTCATTTTATCTACATTTCAAAAGAAGACATTTTATCATTCAGGTTCTTGATGTCTCAACCTGAGAAGCTTATTAAACGGCACTGAAGGAATTTCTATCTATGCTCGCTGCTTTTTATTCATTATTAGCAGCAAGTTATCTATTTCAAAAGTCATTTTAAAATACAATTTTAGTTTTCTAATTAAAGCAATATTGTTTGCATAATTATATTTCTGTATACAAAGGCCATTTCCAAAATTGAAATATAGCCTAAAGATTTTTTTTAACATCAATTTTATCTAGACCTTCGACTGGTACTGTATAAAATAAAAGCACAATTGATACAGTGTGTTTACCCTGCAGCTGCGCAGACAGTGACTCCTGATGCTGCTGGTACTGCACAGCTGTCGCTTCAGTCTTTTTCAGCTCTTTATGCATCTCGTATGATATCATAAAAGCGCACACCGTCCCACAGATGAAGAGAAGAAGCAAAAAAGACTGAAATAATCTTCTCTGACGTCTCGAGCAGATTCCTTTCCCCATCTATTCCTCCTCGAGGGTAAAGACTCTGTGCCATGCGACTCTTCACTCATCTAAATCAAATCTATTTACCCAACGCACAATGATCCGTCTGTTTATGCTTTATGTTCTCTGTCGCTTTTTTTATTAGATGTTCTTTAGGTTATCGCTGTTCTTTAAAGAAAGTCCGACAAGCTGCGACTAGTTTTCTAAACTTTCATACGTGTCATTGAAAGCCACAGCAGCATCATTATGGTTGTTCTGGTCAACTCCTCCCTTTTGACTCTAGTGCCACCCAGAGGCCAGTGCGCAGACGTGCACAACATCAACATTCAGCGAATGAAAAACATGTTAAATAAACATTTTGAATAAACAATTTAATGTGCACTAGAAAAGCACTCAGCCAATGATATAAACATTTGAAATTCAGAATTAATTACCATAACTTTTTTTGTTGGGGAATACTTCTTTTACGTCCTTATAAAAAGTGTATTGGCCCATGTAAAAATCAAAGTCTTATTTTAAACGTTGCTGAATCTTTTCCCAAACTCTGTTGGAAAAATTTACATTTTGTCAAACTTTAGTTCAGCTTTACACTTTCTGGTCAATTATGGACGTGATTGTCAATCCTTGACATATAAATTCTCACGGAATGCATTTACCAATATATTAAATTATCTGTTTATATTTTACTGAGTCCAGACATTACAAAATAGCAGTCTATGCACACATAATGCTATTGTAAAAATTGAATGTGTTATGGATGTGACAGAAAGAAACATACTTTTTGGAATTTCTGTGAATTAAAATACACAAACCAGAAGCAAGAGATGACTCTTCAAAAAACATAAAACAGTTATTTTAATGTTATTTTTCATATTTTCATTTATGTGGAATATGGACTGTTATGGATGTGACAATTCTGAAAACAGCACTTTACCTGATTATGAAAAAAATCATGCTGTAAACATGAAAAAATATGCTTTTATAAATATAGACATCTGAGCTATCTGTATGATGAAAACCTTAGGTAAAAACTTTATTATCTTTACTGTAAGATATATCATTCTTTATTATTTTATTATCATGTCATGAGAACATCGGCAATAATATTGTTTTCATCGAATTTTATATAATTAGAAACTTATGTTTTCCATGGTCTCAAAAATCTTTTGAAAGGCATGCTTAAATGTTTGAAATTATTTGTGTAAAAAAATATAATTGTCCCACAATGTTAATTTTGTATTACAAACAACACACAAACTAACTTGCTGTAATAGCTAATGGTGTAGATTTCACAGGACACTGACCACAATCCAAATAATCATCAATGTAAGTCGCCCATCAAAAGTTGGGTCAGTTTAAACTTGTGACTATTTCAAGCTTTTACCACCACTGGAAAAAACTACTCGTTTTAATAAACATGTGGGAGTAATTTCATAGTTAAGTAGCTCTCACTATGGTTTAAGCACACGCCTTTCTTGGTTTTATTTTGTACTTATTTGTGGTCAGTCTGGCCGAACTGGTCTGGCAATAGTCATTCTAGCAACACCTATAGAGCAAAAAGCCAACCAAACATTGTAAACTGCTACTAAACTAAAAAGGGAAAATCTGTTTCCAATTACTGGTGTACAATGTAAACAGTCATGTCCAGCACGATCCAGACTTGCTCCACCTCAACTCATTAAAATGTATGTTTTGGAACAAGAGAAAAGCTGTTCTGCTGTTTGTAGTTCATTAATAAGGCTATGTGAAACACACCACTAAGATTTATTAGCTTTTTAACAAAATTTATGTGCATATCAAAGCTATTTTTTCCTTAATGCATTAAAACAAAATTCACCCTGTTAAACTAGCTTAAGTGGTTTTGTGTACAGTGTTTTTAGTTTTAAAGCTGTGCTGTAAAAGCCGAAACACGTGTTACATATATCTGCAGTATTAAAAAACAATAAAATCAATAAAAAAACATTAATAATATATAATATAACACCTCCTAATGTACAGAATGTAGTTAATATAGGCCTCTCGTAGAGTTCAGTATCAGTTGATATATTGAGCGCCTCCATGTGGAATGATCTCTGACACGCCCCATCCGATCACATTCCCGCGATTATCACAGGATCCGTCCGGATTGGCGTACTCCCGAATCCTTTCCGCTTCCAGCACACGATCCCACACGTTCACGCCTGTCATCTTTCCTGTGAAAGCAACCGATGAGTCCAGATCCTTATAACTCCCCAACCGGCTGCGCTCCTGTCCAAGCAGGATGAATCCATCTCCGGGCAATCCGTAACCCGCGGCCACTCCAGGGACACATGCCACTTTCTCTCCGTTCATCCACAGAGAAGCCAGCCCCTGCTCTGAGCTCCAGGCTGCGCACACGTGTCCCCACAGTCCATCTGTTACCGTGCCGTGTGCTTCCACTAGATGGGTCTCACCGCCCAACGTGAGCAGCAAAGAGCGCCTTGCCATGAAAAGCTGAAGCTCTTGTGGGTTTTTCTTGGTGCCGTAAGAGAAAAGTACTGTTTTATTCAGAGCCTGAGTCACTTTGGCCCACAGACAGATTGTGAATGACTGTAGGGAGAACGGCATGGATGGTGTCACCTCTGCGAAGATGTGTTTGGAACGCATTGGAAATAATATCGCCATTTCGCAGCCTTAAACAGAGAAAGAGAGAGCAAGATTCATCATGGAACTGACTCAGCATGCAAATGACATATTTTTTTACCAAAGTTGAAACACACCTGCAGGCAGATAACGTTGTGCAGTTGCTCTTTGGAAAAGGGCCAGCTGGGAATGTACTATTTGGAGATCTGCGGCGGTGGCCACTAAGGCTCTCTCAAGCTTTCCACCATCCGCACTGCTTGCCTCTTGCTCCTTTGGGTACGTGGGAAAAGCTTTCATGGCCACTTGACTCAAACCCACTCCTTGCAGGAAACTGCTCTCAAGTTTGCTGAGACGGGTGGCCTGGTTTCTGCCCGCCTGAATAAGCTGCTGCAGTTTGTCATTGTTTTGGCCTTGATACTTATCTGCTGCCTCTCTGAGCTGTTTCACGACTTGGTCCAGTTTGACGTTCATCTGCTCACTTATACATTTGCAAGTGTTCTCTATGGCTTGGACACACGCTTTGTTGTTGTTAGAAATGTGCTTGAGCTCTTTCCGAATGAAGTTCATCTCCCCAATCACGTCTTCGCTGTGTTGGAGGAGCATGTTTTTTTTCATCGCACAGTCTTCCAGCATGATGAACAGTTTGTCCCAGCGTGTGATGTCCTGTGACTGACAGGGAGTTTGGGTGGGTCCTGCAGCGAGGAGAGAAGATGCGTGTAACATTGTTTAGAAGGTATTCATCTACAATCAAAGTGCCTGCTTAATGCACAAATGCAAGAACGTTGCATTTAAGATATATTTTATTAGTTCATGCATTCCCTGCAAACCCTTGTTCTCAGTGTTGCAAGCGCAATCCTCTTCTGTTTGTATAGTAATGTTTCGTTCTCTAAATTCTCAAAGACTAGATGCTCATAAGGATCATCTGGTTAATATGTCAAATCTATCAAATTTGATTTGATAGCACCATGCATTACAAATACAGATCTTTCAAATACATTTGGTTAGTTGACATGAAATGTCCTTCAGTGTGACATACTAAAACTATTATAAACACAGTTTTGCTCATTTATTTTTAATCATTATTTATAAAGCCGTTAATAGAAGAAATAGAAACATGGTGGTAAGGACACTTTGCCTTATTTAAAAAACCTAAAAACCTCATAGACAGTGTTAGCCTCAACTACATTTACAGACTGGACATGTTAACCTAATTTTAAAAATAACAAAGTAATAATTTCGAATTTCTGCTTCTTAAACAAGAACAAGACATTTTGGAAGAATTGAAAGAGAATTGAAAGAGACATACTTACTTGCCTGGGGTTCACCATTAGAGATTACATTATAATAGGAATCGAGATAATCCTCTCCATATTCATAACCAAACACATTTCCACTCAAAAAGCCAGTCAGACAGAGGGCCAACACAGCCCCGGGTGTATACATGCTGATTTTTATGCTGGTATGTATGTTTGACTGTGTCTGTGAATGTAATAAGATTATTTGTCAGTAAGTCAGATGTTCCACGGCCACTAACTCCCTTGTGGCTTCTTCCTGTGTTGTTACTGAACAATCCCTTGGCCAGCGTGCCTCACTGAGCATCGGATCTGCATGGAAACTCTCTGAGCGTCTGTGAAGCCAAGCGGGCCCTTTTAAACCCAGCACACAGAGCAGGAGTGTCACAGTGAATGAGTAATGCTTTGCTGGAGGTCTGCAGCGTATGTGATGGACTCAAATGTCACAGCCTTTGCTGTTGGTTGGGTAAGACATTGTCATGGGGGTGTGGAAAAGAAAAGTGAAATGGGCTGGGTCTCCCCTTCACTGAGAAATCTGCCTCAGGTAGAGGAACAAGAGAGACTTAAACAAAGAAACGTTAAAGAACATAGTATCACAAAGAGATTTCATTTGTCTAAAATCCGAGTGCTGACCTCTAAAAGTATGATGATAATGATAACTGGGTTGAATTACTTTCATATTTCCATTCAGAAGACTAGCATTTGAGGTGCCAACCCTTTGAACCTTTGCACATCCTATAAATATTAACTTTGAGTTCATTAGAGCATCAACTCGAGTTTAGCTGATCTGATAAAGAGAGAAAAGAAAACCTTTGGAAAACCAATTAAGTGGCATACTCTTAGAAATACCTTCAGGGCTGCATCCTGTAAGTAAACACAGAACAATGGCATGTCGTGGCTTTTTAAACCCGTGGGCCAAGCAATTAATAATGACACAAACAACAAAGTAAACAATACATCTCTTTAACAATCTCTTGCAGAAAGAAGCAGCAGAAAGAACAGCAGAAGTTGGTCCCATTAATATATTTAAAAGAAAATACAAGATTGCACGAGCGATAATGCCTATCTTCAAATCTGTAAAACATTTATGAAGGGATGTTTTCGTACTTGATTTTGATCTAAATACATCTTGAAAGAATAAAATATACAGAAGTGAAGATTAAACTGAAAACTTGAAGACACAGCAGTTCTTTATGCAATTTTTTGGCTTAAAATCTGACAGGGAGCGCTTGTTATTTAGGGATCAACAGGAATATTTTTCTCTGTATAAATCAGATGTAGTCAGTTTTGAACGCTTCAAATGTACCAGAGATAATCAAAAAAACATGAGAAAATAATTTATTAAAGGGAGGACAAACTTTTGTAAAACAGTGCCACGCCAAACAAGGGTAATCTACCCTGTCTGGGGTGTGTCTGTAGTTTCCAATATTCTGTGTTATGAGAGCGATATAAATAGCATTGTTTTCACTATAGACTTAGTTTGTCTACGGCATGTACATACTGTAAGTGCTTAAACAGAATGTTGTCTGAACCTTTAAAGTTTTTATTAAAAATATATATATATTTGTTTATTTATTATTAAAGTTTATAACAATAAGTTTTGTGTACATTTTTATTGTATAATTTAAGTAAATTATAATAATTAATAATATTATAATAATTCATAATTGTCATACTTCAATTGGACCCTAACTCTTTTACTCTCTTCTCCTTTATACACACATCTGATTGGCACATTCAGATGTTGACATTGTCAGCGGAACACAGTTTTATTAAGTTAACTCAGGCCAAAGAGTTTTAGTCACTAACCAGACACCCTGACCCTCCCTTTCATAACATGATTAAGTCAAACTTGTTAAATCAAATTGAACGTTTTATTGTTTTATAAAATATAAATTTAGCAGAGTGTAAAGCGTTTAAAAAACACTGTGTTCTTATTGTGTAATAATTGACATTTACAAATTTGGCAGCGACAGTGCATTATACTATACATTATACATACAGTATATACATACTAATATACATACTATACATTTTTTATGAGTTTATGTGCAATCACTGGGATTGACGAGCAATCATGAGCCCATTACCAGAAAAGCATTTTTTGGCATTTTCACAATGTAATTTTAATCCTGCTGGAATTAAGACTGAGAAAATGTAGATAAAACATTCTGTCTATGTAATGCATAAAAGAAAACAGTTGTTCTGGCCCAAGACCAGTAATTTTTTACAAACAACATAAAGTGAAAGTAAAAAGTTGTAATGTTTTTTCATTTAAACTGAGCATTTGATTCTGCAATATACTTAAACTTGCAAACAAAATGCATGTAACATTTCATATAACACATGTCATTCTACTAAATATCTGCTTATTAAGTTTGGGATCCCTATTGTTAAAAAAAATCTTAGACTCAGTTTAAATGTGACTTGTAGGAAATATAAAGGTGTTTTCCCCACTTATGTGAAAAACACAGTAAGAGTAATTCTGAGAATCAGTCATTAAGCTGAATGTTTATGAAATCACATCAGTGATTTATCATCTGCTGACAGAGCAGTAGTTAAGATTCAATCCCTTTCCTTCTTACTATGGTTTAATGCTTTAAAACGTTTTAAATTCACATTACAAAGAAATTAAAGCTGTGATCGCATGTGATTGTGATCTGGTTTTAGGTTAGTATACAGAACAGAGCGCTCTCAGTCAGAACAAAATTGAGAACATGTGGCGGTGGAAATATTTACACTGTGCCTCCTGGGGGGTGAGGTGGGAATTATACTCAACATGAACTGGGCAACACCAGATCTGGGCTACGTCTATAATGGGTTTTGGAGAATGAGGTACACAGGAACTGAGCTTTCTGCAGGTGGCCTATGACACTGTATCTTACAGTTAAAGCAGTGCAGCTGTAACACACACGAGTTTATAGGCCAGTTCAAGCACCCTGTAATAAGTCACCTGTGAGCTACACCAAAGGGAGACTTTATATACACTTTATTATTATATCAGGAATGTGTTTATTGTTTAATGCACCTAAAAGTATTCCTAAATACAAAACAGGCATAGTAAACTTTACCCACCTTTCTGTTTATTCACCTCTGCCCACACCAACTTTAAAGGGTCTCACCTTTTCCTCCCAACACACATTAGAGAATGGAAACTGACCTTAGGCTTTGCACTGTCTGAACTGTGGAACATTAAGCAGTAAGGTAAAAGATTGAGCGTGTTTTGTATGTTTTCTGGCAGCTGTCTGGGCTTTGTAAGGTCAATCTCCGTTATCTCTGCTGTTTGTCACTGCCACAGGCTTTGGGAAATCGTTACCATGCAAAGAAAATAAAGCTGGCTCTGCTTTACTTAAAGGAACACATTTAGTGCTCAGTCGTTCGCAAGCAACCAATCAAATTTCTTGGGGTAAAGGTGGGTGGAGATTTCGGAGTATAATGGCACCTGAGGAATCGTAAGCCTTCATAAATGTCACGTCATATACAGAAACATGCAGATTTATATCGCTTGACAGAGCTGGATACAAAACTATAACCTTAAGGGGGTGGCTGTTAGCAATTTTAGGATCTGCCACACAACCCCTTCATGTAAAACAAAAGTGTATTGTTCAGCTTAATACTGCAGCGATGTCATTTCCTTCCTGTGGATTTGGATTAAGAAAATAGCCACCAAAAAGATATTTGATTCGGATTGATTTACTCGTGTTTATAATGGTGGGCTTGTGTGAGATACATGAGCTTAGACAGTAAACGATACAAGATGTCTTCCGTACATACTGTAGCACTGTAAAATAAAGCGCTCGTAAAGAATTCAGCGAATACATAGTGTAAAGGTGTAAAGAAAAACGGTCATGAAATAAATAGTCATCTTCCACACCTTTGTTATGTTTTATACAAAATGATTAATTGGAGAGTTATGGCAGATTATAAATCACAATGTTAAATTGCACAAGATGCACAATCAAATCCTCACTGAGATGCACTGTGGAATATGTTCTCCTTGAAGCAGTGAGGTGAAACTAACCAGATCCCCCGTGGTGCCATTCAAGCCAGCAGATCTGGAGTACATTAAACATCCCCCAGTCTCTGACAGATAGGATGAATAATTACCTGATTAAAATGTCCCAGTGAGTGATTTATGGAAGAAGAAGCTGCAAGATGTTCCTCCCTGGTACACTCGGTTTATTCAGGTGCCAATGATACATTGTATGTGTGATGGAATATGATATGTTGCACTTGCATGGCTGAGAAGGTGCTTTAAATGGCTGTCCAACTGAGCTGAGATTTTCTCTATTTTGAAGTAAAAAAATGTTAACATGTGGTTTAATAGAAGCAGAAAGTAAAAAGGACAGATTGGCCAAAAATAAAAAATCAGTATCTATCTATATGATTACTTCTCTGTGGAACACAAAAGAAGATATTTTAAGAAAAGTAGTTTAGTGTTTTTTTTATTACCAATGTTCTTCAAAATATCATCTTCTGTGGTCTACATAAGAAAGTCATACATGTTTGAAAGGACATAAATGATGAAAGATTTGTCATTTTTGTGTAAACTGTCCCTTTAAATTAAATCTAGATATATAATCTAAATGATTATATATCATTTAATAAACAGTAGAAAGCAGTATGTTTAGCTGTATGTTTCTACAGCAATTTCAGAATTTTGTTCATGGCTTTGGGTGAAATAGCATTTATTGTATAGCTATTTCAAGTATATTAGATATATAGGGACATAGAATTGCTAAAACAGCAAGACATTTCGTCTTGATCTTGTTTACTGTGCAGCTCTCCCATGACTTGCAACACACATTTTTCATAAAAACAACCACAGACAAATTAAAGAAAGAAGCTAAGTGTGAAAACACATTTATTAAATATGATATACTATTCTGCATTCAATTAAAACGCAATTTTCACTCAGACTTAAAAAATGTCGGTTGCACAACTTATCCATAAAATATCTAATAAAATTCTGCCACCTGTAAATTACTCTGAAAGGCATATTTGGCAGTACATTTAGGAATTTACAAACTGCTTTCCATAAAATGGATTAAATCATGTTTAATTCAACTTTGACAGCACTTTTTATAACAGTGTGTGCTATTATAAAATAGTGACACAGGTTACTGTCTTATAGAAACTTATCTCATAAGCCTACTGATGGGGAGAGGAGAAGGGCAGAGGGGTAGAAGCACTGGGATCAGATACAGCTGGCATCTCTCCTACTTCCTGCCAAAAGTGCAGGGAAGACCAAGAATATTCTTTATTCTTTTCGAAAATCTAGATTTGTGTAACCTTTACGGTATAATAAAGACTCATTTAAGTGAAATGTCTGATCACAAGTAAAACGAAAGCAGCACAAAATGCACATTTTATATAAAATAGATAAACAGACACTGATCAATTAAAAGAATGTGAATCACTGAAAATGTTAATGTATTGTGCTGCAGTATCCTTATAGTATTGCTTTATTACAGTACTTCAGTTAGGAGAAAATGTGCAGTAGAAGTTGGCCAAAAGTGATGTCCAACTTTGGAAAACTGACTTCTTTACCCTTTATTCAAATTGGCCCTATATTATTACAGATACATTTAAAATGCTGTATACATAAATTTCAGCATTGTGGAACAATTTTAAGACGCTTGGAAAATGACACACATGAGTAAGCTTATTGAGTCAAGGTCTAGGATAATGACTTAATAGCATGGGTTTTAATATATGTTTTTATTCCTAAATAATTTTCTTAAATAAATACCATAACCTTGTTTACTGTTTTTTAAACAGTACCTTTAATTTGTAGCATACACCTCATATGGGACATTGAAAGGCAAATACTGCACAAATATGCCCCCCAGGCATGACTTTCAGACACTACTACTGTGGGAACGCGAACTTTACAAGATCTCGCGATACAGGATTTTAAAATTTCCAACGGAACAATTGACGTCATTTCCGAGATTGAACTGCGTCACGAAACGTAGCCATTTCCGCCTGGCAGACGAAAGGTGTACGTTTTGTTGTCCATTTGAACTACATCAAAATGTCTCTGGGTGTTTTATCTCCGAGTCTGAACACTCCGCCGAACAGCCAAGGCATTCTTATTGGTGATAAAATGTACTCGGAAGTGTTTCTGGCCATCGACAACTCGATCGTCGGCGAGGAGAGAATCAGCACGACCCCGTCCATGCTGGATGGCCTCGATCATGAGACGGAGATAGACCTGCGGATTCTCGGTTGTGAGCTCATCCAGTCGGCTGGGATCCTTTTACGTCTGCCACAGGTCGGTGTCTGGTTATGTTTCGATACTTTATATTCGTTATTTGGGCGCGTGTGCTCAATAATGTAAAGGGTGATGTTAGCACGGCTGGCTAACCGATTAGCCGACACATCGAAACCGGCAGCCTTTGTCTTCAAGCGAATCTTTTGAATGAAGCGAGTCTTGCGTTTCGCGTCGTTTGTGTTTTTTAAGTACAGATTATTTGTTGTTTGACTCACTAATACTGATTTGTTTGGGGTGTGGTGAATGTTGTTTTTAAATAGGTACGTGTTGTTTTCGTTGGTTTCTCTGTAGGTGGCGATGGCGACCGGTCAAGTTCTGTTTCAACGATTCTTCTTCTCGAAGTCTTTTATCAAGCACAGCTTTGAGGTAAGTGAACGATATAGATCGTATAGACTGTAAATCAGTTGAGTAAAAAACTAATGAATGCGTTTGACACTTAAAAAACAGATTGTTGCCATGGCTTGTGTGAACTTGGCATCAAAGATCGAGGAATCGCCGAGACGAGTGCGTGACGTCATCAATGTCTTTCATCATTTAAAACAAGACAAGGGAAAGAAGTGAGTTGGTGGATTAGTCAACCTTTATAGTTTTGTTTGATTGATCAGATGTGTAACTTCCGAATTTCTGTTTTTGAACCAGGAGCACCCCTCTCATCCTTGATCAAAATTACATTAATACCAAGAACCAAGTGATCAAAGCCGAGCGGCGTGTGCTGAAGGAGCTGGGCTTCTGTGTTCATGTCAAACATCCACACAAGGTCAGTTTGGCTTTCTCAAACATTATACCTTTCATTCCATTGACTTGAGTACATACACTGAAACTGTCTAATATCTCTACTAGGATGATGTAAATAAAGGCTATTGGTGGTCTGTGATTGTATAATAATGTGTTATTGCTTGTATTTTAGATTATAGTCATGTACCTGCAAGTTCTGGAGTGTGAGAGGAATCAGATGCTGGTTCAGACAGCATGGTAAGCGTGTCTTTATCACTGAAGCTAATGAAAATGCCCTTACTTTCTTATGACGTGGAATTTCTTCCCCTATAGAGGACACATTGGATCAGGTTTATGGTTGGACTGGTCTTGTGTTTCCACTATAACCCAAATAGTTATCAGTGATTTGGTTATAAGAGGGTATAAGAGTTTGTTTGAGAATAGCCAGCAGTGCTGCTGGTGGTCAGATATCAACAGGAACACTAGTGGAAACACTGCTTTATAAAGCATGAATTGCATTATAGCTTGATATAACCACAGGTAAGAGAGGTTCACATTTATTCTGTTGTCAGTTCTTCATTTGTATAAAGTGCAGAAATAAGTCTTGTGTTGTGTGATATTTGTTGTTGCACACATCATTGAGGTTAAGGCTTACGGAGAGCTCTGTTTAACTTTGTCCTTTCTCTACTCTTTGATTAAAGGGTAGCCCATGGTGGTAAGTGTCACAGAAAACACCCAACTCCTCAGGCACAAGACCCAGGAACCCTTTCACCTCATTGGCTGGCCTTTGAGACCCCCAGCCAATCCAGTGAGAGCTCTCAGCGGAGGTTCTCTGGATGGAAGGCAGCGTCAGCCTGTGTTCCTGGGGGGTCCAGGATTTGATTTTGTTGTTCGGCACTAAACAAAGTGCCCGTAGTTAGTTTTTGCATTTTATATCTGAGTGTTTTATTTAGCGGTGAAACGGTACGTTACATTTTTTCATATGAATCGTATGTTCATGTGAATTGCAGTAAATTGTCCCCTGCCCAATCATGAAGTCATTCCTGCATCTTCTCACACTTAATTTGCTAAAAGTAAAGAGGTTTTTTCATCATGGCTACATTTTGAAAAAGAGAGGGAAAGGACACCAAGTTAAGAGTCTCCAGAATTTGATGTGTGAGAGAGTATTGCAGGTGTTGCATAGGTGTATCTCTATGTGTTTCAGGAACTACATGAACGATGCCCTCAGAACCAATGCCTTTGTGAGGTTTGAACCTGAGACTATCGCGTGTGCCTGTATCTACCTCGCCGCTCGGGTATTACAGGTAAGGCCTTGGATTTTTGGTGATTTGGAGCGATCATTCATCTTACCATACTGAATAACACGTAAAATCTTGACTGTGGTGTTTATCTGTCCAGATTCCCCTTCCTTCTAAACCACACTGGTATCTTCTCTTTGGCGCTACTAAAGAGGACATCAAAGAAATATGTGTCAGCACGATGAAGCTTTATTCTAGGAACAAGGTACACACAAGTCTATGCAAATAATACTGCATACTGACATCATAAAGTGAGCACATACTGTACGTCTGCAGTGTTTTTAATCCCATTTCTGCATGCTGTAGTTGGCTTGATGATGTCCATTTCCATATTTGTCTCCTAGCCAAACTGTGAGCAGCTTGAAAAACAGGTGGAGAAGAGAAGGCTGACCTTGGAGGAGGCTAAACTCAAAGCCAAGGGACATAATCCCAACGGCACGCCAGCGCTCAGCATGGGCATCGGTGGATTTTCACCAGCATCAAAACCCGGCAAGTTGTTTTCTGTTGACTGGGTTTTTGCAAGTACTTGTCAGTTCACAGACAGCTAACATGTTTTGCTTTTCCAGGTTCTCCAAAAGAAGTGAAGGCAGAAGAAAAATCACCGAACTCTAAGTCGGCGAAGGAGCCGGAGAACAGACAATTGTTTAACAAAAGCCCTTTGAATGGGTACGTGTTTTAATATATGCTGCCTAACAGATAGACATGTTTGGTGATAGTTAATTATACTATATCTTCTGTGTTCTTTTTTTTTTTTTAGCAGCATGAAGGAGGACAGCAAAGTGTTTCAGAACGGCAAGCACCACAGTCGGTCCAGATCACGCTCCGTGTCTCGTTCTCCACACAGACAGTAAGTACATAAGGTGTAGACGTTACAGCATAACTACTTGAATACTTAATTGACATCTACAACAAGATGATTGAATCCTGGCTTATATTGCACATACTCCAATTAATGAAATTTACATTACAACTGCATACGTGTTTTGTCCCAGTTGTGTATAATGACTGATTTAATATAACACGTGTTACTGATTTCTTCAGTCGAAGGAGCCACTCAGGAACATACAGCTCTCACAGCAGCCACAGCCCGTCTCCACGGCAACACAAAGGGCGCAGAGCATCTCCGCTTGCACAGGTCGGAGCAGACCACAGACACAGCGAGTCTAGTCGTCATGGAAACAAGAAGAGGAGATCACGAAGCCGATCTCGCAGCAACTCCCGCGAACGAGGTCGCGACCGCGACTACGTGAAACACAAACACGATCGCGGCAGCAGTCACCACTGGGACCACCGCGATCGCGAGAGGGACCGATCACATGATCACGGACGAAGCAAACATCAAAGCAGATCGCATTCTGGACACAGCCATAGCAGACACAGGAGATGAGATATAATGAAATGACAAACAAAAATTGGACTAAACCGATAATGATTTTACTGACTTCTGGTTGCCTTGTTAATATGTGGATGTTCAGTTCATAATGAACGGTTCTTGCTTATTACAGGCTCACATAGAGTTCATTAGGTAAGATAATGGTGCCTTTTATGTATTTGACAATTGCGTTTTACTTTAAACTTGAAAGTGACAAAATGGAAATATGACAGACTGCCTAAATCTGCCTATATCAGGGATCACATTTGCACAGAGGAGCGTTACGAGACCTGTGCGTATAGTTATCAAATGTGCACAGGCGTGTTGTTTGTGCATTGTACATACAAAGCTTATTTTTATGATGTCGGGAAAAACTTTTGTATTCGCCTCTTCACAAAATAAAACTGATGGCTATTACTTTCATAATCTTAAGTTTCTTTTTGCATTTTAGGTTTGTTTGAAATCACACTGCAGCAAACATGAGCATTGGTATCAATAGATAGTTTATATCTTAATCACATTGACAGAATGTTTATTCATCTTTACTGTACATTTTTATACATTGACAATAAAAAATAAACTTTGCAACATTTATATAAATATAAAATCGTGAAAAATACTTGTATTTAGTTTTAACGTAGTAAAGGCCACTAACCCCGTAAGTTACCCTGACTCTTTTGCTTGATCATATGGGGCTCAAAAATACCCTTTTTAAAGAACTAGTTCACCCAAAATGGGATTTTGAGATTTCAGAATGGGATCATGAGGTTGAGTAAATGATCAATTGTGAGAAGTCAGAAGAAAGAGTCATAAACAGATTGTGAATGACCTGAGAGTGAATAAACAATTTCAGCCGCGTTGAGAATAATGTATACAGCTGTTGCATGTGTCATGCAGTGACCGTTCCAGGGGTTATCCTGCGTATATGCGTGTAAGATTTCCTAAGAGTCACACTGCCGTGATGAGACACTCCACGTGGAAGCACACACTCCTCGGTTAACTTCTTCACCTCTGGGTCCCAGCAGAGAACAGTTGCGATGACCTCATTCTTGTCATCACGACCACCGGTAATAAAGATCTTGTTATTGCAGGCGGAGATGCCGCAGCTGGCTCTTTCACAGCCCAGGTGAGTTATCAGCATCCAGGAGTCTTCAAGAGGACTGTAGGAATACAAGGCCTTCATCGCTCCACCTTTATCACAACATCAGACAGTTTAGCATCCCAAATTGAATTGCCAGTAATTTTGTAACGTCAAAAACGAATACAAACCAACGACGTAGATATTATCCTTGAAGGTCACAGCATTTGTGCATTTGGCTTCAGTGGGCATTGGGCACTTTAGAGTCCATTTGTTTGACTGTGAATCAAAGCACTGCAGGTTGTTCGTGGCCAGCTTGCCATTAGGACCTCCACCAATCACAAAGATCATCTTGTTGTAGCTGGCGGCAGAGAAGGAGCTTACGCTGAGCATGAGTGGTGCTGCCTTTAGGTAAATCAAAACCAAATCATAAATACAAAAGTTATCATGATGGGTGTGAAAAGACGATATACTTCTGCGTTATTTATTATGAAAGCAATATAGTAGGAGACTGAGGCTGTGCTTTATCATGAATAAATTGAAGTTAGGCAGAATAATTCCTGCTATGCCTTCAGTCGTTACTTATTTATAATAAAGCACTAGGCTTCAAATACCTTATTGCCTTACCACACAATACAAATATTAAAGCCTAAAAATATGTATCACTGTAATGTTCTCAAAGTAAAATAACTAAAACATTTCCTTATTTGCAATAATGACAAATGTTTCTTTAGCTCAACTGGTAGAGCATTACGTTAGCAATGCAAAGGTCATGGGTTCGAAATCCATTAACACACATAGCCTACTGATTGAAATGTATAACTTGAAGACACTGTAAGTCACTTTGGATAAAAGCATCTGCCAAATGCATGTACATTTGTAAACGTAAAGTGATCAGGATTCACCTCTGTCCAGGAGTTATGAAATGGATCATAGGCTTCAACACTGTTCAGTCTCTGAGTGCCATCGAAGCCTCCCAAGACATAAACCTTTCCTCCGAGAACTGCCATCTTGTGTCTCCAGCGCCCTGTGTTCAGATACTCTATCTGGATCCACTTGTTTAGTGATGCGTTATACTTCCACACATCATGTAGTGTTTCCTTGCCACCTGTTTGCAATTAATCAATGAGTTTTACGAGGAAAATTCATATTTTGCTATAAAAGAACCAATCAGTGTCTACATAAAGAAGTGATAATGGTCATAATACACACTTTGAAGGAGTAGTTCAGCCCAAAATAAAATGTTCTCTCTCTCAAACATTGTCTCATCATTTACTCACCCATGTCAGCTGTATATGACTTTCTTTTTATCAGTTGAACACAAACTGTATTTGACAGCATCTCACGAGGGTGTATGACAGTGAACTTATTGTTGCTTACCAGATATGTACACTTCATTTCTGAAGGTGACACAGGCAAACTCCACCCACTTCTTGTTGTCATTCTCAGACTCCATCTCTGTGTTTGGTAGTTTTGCCACCTCTAATCGGCTCCTTCGCAGGGGATCCAGACATGTTACCTCAGACACAAACTTCTCATCCTTTGTGCATCCTCCGATAATCATGAACACCTCAGACTGGAACTCCCGTACTCTCGGTTTGGTGCGCTCTGAGATCACCTTTAAACCAACATACAGCATGATCTTAAAAATATGAACAAATAATGAACAAAAGCAGCCAATAAGAGTCCAACAGAGATATTCAGTTCTGTTTAAAAAGTTTCTCAGGTTGAGAGCTCATGAAGCTGGATGATAAAATGTCAAGAGTATGATTTTACAAATTCTAGACAAAGTGTGGTTACTTTTGAAGATTTTTGATGAGTTTACTACTATTATAAAATGTGGAAAAAACAGTGAATGGTATCAATGGATGAAATGTGAGGATAAAAGTTTTAGTGTGTAGTTGTTTGAAAGTGCAGAAGTAATCAAACTTTACTTCAATAATTTTTTCGCTATAGAAAGAACTTGTGAAATACAACACAGTTTATAATTCTTAAGCTTGGATTTCACTTCCTATTTGTGAAAGTCTTGTGATCTGACCACATCATAAGCAGAGCAAACTACTGTGTCACCCTAAAAAGCCATTACTTGTGCAAATACTGACCTCATTTCCTGAGAGATGATAAACCCTGGCCTCCTGCAGCAGTGGAAACGCTTCAGCACATTTGCGAATTAAAGGATCTCCTTCCACTTTCTCTACAAAGTACCACGGATCCAACAAGGGCAGACGCACGTGTGTGAGAACATGAGGCAGAAAAGGCAATCTTTCGTGCTCCCGGGCCCTTACCCAACGTATAACTGTCTCAAAAACCTGCTCCTCTTCTGTTACCCCCAGGTCATCGCACTGGAGCAAGCTGACCAACACGTCTCCAGGAAGCTCCAGGATCTCATCATGGCCCACAACTTGGAAGAAGTTCTGGATAATGAAGCTGTGGACTTGGGCTTTCAGAGGGACCAATGAGTGGACATCAGCCAGATTCAGGATGCCCACACAGTTTTCTGGGTGTAACGCCTCCGCTAGGTAACTGGCACAGGCATCAACCATACGTGGAAACTGTAGTAAACATGGATCAGAGATTTTTTTGGGTTATGCTTTGGTTGGGCTTTTCTGATGAATTAAACAGATTTGGAGTCTTATTGTGATTATACCACCACATTCATAATACAAAAGTTGCACTGTGGGAATGCACAGTAGTTTGCACATATACTGTAATATATATTAAATAAAGCAATTGCAGTAAACCAGCAAGATTTAACTATATGTAGCAAACATATAACTCCACCCAACAACAGCGCCAGTCAAAAGTTTGAAACCACTCACTGTTTTTTCCACATTTTATAATAGTAGTAAACTCATCAAAAATCTTCAAAAGTAATCACACTTTGTCTAGAATTTGTAAAATCATACTCTTGACATTTTATCATCCAGCTTCTTGAGGTCTCAACCTGAGAAACTTTTAAAACAGAACTGAAGGAATTCCTATCTCTGTTGGACTCTTATTGGCTGCTTTTGTTCATTATTTGTTCATATTTTTAAGATCAGGAGAAACAACAAATTGTGTCTAAACTTCAGACTGGTACTGTACATAGGGATGTGACCCATATATGATGACTGCAACCAACTTAGTTAAGGGAAAAACATCATCTTGGTAAACAACGTTCATTTTCACTTCCCTGTTATACTTGATACGTTTGTGGTGTGTATGGGACTTTTCCAACAAAAACGGAAAATAACATGACAATACCACACATGTGGCACTGGAAAAGCAAAAAGTAAAATCATTGCCATGTGAAAACGTCACAAATGTTAAGTATAGGAAACACAGAACTTGTGCTTGCACTTTATTTTACAGTACATACACTTGCAATGTACTTACTTATCCAGCAAAATACTGGTAACTCAATTCAGGGTTGTTACCAAGTAATTACATAGTTATATAGTAAGTATAACTACATGTACATGTAAAACTGGACTGTAAAAAAGTGCTACCGACACAAACATGATAAAACGTTTTAGTATAAAAACATTTGGTATATTTTATGGTACAAACCTGAAAAAGGCTGGCGGCTTCAAGCGTCTTCTGCACATTATCTTTAGTGATGGTGGCTTTACTGGTGTAAGTGTATTCTAGCAGAATTCTCATGGTCTCTGCATCAAGACCTTTAATATTTACAGTTTCTTCATGCTTCTCTCTTAAGTCACTGCAAAACATAGCTCTGTAAAATCAAAAGATTTAAATACACACATAAGGTTAAAAACAACATATTTTAGACTGGTCTAGAAACAGCTCTACAGAGATATCTTCCTAACCTGAAATAATGACTGGCCGCCGCAAGTACCATGATTGATGACAGGAGAAGCGCTGACCTTGAACGTTGAGCGTGACGTCTGTTAGTCTGTCCTCTAGGTGAAGATCGTGTAGTCCATTCTGCAGATGCCCTGCAAAGCCAGAGTCTTCAAACACAACATGATCATCATCCTGGTTCTCTTGCATTGAGCTCTCCAGCATGCTGAGACCGCCGGCTGAGGCGTCGCTTTTAACTGATGAAGGACATTCAGAGTTATTCTCTAAAGTGTCACCCATGATCAGAAGTTCAGGGCAGATGCAAAACGTATCGTTTCTTTAATTTGAGTTTAAGACCATGAAATAAAGGCAACAGAAGACAAAAGCTTATCTGTTCTTTCTTAATGCGTAAGCTTCCTGTTTTCGAAAAGACTGAATTCACACACTGTGATCTGTAGCGGTCTGGTGTAAAAAGAGGAAGTGTTGAAAAACTCTGATCTGACACCGTAAGTATGGGAGTGACTTGGATCGCGACTGTTCCTCTATTGTCTTTGTTGACTTCCTCAGGAAGAAACAGAATTTTTCTACACTTTTCAGTATACCAACATTAAACAATGAGACGTAAAGGACACAACAGTGCAAGTTATAAGTTCCATTTGATCCAAGTGTGTTTTAATAATAATTTACAAATGTTGCTGTAGGTAGATTTCACCATTAACACACAAAGTGTCTCATAGGAAACAAGTAGAAAACAGACAAAAAGTAAATTTACTCAATTGGAATGTGTGAATGTTTGACGTAGTTTGTACTTAAGTTAGAAATGAACATGCAAAGAATATAGCGTGTCTATAACAACAATAGAAAATACATTAAATTCTTAAAAGACTGTTAGTCAAAATATAAAATACTGTATACATACACATAAATAGACATCAGCTAGTCAAAAATGTCCTGATTCCTGTTTTGTTTCCATTTCTGCATGCTAATCAAAGTACATAATATACAAAACCATTTAATACACTTTAGGTTATTTGTTTTTGTCCCTTCAAAGGCGACAAAAACTCGACGACAGAAACGGTTCATTTAATTATTTCATACAGCAAAATTGTTCCATTTCCATTTTAAGACAACTAAAGGCAAACAGGTAGTAGGCACGAGTGACAGACGGATCATTAGGAGAGAATGGAGCAGATCTATATATGTTCAAGTATTACAATACTTTTCTGGAAAATAAAAAATGAAAATACTTTGTTAGGCCAAAACTCAACAACAGTAGTAAAATACAACAGAACCGTGACAGAAATTAAATGTTCATGCACGTACAGACTACTGCAATGATGACAGAACCATTTAGACAAAAAATCTAATGAAATACATCAGTAGAAATCAAGCGGGGTGTACAGTTTGTGGCTTCTTTGTGGTATTTCAGCCCCTTCAGGCACATGAAAGAGTTTGGCATGACGATGATTGTGCAAGTCAAATGTCCTCAGGGCTAAAAAGCAAAGGGCTACACGAAAGACTGCTGGAGTGATGAAGGTCCTCACAGGAACTGGTCACAAGAAGACATTTGAGCACTAACGCATAGTGACAGATGGATCTGAGGCTAGCGATTACTCTTCATTGCCTCTTTGGCTGCTAGTATAAGAGGAGTGAGACTGGAAAGAGGCTTTGCAAGCTTGAGGAACGGATGCTACAAAGAGAACATTAGAAAGATTAAAGTACATAGTCAAATTTGGGTAATAGCTGTGATATTAAATTCAGTTTAGCGTCTTACTTGCAAGAGTTCCTTTCCTCCACCTCTCTTCTCCACATCCATCTCAAGACAGCGGTTCAGGAAGTCTCTAAATATGGGCGACAGCTTCTCTGGGTTCTGCAGCTCTGGTGTGCCATTAGTGGCGATGAGGTACAAAGCCTGAGAATGCAAATGACAGTAACTAAAAATGGCCATAATGACAAATAATGTACCAAAGATGTTATTTTAGCATAGGGCTCATCAAAAAACTTGCTCAAATTTCTCCAAAAGATTTCTGGTATTTAGTCATATTGTTAATGAACAGAAAACAGTACAGCAGCGGCTCACCCTGAGTGGATTCTCATTCAGGTAAGGGGGTTCACCCTCTACCATCTCAATAGCCATGATGCCCAAAGACCATATGTCCACTTTAGGCCCGTAGGCCTTACGTGTGACCACCTCAGGTGCCATCCAGTATGGCGTTCCCACCATGGTGCTCCTCTTACTTTGCTCAGGGGTGATCTGAGCACAGAACCCAAAATCGGCTAGAAAGAAAGAGTGGACAAACCAAACCATTAATGCATGTGCTAACCTACAAAAAAGCCAAAATGTGACAACGGGACTCACTTAGTTTGACAGATCCATCCATTCCTAACAAAACATTGTCACTTTTGATGTCTCGATGGATGACCTGGTTCAAATGCAGGAACTCTAGCGCTTGTAAACACTGTGGAGGAGTCAGACGGCAAAACTCAAACAGTGACGGAAAACAAATATATCTGATGCCATAACAATGGCAAAAACACTATACCTCTCTGCAGACAGCTGCAATTTGTGCCTCATCCATGCATGTTTCTGTTACAACATCAGTAAGAGAACCTCCAGCGAGATACTCCATTACCACAAAGAGCTCATCTCCTACCAGGAAGCTACAAATGAAAAACAAATGATGATCTAATGTGGATGGGTGACTTGAACATAGATTATGTAGTAAGTCTGGACACATATTGTGAAAAGCTTTAATGAATGTAACTACCTGTCTACGAAGTTGACAATGTTCGGGTTCTTCAGCTCCTTCATCACCAGGATCTCATTGATGATCAGCTCCTTCTTGGGCTGCTTCTGGAGATTAATCTGCTTGATGGCAACCTAAGAAAACACATTATTGTGAGTCGACGTAAGGCAGTGAAATCAAGTTCATGTGGCCTACGTTAACTTTTTGAGAATAATAAACAACTACCTCTTGTCCGGTTGCAACATCAATGGCTGTGTACACTGTACCAGATGCACTGTGGATTAAAGAGATAACATTCATTTCAAGCAATCATAGATTAAAGTTAAGGCTAACGTTATCAATTAAACCAATTATAGGTGATGGCTAATAAATTAACTGCTCCAGAAGTACATAATGACATTATAAACGCTTCCATATAAATCTTCTATCTACATATATTTACCCTTGTCCGATTTTTTCATATCTTGTGTATTTTTTCTTGGGGTCTCCAATACTGACAATTGTTCCTGAGATTAGTTCAAATAAGAGTTAGAAATTATACAAAACTGTCCAGATTTTGCAATGACACTGTATATAGAAGCATATTAAGATGCTGTATAAAATAAATATACAAATCAAGAACTGAACAAGGAGATTCAGACAGACGTACTAAGTTTCTCCATGATCTCTTCATCAGTCATCTTGCCCTTGGCCTTCTTCTGTTTGTCTGCTCTGGAGGCATCTGTGTCTGCAACGGCTGCAGGTGCCGGAATGGGATCAATGACCGAGCGGGTGTATACCTAATAATGGAAAAATCATTAGATTCCCGCTCAGATCCATATGAAAAATATAAAAAAAGAACAAGCCAATAAAGCCAATTTTTTCAGAAAAACATTTTAAAAAATGATAAATTAACTGTTTATAAAGTTGTATACAAAACCTCCATAACCATGAAAAAGATCAGATCATGTAAAAATGAAAAAGCAATTCAGAATTAAAAAAATACATTCTGGAAAAAATTCTGGAAAAAAAAAGTGAAAATAAAAATGCGCGCAAACAATGCCAAGAGGTACATTTTTGTTTGATGTATTTAATAATAATTTAATTGTTTGCATTTAATCATTTTTTTTATTATATATTCACTTCATTTATTTATAGTATTTAATTTTGTATTTTAGTATTTTATGTAATTTAGTATTTTATGTAATTTGTCTCTCTCTCTCTCTCTCTCTCTCTCTCTGCTCACAGATATGGTGTGCTGTGGGCGTGGCGCTACAACAGGAGGAGGAGCATCATCATCTTCATCATCATTAGGGCTCTTGATTGGTGACTGCTCTGAGCCTTTTTTTGCTGGTGGTGCATCTTTATCTGAGGTCAAAATAAACAGATTACATCATACAAATGAAAAACACGTGGGAAAAAAAATGCAAACACAGGCTGAGAGGCGCTGATGTACTGATGTACCTGTAAAGCTGAGGTATTTCTGCCTGCCGTTGCCTGTGGAGTCGTAGAATTTGAGCACATCTAGCACAGCTTGAGGGTTTTTCTTCTGCTCAGATTTTGTGATGTTGGAGGTCTGCAGGAGCCGAGCCCACTGCTCTGGCATGCCCTGAGAGAGGAAGAACAGGATAAAAGGGAGAAAGAGATGAGAAACTTCTCCAGCAAATCAAATACAGCCCCATGGCAGGATATGAACGGCACAAAAAATGTAATCTGCACGCTGAGCAATCTGAATTGTGTGTTTTACTTACAGTGAACTCTCCCGTGACAGAATCAAAGCCCACATGTATGGTGTGCTCAAAATCTGAAGGGTTGGAAATCTCCGGACGCTCCTTATCTTTGTCTTTTTTTCTTCCTTTAACAGATACAATGATTGTGGTCAGATGACAATGCGGCAGATTCCTGACTACAGTGATAAAAAGCCTTGCACGAATTCCTTTTTTCACAAATACATTATAATAAGTCATGAAAGGAATGTTCTGGGTTCAATACAACCCGAGCTCTGTTATCACATTTAGTTGACATAATGTTGATTATTATAGTAAATTGTTACCATTCATGCCTCAGTTTAATAATAAGGCACTTAATAATGAAATACTGTAAAAAAATATACCTTTTTGAGTTTTACATTAAAACATTTCTACATTTACTCATTTATTCAGTCATGCTGGGAACTGGAAATACTCTTTCCAAACGCCCCTTGACCTAAAGTTTTTATTTAACATTTTAAGTAAATATTTCAATAATTTATTAGCACATTTGCATGTCTATTGCAACTTCAATTTTTTTTATCCGTTTCAAAGTTTTTATCAGTGGTATTTACATATTTATTGTTATTATTATTTGTTATCAGACCTTCATCTAATAATTTTCTTTTTTATCTGTCATTTTTGTACGTTGTTTTGTAGTCGGGCATGTGTAATAGTCAAATGACATGCAGAATAAACAAATTAAATAATTTTTTTGTTGGTAAGTGTTAATTTTTTAATTCCTAACAACATTATTTGTTTACATTATATAATTTAATTGTAATTAATTTCAACTCACAAACCCCTTGCAATTCCCTTCCACAAGGGGTTTGCGAACCCCAGTTCTACTTACAATAATACACAAAAAATTTAATTGTAAAACTTGGATAAGATCAAAATATCAATGTAAAATACCAAACAAAGGTTTATTGAATAAAAGTTGAAATGCACAGTTTTAAAACACAGGCACAAGACTAAAGCATTAAATGTGATAACATAAGACCAGCATATAGAATCATTATACAAAAGTATATACAATATTACAACCTTTTCGTTAAATTAAGCGTTCTTTAAAATGTGTCCGATAGACAATTCATGAGTTAGCACTCGATAGACCATACCAATAGTAGGGGCATCCTTTCATTTTTGTTTAAATATGGTTACGTAAGAATCTAACTGTGTTAGTAACACAAGCAAACAATCGAATAAACATGGTCCCATTTCTTCCACTGCAATTCACGGCCATTAAAAATTTGTTCTGTGCTAAGTGACACTATGTATTGAACCAACATTTTTTAACGTGCACCCGGGTCACCTCGGCCTGCCGCTCTTACCTTTCTCTTGTGAGAATATGGAAGTGATCTTGTAACGGTGTTTGTCTCTCTTCTCCTCCGGGAGGGAAGGCAGGGGTTTAGAGCCGGGGATCGCTGACATATTGTCCTTGTTTCCAGTGCTAAAGGTGCTGCTCATTCTGACTGGGGGGGCAGGTGGTTTGTCCTCCAGCTCTCCGTTGTCAGACATGACACAGAAACGCACACAGATGGGTTACAGGGTTTCAGAGATCAACCTGCAGAGGGCGGCAGAAAGACAGACATAATACATGAATGCACATAATGTATCTTGTAAAGACATGTTCACACACCAAGAATGATAACTATAAAGATTTTTGAATTTATATTATTATATTGAATATATATATTTATATTTGAATGCACTTTGATTGGCTGTCAATGTTTTATTGTTCATCTGCTAAAAAGAATTCTAAAAAATGATTAAACCAGCAAGTACGCTAATCTAGTAATGCATTGTAACTATTTCAGTAAAATCTTGGTGGACATTTTCAGGATTTTATAAAAGCTTTTTTACACACCAGAAGTGTGCTAAAACAGTGCAATGCAAACTAACCGCTAACCATCAGCTGCTACTGTAAGGAAGAAACAGACAATCAACAAGTTAACATGGACAGAGAGTGTCTGTTTCTCATTTCTGCTAGCTGCCTCTGCTTCCAGAAATACACCAACAATGTGTGATATTGTGAGCATTTACTGCCAGTCAATAACAGAGAGAGCTGAGAGTCATCTTAGCCCTGCTGTCCTCTGACAACAACAGTTCATCTGAAAGTGCTGAGCTTTCCAAGGTCGGAGTGCACTAGTCTGCACAACAGGATGTCTGAATTCAGCTGTGAGATATACGTTCTTGCTGTCTGCAGACTATGTAGGCTGCTACCCGCTAAGATAGCATCTTAACAGGTGATTGATTGATTGTACTCTGCACCACACTAATAGCTCTTCTGATTTTAGCATGTTGCCAATTCTAATATTGTGATAATCTAACATAAATAAAACAAAAAACACAAATAAATTAGCCAGGCAGGAACCCACATGTGTTTTGGTTGCAATCTGTTATTGCGCATGTACATAAAAACCAGTCTTTCAATTTCATTTGATTCAACCCACGTGACGAAAATGATGCAAGTAACCTGCAGTTTTATGCTTTAAACAGAGATGGCGATAGAGAGGCAAGAGTTACAGATTGCACCTTTAATCATAAAGAACTACTTCCTTAAAGGAATAGTTCACCCAGAAATAAAAATTCTTTTATTATTTACTCACCCTCATGTCATGTCAAACCTGTATGACTTTCTTGCTTCAGCACAACACAGAAGAAGATATTTTACAAAACGCTGGTTACCGACACCCATTCACTTTCATAGTATGGACACAAGGTACAATGGAAGTCAATGGGTGCCGGTAACCAGCGTTTGGCAAAATATCTTCTTTGTGTTCCACAAACGAAAAAAATCATATACCGGGTTTAAATGACATAAGGGTGAAAATATTATCACATCATTTTTATTTTTGGCTGCACTATCCCTTTAATATAAACTAAATATACTCGAACATGTAAGAGGGAAAGATAAACGTGGCATTGCACACATGAATCTGAATCTTTATCGATTTTTATTCAAAATATGCTAGCAAGGACACATTTGTTCAGCAGAAAATGTAAGAAGAAGGTATGTGTTCGCGCCGAGTCTGGTTAGAAATCAGTGCCATCATGTGGCTGCCTGCACCCTCTCCACCTAACCCTTTCATCAACATGTCCAAATAAGGTAAAATCCTGTCTCACCTCTGTGAGGTCAATTCAGCAAATCAGACACATGCAACAAACTCAACATGACCACAGTGTCTTCCTGTTTGACAGAACGGTTGTGCGTTCAAAACAAGAAAAAGACAAAAGAAAGATACCTTTATGCAAATTAAACAGACAAACAGTGACGCAAAATTTGCTGCAACTGCATCTTTGTGCAAATGATGCATTCCACTACAACATTCAACGTAAATGGTAAACTATTTTGTATTAAAACATCATGTTGTGCCATAGCTACAGCTACGGCATTTCTGCATATGATGAAACCACTACAGAGATGAGAAAGGATTGATAAAGCTATAGCTAACTATGACGTAAGCTTTGCATGATCTGAGACTGACAGTTCCTGTTTTCCTATAGAGAACCACATAAGCAGAACATTGAGGATGGCAGAAAAGCACAACATTTCCATTACCTTAAAATGCTTAAAATGAGGCAAGAAACCTAACAAATAAACCTAAACTGCAAAAGTTTACACTTTGTTTCTACACGTCTGTAACTTTATCACCAGGGAACATGGATACTGATAAAAATGTATAGGCTGATTTCATCATCAAAGTTGCTTTGGATGAAAGAAAATCGCTAAATGTAAATGAAAACGCAGATCAATCTCACATTTAATTACAACAAACAGTCTTTACAAAAAAGTAAATTTATTCATACATGACTGCAAGCCAGAAAAGACTAAAACAAACATCCAAGATAAAGGTTGAAATCACAGTGCCATCACTGTCTCACCCTGAAGAACCCCGATGGAAAGATCCCGTAGACGCTCCTGGCCCAGGTCTTTCACACTCCTGACACATCAAGGGTCTTTCCTACAGTGTGTCCACTGTCTCTTGTGCTTCCACAGAAGTGAGAAGACAGAGGCATGTTGATGCAGGCACGCTTCATTCCACAGCGGGATGAAATGCTGCGAGTGCAGTCACGTCCAAGTGCCGCACATCGCTATGGTGACGGACCAGCCCTCAGGCTCGATGCAAGGCTCTACAGCGGAGACACGAGGGTGGACATACCTTTACACACCACTGACTCTAGCTCGGAGGAAATGCGCGTGCATACAACCACTGCTAGACTCACACTACTGGAAATGAAAGTATATGACTTCTATTTTTTATCTGTGGAATCTCAGGAAGCATAAAAGTGAAGGGTCACTTCATCGCCACTTTATTAACACTACACATGCAAGGATAGAGGTTTTAGTAAAAAAAAAGCTCTCGATTTTTCTCTTAAAGGAACGGTAATACTCTACTAATTTACTCACCCTAATGTACGTCGCTTTCTTTCTTCAGCCGAACATAAACGAAAATAAAATGTCTTCATGTTATCTTTTTATATCGGGTACAAAACTTCCTCACTGCTGTTTAATTTTTTCCACATTTTATAATAGTAGTAAACTCATCAAAACCATGAAATAACACAATTGTGTTATTACTAAAATCATCAAAAAATTAATAAACACAGTTATATTTAATCATCTTTAAAGTACTCACCCTTTGAATAGAACCGATAAAATCATACTTTTGACATTTTTCATCCAGTTTTTTGAGGTCTCAACCTTTTTAAACAGAACTGAAGAAATTTCTATACTAGATTGACTGCTTTTCTTACATTATTTGCTGAAAGAGCTATATTTTTGTCTAAGTAATTTCAAACACTGAAATATACACTATTAAAAGAGTTTCAAGATCATGAGACAACATTTTTGTCTAAACCTTTGCCGATGTACATCCATTATTCAAGTAATCCTACAGACTCCAGTGGGTTAATAAACATCTCAAAAAATGAGAGAAAACGACCAATATTTTTGATCGTTACGTTGTGTATTAATGTAATGTAATGTAAATTGAACTATGGCGGTAATGCTGAATATCATTAGTTCTCTCATGTCTTGTACCTAATAGTCACATTTCATCAGGGTTTCACACTGAAAGCTACAAAATATAGACCAATTTCTTACACAAATGTATTGTTTTGTTTCAGAAAACATTTATAAACTCACTGGGGTTATTTGGATTACTTCAATAGATGGATATATATGCACTTTCTGGAGGTTTACCTATTAGTCAAGTGAAGAAAGGAAGTCAGGGATGCCATCAGGGTGAGTAAACTAAAAAAACCATTCATATTTGGGTAAACTATATCCTTTAAGAAATGTTCTTTGGGAATATCAAGTTTTAACTTGCATTCTCATAATGACTTGGAGATGGGTGGGACTCCCCTGCATGCCGCTCAAACACACTTATTCACAGTTCATTTCATAAGCTTTTTTTTCCACTTGCAGCCAGTGTTTCAGATTTCTTCGTCGTAAAGCTTTCGCCTAGCCTATCACGACTCGTAACGCCTCGGGCAACTAATTCCACAACCATTTCAGTCAAGTCACACATAATGAGTGTACCTGGATAGACGAGTTAAACACGAGCATGCACAGCACCAACTCGAGAACGAGCAGAAATAGCATTGTCCACATCACTACTTTAAAGACATTTTAACACAGAAAGTAAATGACAGCAGGTTACATGTTTTCCCCTAATGACACACTTAAGATATTCTATTGCTTTTTCCATCCACAGCGTGCATAATAATTACTTAGGATCTCAGCCAAAGCCTGCAAGCCGTCTTCTCAGTTGGTGTGATAAAACGGGAAGCGAGATGAAAGCTTATGGGAAGAGGGCCTGTGGACATTCCCGTCTGCTCCCCTGAGCATCTGTGATTCGACTTCTGACCAAAGCAGCATTATTTGTTTTGCACAGACAAACATGTCATGTAAATGTAAAACACAACAATGCATGCAATGTTGATCATCATCAATAAGAATAAAGGCCCGTTCATAATAAGCTCAATAACTGTATTAGCATCCACATCACGTGTTTTAAATGCAAATGGATATTGATTGTAAATCGTGATCCAACCACAACCAATCCTTTCGGTTCGGTATCATTATAGTTGTTGTGTGAACTATTTTTAAATGTTATCTTTATAGTTAAACTCTAGTTGCCTATCTAGTGCTGATTACAATCTTCAAGCAACCACTAGAGAGACGGTGAACAAAAAGCCATCAGCAGAGTGCCTCCACTTCCTATTACTCACATCCCCTCAGCTTCTGATTGGTCGAAGGATAACGCAAGCATTTCCTGATCCTAGGAAAGCCACAAGTATAGGTCACACACTTGCACTTAATCTCAACAACTGGACCAAAACAAAGATACGCGAGCACGCCTCTCCTTTACAGATGTGCTGTTGTGTGGAGGAACTGTTTACAGGAAGAGAGACCAGGGGCCTTTTGTATTTGCAGCTTCTATAAAAGGAAATACTGAGCAAGACTTCCTGAACTAAGTCCCCCTTCTCTGCTATTGGAGAATGTAGGCATGTGCTGGAGGCTTTCTAGCCACATACTTCTTGCTCGCTATTACCGACACAAGCACAAACGTACAGGTGACCGTAAACAGGACATATCACATTCCTAATGAGCAACAGAAAAAAATACAAAACGAAAGTAACCACACGTTTAATGTCTAATGCCATGTCCAGATGTCATACAGAACAGCATATACCCACTTAAATATGCCAACTAGACCATTATATGCTAAACAAAAATACGAATTATTTGCATGCAGGTGGAAATGTGAAAGCCAAATCAAAGTTAATATGCCAAAAAGAAACTTTGTGCCATGGGACAACCATCTAGTTTGCAATGTAAAAACGTGCCCTACATTGACGGATGTGTGCTGTGACGTTGGTAAATACGTGAACAGGTTTGGCCTTATCTAACAGCTCAGTTGCCATTCAATATAATAACAAAACCAACAAACAGCAGAAATCAAAGTGTTTTAACAGCACTGCGTTACCAAAACAAATCTGTTCCCTTTTAGAAACACACAAGCTCAGTGACAACTCAACATTAAACGTCAAACATGGTGAATGTAAAGTGCTGTGCTGGATGTGATGCTGGCCGAGCAAATGTCAGGAAAAGACCCGTTTAACTTACCAGAACTCCCGCAAAACCTCTTCACCGTCTTGCCTCCTCCTACCGCACTCTCTAAACTGATTTTGCTAAAAGTATACGAGGTTGATCTTCCTGGAGATTAAGTTTTGTTTTGTTAAAGTGCTTCAAAGTTTTTCTGAAGTTAACGTTAACTTCTTGGACCCGGGATCTGTCCGCTATGGCGGAGGGGAAGCGGAACTGGCGACCCAGCCCAAGCTTTGGACTTCACCAAGCGGTGCTATTTAAGATCGGCTGTTTTAGCCTAGTCTGTTATTCATCAAAAAGGCAGGTAAATATTAAAATATAAAGTGAAGTTATAGTTGCCTTCTGACGTTCTCTGCAAGCTAAAAGAACTACTGTTCGCAAACGCGTTCCGTCCATGAGTTTTGACGGCTGTGTTGCATGACGGGAAATGTAGTGCGAACTTCTATTTAGGAAGTTGAGATTGATTGCTGTAAAACTACAATACCCAGCAATAATCGGACTTTAATTTTGCCATAACACATTTCATTTTCTTATACAGGGGTGTGCTTGAATAAGGCCCTTCATTTAGGTAATTTGAAAGTTATAATTATTTACATAAAAAATAAAACGCATGTATGTATTTGTAAGGTACCTTATCAGCTTGACGCAAAAATGTGATAAATTACGTGTCATCATAAATGTACTTTATTTTCTAATTCACTTTAAAAAAAAAAAAAAAAAAAAAATCAAAGCTTTCTGCACACACAAACTAGAAAACATTTTAATATTCCTGTTGTGACATTCATGGTCGTTTACCATATACTGTGAAAAAGAACTGATAGACAAATAATGGATTTTTCATAATACAAGATCTGCCGAATAGATTATAATTACAAAAATAGGCTCTATAACTGATTCAACATGTATTGTAGAAAAAAAACTACTTTTTCCTCATTTCTTGGATGCATCGTGGGCAGTACCTGCAGAAAACACAATGAAAATAAACTTATGATACTAAACTACAAAAATAAATACAACTAGAAATCAGTATGTATAAATATAAGGACACAGTAGGACTTAACTTACCACTTTCCCTTTGGTTTAGTTGTGAGGCCAACACAAGAAAAGTGAAACCATTCTATTGGACACTGTTAGGAGAAGAATGCCATTCATTTTCACACATCAAAATTATGTAGGAATACGTTTTGTTAATATAATAATGCATACCCATCATTTCTGCTGGGCTGACAGCATATTGTAATGGATTATATACAGATACATAGTTTACTCACATCTGCATTGTCACATCCAATCATTTCTCCATATGACACTTGACTACACAAGCAGTATGTGGGTTCATTTGGGTCCACAGGCATGTCCAGGACATCTGATGGGTGCATGGTGAGAAGAGCTTCACTAACGTTAGGACTAGTGTTTAAGAAAAAGAAAAAAAGGCTTTATGGCTTAAATCAGTTATCTTAACAAATGTCATAAATAACACAAACGTTAGTATCAAATGTGCCCATTTAAAAACAGTTACCTATTTTTTAGTTTTTTCTGCTTGGGCGAGTCTTGATCAGATCCTCTCTTGTCTCTACCATGTGATCCCTTCTTTTCTTTTATATTTTTATCTTCTGAAACAACACATTTAAAATGTACTTCCAATTGACTGAAACAAAATATGATGAAATAAATTCACTGGGTTATTATCAGAACTATAACACTTACTTCGAGATTGCTTTTCATCCGAGCTATCCTGGATACCAGAGTCCAGTTTCTCCTGCAGATCATTTTCAAAGCGTGCCAGGTCAGCGTCTAACCTACGAATGTGTTTATCCACCTGGAAAGTACAAGTGGTATTTTTGCTCAGTGTATCATAGTACATTATAAAACAGTTAGTTTCAGTCCTTGATTCTGATCGGTCAATAGTTGTGTTTTATTCATGATAAATCACAGCTGTGAGCGCTTAACACACCCTTCAGCCTGTCATTGCTTATATAAAATGTAACTGCAACTTACCATCTCATATATCTGCATTGCAAGCTGAACTTTGTCATCGCTGTACTCTTTGCATTTGTTGTACGCAGTGTCAATCTTCTTTAAATGCTGGACACGATCCTCAGATGCCAGATTTCTCACATTTGTAACGTACTCGGCAGCTAGTTCATCAATCTCTGCTTTTTTCTCTGCAAGTGAAATATTTTTAGCATTACATATAACTTGTAATAATATTATTTCATGACTAATCATTAAATATTTGCATTATTACAAGTTATATGTTATGCTAAAAACGTAGCTATCATCCTACAGTGTTTTTGTAATGTGTTTGGGCAATTCCAGGAAAATGTCAACTTTATCATGAAAACTTTTTTTTTTTAAGATTTTCACCATACTAACAGTTTAGATGTTAATATTTGGTGGTTTAAATCTCTCTTAAAAAAGTCTCTTTTAAAGTCTTTAAAGCATTTATTTATATGTCTAAAGCATTTTTTTCCTAGTCTGATAAAGTGTTGTTTTTAGAATCGTCTCATTCATAACACTCCATATATTTCTCATAAATGCACACATGAAAATTTCAATAAAATAACTATTTATGTTTTTTTTAAAGAGTTATCTCTTCTTCATTTGGTCGGTATTATTGCTTCCGATTTGTGCATTTAAAATTCACTCTCAAAAACGTGTTATTTCTGTGTATATTTCATGTACATTTCCATGTTTTAAATATAGATAACTGGTGCATAGACTGATATTTTTCTAAATATAAACAGATGGTTCAATATATCGGTAAGAAATACACTCCGTAAGAATTTCTATTTCAAGTTTTGAGTAAAAATGTCACATTCATAACGCTGAAATTGCCCATTAATACTCGGTCCAACATTCATACCTTCAGTCCTATTATCCAAATCGCTCATTAATGAAAAATTCCTTTGCAGTTCGCAGGGAAGTCCCTCTATGCCTGAAATAAATGATGGGTTAGTTTTACTACATCTTTAGTTTGCAGAAAACTATCTTCACATGCACCCCAAAAGAATGATAATATACGGACATTATTGATATGAAGCATTTTGTCGAATACACACAAGACATCGTTACGTAAACAAAACTAAACATTCATTTATTGCTGGTGTTTTCGGGCTCGTGAGCTTGTAGCGATCAATCTCATCAACACACATGCCAAATACACAAGGAATGTACAACATTCACACATATATAACCTGACAGTGTTCAGACATCAGGTTTATAAGAATGTAGAAAACTTACTATCTAAATAATGCTCTAAATACATCCCTTTCGCCATTCTGTGGTTGTGTCTTCAACACGCTGATGAGATTTGTTTAGCCCGCGCTGATCTTCACTTCCTGAATTACACGACGATCAAATACAAATTCGTTGACATTTATATCAAATGACCGACATTACAGCTTAAAATCATTGACATTAGACTATCAGCATGGTTTATATATCACTTCCTGTATAGTGCATCTTCAACATCGTTGGTAAACCAAGTAACAGCTTGCTCTACATCGCCATCTACTGCTTCGGAGTCTATTTTCTAAAAAAATATATTAAGTATTTGTTTTTTGTCACATACAGTGGGTACGAAAAGTATTCAGACCCCCTTAAATTTTTCACTCTTTGTTATATTGCAGCCATTTGCTAAAATCATTTAAGTTAATTTTTTCCTTCATTAATGTACACACAGCACCCCATATTGACAGAAAAACACAGAATTGTTGACACTTTTGCAGATTTATTCATTCATCATTCATTTAAGTCTGAATACTTTCCGTACCCACTGTATATACTGTATATTGCATTGAGTGGGTATAAGAATGTTGTCTGTTGTCTGTTACCCACTGACGTGGGTTTTTTACCACTTTTTTATTATTACAAGAAATGTCCTTGTAGAGCAACATATGGCATCAAACTGCAGAGGCATATATAAATATACATAATATTGGAGACATTTGGAGGCTAGGGCTTTAACTTTTCACCATGTTCCTCAAACCACTCTAAATAATGTGCAAAGTGTGGTGTGGTTTATTATCCTGCTGAAAGAAACCAGTACCATTAAGAAGCGTCACTGTCATAAAGGGGTGTACCTGGTCTCCAACAACAATTAGGTATATGTGTCAAATTTAGTATGTGTAATCTATGCAGCAAGTTTATTTGTCCTGTAATAGGGTGCTGCAGAGCCCACCTGCCACATTCATGTGCTTGCCTGTCAAATGACAGACGACTCTGACAATTGTCTAGAGTACAGTAAATGCCTCAACAAAAGTGCCCTGAAACAAGAAATACTAAAAATATGCAAATTTATATTTAATATTTCTTTAATGTTTGTGGGCGGGTTGAAAAGCCCTATAGCCAACCTTACACAATATTTGTCTGATCATTAGGATCATTTTTAATTTACTAAATGACATTCATAATGATAATGACTAGCACACACACCAGAGCCCAACAAAAAGATGGTACAAAATGGGTGTCAGACTGATTCCAAAAAAATCTAATTAAAATAAACTTAATAACAGTAACTTGAGTTCTAAATGACCATTTTTAAGATGGTAAACTGCCACTTTTTAGCACTCCCAAACTTTAACAGAGGATGGTAAAGACTTTAAAGAGAAAAGGGCAGAGAGATGATTGTGTATTCAGTTTTTCTGTAGGTGATTGTTACAGTTGAGACTCAACACTGTAAAACAATAAATAAAGAGAAAGATCAGATTTTAATATACACTCATCTCAGTCATTACCAACAGACATCATGTCAGAATAACTTTATCTAAAATGACCTATAAATGTGAATAATACAAGTACAATCAATTAATCCAGGAAAGAACACAATACAAGTAATGCACACAAGAACCACAGTAAAACACTAAAGCAGATGTGCGAGTAAAGAAAAGTTTGAGTTTACAGATTAGCTTTTAAGAAATGAAATGATTGAATGATAAAATGTATAACTCACAGTAGTTTTTCTAGTTTACAGTTTGGATCCTTCAGTAGATCAGAGAGCAGCTTCACTCCTGAATCTCCTGGATTATTACATCTCAGATCCAGTTGTTTCATGTGTGACGGGTTTAATCTCAGAGCTGAAGTCAGAGCAACAAAACCTTCCTCTCTAATCCTGCAGTTATACAGACTGAAAAGAGAAGAAAATGAAATTAGAAAAATGTCACTCTTTACAATAATCACTAGAAGTGTTAAAAATATGATTCAAGTTGATTATTAAAATAATCAGGGTTAATGTGCATTTACTGTCTCTCAGTAAGAGTTTATTTCTACACAGGTTTATCATTTTAGGGCCCTAAACAAAACCTTTACATTCAAACATCCACTTGGTTGCTGTAGATTGTTACTGGCTGATGAATGTGTAACGCGCGTCGTGGCGCAAATGCAGTCCCCCCCTCTCAAACAGTGAATGACTGAAATGAGCAGGAAAAGAATACACCCTTTTCTTAATTCGGACCAGCGACCAGAAGAATCAGACTCGCTCAAGAGACTGTGTCAGCAACAAGAACGACAACAACACTGGCTACAATACAAACAGGTAAGGTGTATTAAAGAGACATGTATCAATGCAATAATAATAAAAAAAAAAAAGAGAATAATAATAATAACCAATTAAGTGTAATCCCTATGCAACCCTATTATATTTATTTAGATTTCCTATTTAGTTTAATGCCTTTTGTTACCTATTTACCAGCTATGACCTATTTATTCAATTTAAATTCTAACTAACTTATTTAATAATAATAATCAACTGGAGTAGGATAATTTTAAATTTGAATCCCTAATTAACACTTTTAGGATCCTTTTTTCCCTTTTCCTTCAGAAAACAACACAGAGATAAAACAAAAGTAAAATCAAGCTGATTTAACAGTGTAATATCAGTGGAAAATAAAAGAAAATGCAATTGTTACACAATTATTGTTTACAATAACAGTCCCAAATACGTATCAGCTCCTGTATAGTGCTGCTTACGAAAGGTCTTTAGGTGGGCATGGCTCGCCAGTTCCTGCTCACAATTTATTCCCAGTGCGATGCAGGGACGTTCAAAGTCCTCTCAGTAAATCATCCGATTCCAGAGAAAATACGTTGCACTCGACCCAAGGACAAGAGAATTCGCAATTCCTAGTTATTAAGCCTCCAGAGAGGCAAACTCCAACTACTGGAACTTTCTCTCCTCTCTGCGATAGCAGCGACCCAACAATCAACTGTCTATAATTAATTTATATGTATGTATATAAATATATATCAAATCTGTTATCTGTTTTCCTACATAGGATAACTCGTGTATTCTAACTATGTTTCTCTCCGTTCTCCTTACAGGACCGCGCTGAGCTGCCGCTTCTCCCGTCTCGTGCTCTCGCTCTCCTCTCCCTTTCGCATAGAGAGAGCGACATAGGGCGGGGCTAAACCTTCGCCTTCCTCATCGGACCGACTTTACTTTATTTTACAATCTAATTTTCTCTAATAAGTTTTTATTTCTTTTATGAAGCAAATGTATCTTTCATTTATGTATCTTTTGCACAATGTACAATTGTTAGTAAATTTTGTTAGTAAAATAAAGTATTTAATTATATCCCCACGTGTTATGGTCTTTATTTCCCTATTTCACACCAATACCAACAGGGCTCTTAGTAACCTGGGTTACAAATGCAAGTTACTTTAATGTATTGACAGTGATATTACTGTATTTTACAATTGTACTGTACTGTATTTTTATTTACAGTTTAAGTACTGCTTTCTCATTCCAGCAGGGGTGGAGATCTACTGTCCTGCAGAGAGTTTAACTTCAATTAAACACACCAGAACCAGCTCATTAAGATCTTCTGGATTACTTGGGCTTAAATCGGACATTAAATCTTCCTAAACAGGATTGAAGACTACTTTTTTATTTAACTTTAGCCTTTGAACAACATTATAACATTACCAGTGACACACATACAGTAGACATTGTATATCCTACATCTAGTCTCACACAGCGTAAGCACAAGCACCATTCTTCTGAACAATAGTAACCACAAACTTCAATTTAACAAGCGCTACTAAATATCCAACGTAACTGAACATTAAACATCAGCAATCTTTCTCTTTTCAGTAAATATATTAAACTACAAGTTTATTAAAAAGGCAGGAATGAGGTAAATTAAGACAAAAGGTGGAACATCCAGAAGAGACCAATTCATATAAGTTCATATTTGCATGCAGCTCAGTTCAGTTTTGTTCTTTAGTTTATTTTGTTCTGTTTTGTTTTTAAATAAGCCCGGAAGAAAATTGACCTTTAAATGTGTAAACTTTTCACTTTTACACGTAACCTTTAGGAAATAATTTGTATTTTGCTGTCCCCTATACTGTATAAAGATGCTTCTGCTGAACTTTTATGGCCTTCATTGAAATACAAACACACACATTTAATCTTATTGGTTTAAGGATTTTCTTACTTTAATATCTTCAGTTTACAGTTTGGATTCTTCAGTCCATCAGAGAGCAGCTTCACTCCTGAATCCTGCAGATTATTGTCACTCAGATTCAGTTCTGTCAGACTTGAGGAGTTTGATCTGAGAACTGACGCCAGTGATGAACAACTTTTCTCTGTCAGATTACAGCAACTCAGACTGAGAGAGAAATAACAAGATAACAGTGTGTTAAAATACACATTTTATCTAAAGAGCACTATTGAGTCTGTTACACTACAGTGTACTTCACCAACAAAGTACTGAGTAATATAATGTAACTACATGTACATAATATATGTTACAGCTGCTACATAAAACACACATGTAGAACAGGACTGTAAAATAAAGAGCTGCTGATGCTTCTGCTGAACTTTTATAAGGAACTTCATTAGAATTACATCATAAAAAACACACAATTAATCTTATTGGTTAAAGGATTTTCTTACTGTAATATCTTCAGTTTACAGTTTGGATTCTTCAGTCCATCAGAGAGCAGCTTCACTCCTGAATCCTGCAGATTATTGACACTCAGATTCAGTTCTGTCAGACTTGAGGAGTTTGATCTGAGAACTGACGCCAGTGATGAACAACTTTTCTCTGTCAGATTACAGCCACTCAGACTGAGAGAGAAATAACAAGATAACAGTGTGTTAAAATACACACGTCAGTATAAAAACAAAAAGAAATACAAGACAAAGATGAGAAAAGTTTAACTTTATGTAATTGGGTAGTTGACAAATAAATACGTGACTGTGTCCTGGTGTGACAGCAAAAAATGTAGAAAAACATAAAAATATACAAATAGCATGAGAGATTTATCTTCTTTACTAAAGTTACAAATAGGATGAGAAGGATTGATCTTACTGTAATTGTTAGGTTTTAATTTCTACATTTTTGTAGGTCACACCATATGAAATAGACTTTTGTAAACCACCATTACTGGCTGACACTTGTCACGGAGCCGATGCCTTCAGCATCGGATTCCCCCCATCACATCACCCGATCACTTTCCCCAGCATATTGAAAAGGACTTCATTTCCCACAACCCATTGCACTCCGCACACCTGTCCCCGATCACCAGCACTCATCCCGCGATCATCATCACCTGTTACCCCTCATTACTGGACATTTTATAATGCTTGTGTTTGCTTTAGTTTGTTGTCGGGTATTGTTGTTAGTTCGGTTGTGTGGGCATTCTGTTGTTATGACCTGTTACTCTGTTTGACGTGATGATGTTATCTGGATGATCTCTGTTCTTGTACCTGTTCCCCTGGATATATCTGTGCTTGAAAGCTTCAGTAAAGACTTGTTCTAAGTTACTCTCTGGCGTTCTGTTCACTCATACCCAGCACCGTAACAACACTATATATATTGACATTTATTAATTTAGCAAACACTTTTATCTGAATTTACAAATCAGAATAATACAAACAGAATGAGTGAATCTAAGGGACAACACAAGACAAGTATTGCTGCCACACCACATTTACACAAGTAACAGAGTAAAAAACACTACAGCAGAACTGTAAAAAATACACTTGTAATTAATAATGAAAGTGAATTAAAAAATAAAAATATAATTTAATCAGTAAATGTATAACTCACTCTAGTTTCTCTAGTTTACAGTTTGGATCCTTCAGTAGATCAGAGAGCAGCTTCACTTCTGAATCTCCTGGATTATTACAGCTCAGATCCAGTTGTTTCAGGTGTGACGGGTTTAATATCAGAGCTGAAGTCAGAGCAACAAAACCTTCATCTCCAATACTGCAGTTACTCAGACTGAGAGAGAAGAAAATGAAATCAATGGTTGAATATATTATTTAAGATAATTATTAGCGATGTCGTTGATGCAGTTACATTAGATAAGTGTGATAAAAGTGTCCCATTGTTATTTATTTCTCACAGAAAGAAATAATCAGATATTGACTGCTGCTGTGTAGAATCTAAATCAACAGAGAGTTTGTTGACAAAGACAAAAGATAATACAAGATGTTGCTGTTGTATTACTATCAATAGGAAAAAAATTAAAATATTAAAAACGCTCTAATGATGGAAATGTTATGGTACAGTTAATGTTAGCTGTAACTATTGGTCAGAATTATGTCGTTTTTTATGACGTTAGCCAGAGATATCTGTCTTACCGCATTCAAATAGACAGGACATATATGACTGAAATAGCTGCTGAAGGTCATGCAAATATGATCACTTCATGACATGACTTTAATTAAAGCCACTGTTACAGTATGATGAGCAACATTATATGAAGAAGATTCTGCTGAACACTCAATTGAATGCACACGATACAAACACACACATTTAATCTTATTGGTTTAAGGATTTTCTTACTGTAATATCTTCAGTTTACAGTTTGGATTCTTCAGTCCATCAGAGAGCAGCTTCACTCCTGAATCCTGCAGTTTATTGTGTTTCAGATTCAGTTCTGTCAGACTTGAGGAGTTTGATCTGAGAACTGACACCAGTGATGAACAACTTTTCTCTGACAGATTACAGTCATTCAGACTGAGAGAGATAATAACAAGATAACAGTGTGTTAAAATACACACGTCAGTATAAAAACAAAAAGAAATACAAGACAAAGATGAGAAAAGTTTAACTTTATGTAATTGGGTAGTTGACAAATAAATACGTGACTGTGTCCTGGTGTGACAGCAAAAAATGTAGAAAAAAATAAAAATATACAAATAGCATGAGAGATTTATCTTCTTTACTAAAGTTACAAATAGGATGAGAAGGATTGATCTTACTGTAATTGTTAGGTTTTGATTTCTACATTTTTGTAGGTCACACCATATGAAATAGACTTTTGTAAACCACCATTACTGGCTGACACTATATATATTGACATTTATTAATTTAGCAAACACTTTTATCTGAATTTACAAATCAGAATAATATAAACAGAATGAGTGAATCTAAGAGACAACACAAGACAAATATTGCTGCCACACCACATTTACACAAGTAACAGAGTAAAAAACACTACAGCAGAACTGCAAAAAATACACTTGTAATTAATAATAAAAGTGAATTAAAAAATAAAAATATAATTGAATCAGTAAATGTATAACTCACTCTAGTTTCTCTAGTTTACAGTTTGGATCCTTCAGTAGATCAGAGAGCAGCTTCACTTCTGAATCTCCTGTATTATTACAGCTCAGATTCAGTTGTTTCAGGTGTGACGGGTTTAATATCAGAGATGAAGTCAGAGCAACAAAACCTTCATCTCTAATACTGCAGTTACTCAGACTGAAGAGAGAAGAAAATGAAATCAATGGTTGAATATATTATTTAAGATAATTATTAACGTATCGTGATGCAGTTACATTAGATAAGTGTGATAAAAGTGTCCCATTACTATTTATTTCTCACAGAAAGAAATAATCAGATATTGACTGCTGCTGTGTAGAATCTAAATCAACAGAGAGTTTGTTGACAAAGACAAAAGATAATACAAGATGTTGCTGTTGTATTACTATCAATAGGAAAAAAAAAAAATTAAAAATGCTCTAATGATGGAAATGTTATGGTACAGTTAATGTTAGCTGTAACTGTTGGTCAGAATTATGTCGTTTTTTATGATGTTAGCCAGAGATATCTGTCTTACAGCATTCAAATAGACAGAACATATATGACTGAAATAGCTGCTGAAGGTCATGCAAATATGATCACTTCATGAGATGACTTTAATTAAAGCCACTGTTACAGTATAATGAGCAACATTATATGAAGATGATTCTGCTGAACACTTAATTGAATGCACACGATACAAACACACACATTTAATCTTATTAGTTTATGGATTTTCTTACTGTAATATCTTCAGTTTACAGTTTGGATTCTTCAGTCCATCAGAGAGCAGCTTCACTCCTGAATCCTGCAGTTTATTGTGACTCAGATTCAGTTCTGTCAGACTTGAGGAGTTTGATCTGAGAACTGATGCCAGTGATGAACAACTTTTCTCTGTCAGATTACAGTCACTCAGACTGAGAGAGAAATAACAAGATAACAGTGTGTTAAATACACATTTTTGTGCAAATAGATGTATAGTTGCTATCAGCAACTGGCTGTTTAATTATTGGAAAGAATTGCACAGCCGAGGTGTTAATGCAGAGAATGCAATGATCATGACGCCTTTTTTATATTATCATCATAAAGTCAAAAAAGAACAATTAGACTATAAGTCCTTATTATTTTATTCATTATTTTTATTCATTTCTTTGTATATTTTTTTTTGCAAATGCTTCATTAATTATAAATATAAATTAGACAAACAAACTACACATTTTAAATTAAACTGCATGATTCAATAATTATAAAGTTTGACATTTAAAAACAGTAAATCAAGTGTATTGAGGATGCTTAACAGAGTTGTTGCTGTAATAGACTGTAGACTACAGTAAAGTGTAACTGTAATGTGGTTGACAGACCTGGAAAACCTCCATAGGTCAGTGTTTACTGGAAGAAAATGCACATCTCAAAACGTTCAACAGCCCCGTGTAATAAAGAAAAATTATTATTACCACCAGCAGCAAAGCGTCATGATCTCATTCATTTTTTAATGGAAGTGTGGTGATGTCTGGTGATGACACGAGTGGATGTGGGCATTGCCAGCAACATTACAAAGATTACTTTCAAGTGTGATAAAAGTTTCATGAGCACTTTACAGATTTTATATGATATGTCTCCAGACATGTACAGGGATAATAATAAAATACCTGTTAAGAGAGATTGTTAATGTTAAGATTAAACAGCCGTTAAATGACTCACTCAGCTTTTCTGGATGCTTTGATCACTGGCAGCAGTCTCAGAAGACATTCATCTGATGGATCATATTTCTTCAGTATAAACTCATCCAGCGTCTCTTCTGAGTTCAGTAACACAAACGCCAGAGCTGACCACTGAGCAGAAGACAGACTGACTCCAGACAGACTAGATTTATCTCCTCTGTTCAGGTATGTTTGGACTTCCTGCACTAGAGAATGATCATTCAGTTCATTCAGACAGTGAAACAGATTGATGGATTTCTCTGGAGAGAGATTCTCTCTGATCTTCATCTTAATGTATTTAACTATTTCCTGTTTTCTGTCAGAGCTTCTTCCTGTCTGTGTCATCAGGTCTCGTAAGATCATCTGATTGGACTTCAGTGAGAGACCCAAAAGAAATCTGAGATAAAGATCCAGATGTCCGTTCTCACTCTGTAAGGCCTTGTCCACTTCACTCTTCAGTAAATTACTCATATTTGATCTGAACCTGATGAAGAGTTTTGATTTTTTTTGAGAAAATGAAATAAACACAAATAAAGCAGCGAGAAACTCCTGAATGCTCAGATGCACAAAGCTGAAGACCTTCCCCAGATAAAGTCCAAACTCCTCTCTGAAGATCTGAGTACAAACTCCTGAGTGCACTGACGCGTCTCTGTCATCAATGTCACACTGTCTCAGGTCATCCTCATAGAAGATCAGGTTCCCTTTCTCCAGCTGTTGAAAAGCCAGTTTTCCCAGTGACAGAAGACTCTTTCTAGCCTGCTGAAGATCTACCTCACATTTCCCATCATACTTCTGGCTCTTCAGTTTGGTCTGAAAGATCAGGAAGTGTGTGAACATTTGAGTGAGAGTCTTGGGGATCTCTGCTCTCTCTGATTCACTCAACATTGTCTCTAGAACAGTGACTGAAATCCAGCAGAAGACTGGGATGTGACACATGATGTACAGACTTCTTGATGATTTGATGTGTGTGATGATAGTGTTGGCCAGTTTCGGATCATTTATTCTCTTCCTGAAATACTCGTCCTTTTGAGGGTCATTGAAGCCTCGTACATCTGTCAGCTGATCGACACACTCAGGAGGAATCTGATTGGCTGCTGCTGGTCGAGAGGTGATCCAGATCAGAGCAGAAGGAAGCAGATTTCTCTTGATGATGTTGGTCAGCAGCACATCCACTGAAGCTGATTCACTTACATCAAACAAACTCGGATTGTTTGAGAAATCTAGAGGAAGTCGACACTCATCCAGACCATCAAAGATAAACAAAACTTTATATTCATCAAAGTCTCTTGATCTCAGTTCTTTTGTATCTGTGAAGAACTGATGAAGAAGATCCATCAGACTGATATTTTTCTGCTTCATCAGATTCAGTTCTCTGAAAGGAAGTGGAAATATGAAGTGAACATCCTGATTTGCTTTTCCTTCAGTCCAGTCCAGAATGAACTTCTGCACAGAGACTGTTTTTCCAATTCCAGCAACTCCTTTAGTCAATACACTTCTGATGACTTTGTCTTGTCCAGGTAAGACTTTAAAGATGTCATTGCATTTGATTGGTGTTTCTTGTGTCTCTGGTCTTCTGGATGCTGTCTCAATCTGTCTCACCTCATGTTCATTATTCATCTCTCCACTTCCTCCCTCTGTGATGTACAGCTCTGTGTAGATCTCATTCACAAGTCTTGAGCTTCCTTGACTTGATATTCCTTCATTCACTCTCTGAAAATTCTCTTTTAGTCTGGATTTGTGTTTTTTCATGCACAAAGGGGTGAGTCCTGATGGAGAAAGGAAATACATAAGTGATCATCGATGGCTAGCTGTGCATTAAAGGATTTTAATGCTCGATATGGAGGCGAAGGACCACCCGACACAAAGCGGATAGTGGTTTGCCTCAGTGAAGTGCATTCAAATCATTAGTGGATTTAAAGCTAACCATTGATTATTCTGCTTATACCATGGTCATTTGCCAAGTTAAAACTAATTCAAGCTGTTATTGATGTTTACAGTTATTTTACAGTTAGTTTACAGTTACCTTGTAACAAAGTTATGTCGTGGGGCAACGTTGATGAAGTGTCTGTGTTGTTTCTGTGCGCACTGGCAGCGTGATCTCTGATTTGTGCGTGTGATATGATTACATTTATTATCAATGTTTACAGCACATTAATTTAGAACGGTGATCAAACTGACTGGAACTACCTGTGCATTATAGAGTTTTAATGCATACCTTCCAGCCAATCAGAATCCGGTATAAATTCAGACCATGGTATAAATACATTTTATCCACAAATTATAATACACATATACAAAGTCAAGTGATAATAGAACGTACAATGTAAAACAAATGTAAGGGTTAAGCCTCTGAATTCAATATTAAAAATCATACATATTAAATACAAGTTAATAACACGTTTTTATCTTTTTTTTACATATAATTTTACAATAGTCAAATTTAGGATCATTTTACCTTTTGGATCATCATGACTTAATATTAATAATCACTAATACTAATAATCAGTAAATAGAGACTCTGTGTCTGTTCCTCTGAAGGTAAAGTGATGTAATAGTCACATGACTCAGAGCTCTTACTGGTCTGTAGTTTGTTGGCGAGGTCTGTCTGCTTCATCTTCTTCAGGACGTTCAGTGTGATCTTCAGAAGATCTTCTCTGACTCTGATCTGATCTTCATCATCCTCCTCCTCTCTCTCACAGCATGATGGGGAATCTGGACTCAGTAGTGTCTTAAAGATCTTCAGCTCTTTCTTCATCAGAGAGATGATTTTGTCCTCAAGCTCCTGAAATCATTGTTTACATACAGAGGGTTTTGTTCACTTACTCATGTGTGCAGAAAATGTGGTTATTTTTACAAAAGACCCATTTTATGAAACCTATAGCACATTTCTCAAAAGTATTACTTACTCAAATAAACTTACACTCACAAAACCATATTATCTTTAATTTAAATATTGCCTTAAATGAACACAATACTGAATGTAAAAAAATGCATGTAAGAATTGTACTGTCAATCAGTAAATGACTGCAAAACTATAAGTTCACATTTTAGGAAACAAAATACTGTACAACATATAGCAAAATACATATGTACATTAAAACATTTGTACAAAGAATGTACAATGATATTTATCTTGTCTGTATTTAGGGCCAGAGACTCTCCACTAGGCTACATCACAGCTATGTTAGAGTACTTTAGTTTGAAGGCATTTATTGAGTTGTTCTCTGGAAAAAGACGAACTAGCAGTGGCTGGATTTCTGATGTCAGAGATGCTGAAACGATTTCAAATACTCCCTAAAAGTCATTCATCACTTCATGTGTTTGATGTTCATGTGTTTTATACAATTTTGTACAGTTGTAAGTAAATAGTAGTTTTAGTTTTAATAAACACCATTAATTAAATTAACAATTCCCTCAGGAGAATAGTGTGTTAAACAACCTATTCCCTGACTTTTGCTACACCAGTTACTTCTGTGCCAATCCCAAATCTGGAGAGGGTTGCGTCAGGAAGGGCAACCGGCAAAAAACATGCCCAATTTAAACACGCAAATCGTCATTAAAAATTCCATGGTGGATCAGTCGAAGCCCGGGTAACAGCGACCGCACCAGTGCTGTTGACCTATAGGGTGCTGGTAGATAATGTGCTACTGTTGGCCGAAGAAGGAGAGGGGGCAGAAGTGTTTGTGGAAAGAGAGAGAAGAGGAAAGGAAAGAGTATTGGTCTGAAAATAGGGACTCCTAACGATGGTACAATGACAGGGAAAGGTAGAGAGCTGGTGGACATGAGAAAGGAAGTGGATATCTGTGAGCAGCAGTATGGCTTCATGCCCAGAAAAAGCACTACGGTAGAATTTTTCAGGTTACTTTGTGATTTCTAGAAAATACAGAGAGCAGGTGGAGGAAAACCTGGAAAACTAGAGGTATGCTCTGGAATCAAGATGAATGAAAGTTAGTCATAGTAGGACAGAGTACATGTCTATGAACCAGAGAATGGGAAGTAGAACAGTGAGGTTACAGGGGGCTGAGGTCAGGAAGGTTCAGGTTTAATTACTTGGGGTCAACAGTCCAGTGCGACGAGCAGTGTGAAAAAGAGGTGAAGAGGCGAGTGCAGGCGGGTTGGAGTGTTGTGTGACAGGAAAGGAAAGGTGTACAAGACAGTAGTGAAACCATTGGTGGCAGAGATGAGGATGTTGAGGTTCTCTTTAAGAGTGACGAGGATGGACAGGATCAGGAACAAGCACATTAGAGAGACAGCTTATGTTGGCTGTTTTGGGGACAAGCTCAGAGAGGCCAGATTGAGATGGTTTGGACATGTACAGAGACGGGATAGTGGTTATATCGGTTGAAGGATGTTGGAGATGGACCTGCCAGGCAAGAGGGCAAGAGGAAGGCCAAAGAGGAGATAATATGGATGTGCTAAAAAGGAAATAAAGATTATTGGTGCGATTGTTGAAGATGCCAAGGATAGAGTCAGATGGCAACAGATGATTCGCTGTGGCGACCCCTCACGTGAGATTAATTTATATGCTCCCTCTAGTGGTGAAATCTTTATTCATGTAAAATCATCTTTGTTGTATTCATGTAATTGTTTGGGAGTATGTGACATGAATATGTACGACTGTATGCATGTAGGATTAAAACTGTGATTATTTAGTAGCGTCCAGCTGTGCAACCAGATTTTTACTGTATACACAAACATATGCTTTAAATCACATTGTTATAGTGTCCACAAATCTGTGATAGTAACAGTTTGCAGTAAGTACATTATTTAGGGTGGAAACCTCGGCCTAAATGAGTGGACACAGGCCATGTGTTATGCATTCACTTTTCATTCATTTATATTCTCTCTATAGTGGTCAAATCTTTATTCGTTGTATTTATGTGATTGTTTGGGTGTATGTATAAACACATGATGTGCTTAAAAGACCCTTTAATACGTAGTATGTAGGATTAAATCAGTGATCATTCGCGATTTAGCATGTAGCATTAGCGTACCAGTAACAGAGAGCTGAAGACTGTCAAATGGACGAACTCAAAACTCATTTTTTGAGAGACTAACAACATTGTGAAAAAAGACCATAAATTGCTTAATTTTACTGCAAAAATCATTTGCAAATAGTCTATTTAATAAAATGTAATATAAATGACATCACACCTGCTGTTATCAATGACACAAAAAACACAACATGCAGTAAAGCATTAGACATCAGCATGTACAGATCAGTGAAGGCAACATGCACACACACCCCTACCTGAAATATAGACTCCATGTGCTTTCCTTTCAAAGAACTGGATCCATCTGTTGTGTCACTGTAATTTAACAATACAATAAATATCTGTTTACATATACGATAAACCTGTAAAACAATAAACAGTAAATATACGCATGAATGTGTGTATTTGTCACTCAGACTGTTCTCACCTCACATCTACTCCACAGTCTCCTGAACTGAACTTAATTGGTTTACCCATTGATTGATCACTCTTCATAGACACACAACTGAATTCAGGAGATTCTCCATGAGTCAAACTAAAACAGCATTTAAACAGAGTTTAGTTCTTGTTCAGTATATCAATAATGTGATAAACATGATCTACTCTCCCAGTGCAATAATACAACACATATTCAGCAACAACATTAGATATTTTATGAGCATGTATTCTCTCATTAAACTATATGAAAATCTTTCAATTATCTCACCTTTTTGTATCTCTGGAGAGATTCATGGTGAACACAGAGAATGTGAAGAGTTAATCTAACACCTGCAAAACAATACTGTGTGTGTTATGTGTGATCTCATAATCTCTCTTAATGTGCTTTAATATGGATCAAAAAGTGACCCATACTTCCAATGTCTTTACAACATAAAGATGAAATAAGAGTTCATAAACACACTTCCTAATACTAAATATAGCACACAACATTTCTTAGAAAGTTCTTCATCCAATAAACTTGATGAGAACCAGGTTGAATCTTAGTTTTTTTAAATAAACAATGTGAGATTTGTGATACTCACTGTCGTTTCCTCTCCTTTTATATCTTATATTCTTCTGATTGTAAAACGGCTCCTACTGTAGCTTTTACAAAAGTTTCACTTTCATCTGTTGCCTGTTGAGGAGGAGGAGCTACTAAACTCACAAACAAAATTCACTGCGCTCTCACTTTAGTACAGTACCCTTTAGTACGACTAAACAGTTGTGTGAGAAAACATACAAAACCTGTTTTCATAAGTTTAACCTGTTAACTGTCTCACCCCCTTTTTAGTGAATATCTGAAATGGTGATATGCACCTTCAAATGAATGTGACTTTTGAATGTTTGGTCTAGAAGCTTAATCTTGGTCTCATTTTAAAGAAAAGACTTGGAAGTTTATGATAAAGTTATAAATATTAAACATGATTAAAGAAAAAAAAAATATAGCAGTTTAGGTTTACAAACTTTTTTACTTTATAAAAATCAACATAATAAAAATATATCTTTGTCTGAAATTTCCCTGAAAACAAAATCATAGGTCTAAACAAGGTCTTTTTAAAATTTTGAAAATATCATGATATCATGAAATCTGGTGTGAGAAGTGAGACTTCAAGCTGCTGTACCAACAAATATCCACTAGGGGCCATTCGTTCTCACTGTGCATAAATAGTGACATTTAACAAATTACTGTTATTGCATATTTCTTATTGCAAAATGGTGATGTCATTTGAAAAGTACACTCTTAGAGCTTTCCAGTGATGTATAGTTTGTGAAGATTTTTTAGGTTTAGGTAGAGGCTATTATATAAATACATTTAATAAACAAATGTGTCCTCCTCCAGAGTGACATATAATATAGTTTAGCAAATTTGATCTCACTACACTATTCCTTTCGCAAAACCATGATTAAATCTAAAAACTACACTCTTAGAGCTTTCCAATAATATATAGTTTGTTAGGTTTAAGAACAGGCTATTATGTAAATACATGTAATAAACAAATGTGAACTTACTACGTCATTTCTTTTGCAAAATGGTAGTGATATATAAAACTACGCAACAATATATAGTTTGTTAGTATTACTTTAGATATAGAATGGGATATTTGTTTTTGAATATATTACATTGATATTTTTAACAGTGGGCCCAGTGACAGTTAACAGGTTAAATAAACACACGTACAGCAACAATACAATACTATACGCAATACTTTGTTTTGAGAATGACGTTTTACAGAACTGATGATTAGTTTTACAAAACACTCGACATATAACCAATACAGTACTTGTGCAGATGTTCAGGTATATTTTTATTCCCTACCAAATGTTTAAAGACATTTATTTTTTACTGCAGTTTGTCACTAGAAACTATCAGTTTACATTTCCAAACATTCCTTTTGCCATTATTTGTAATAATCCAGTCCCAGATAGCACACGGACGTCTTGCAGATGTCTGTGATGTCATTTTCATCTGGAAGATATAATAATTAGGGCGTTTGCTCATCTGCTACACGTCGCCGAGGCGTCTGTGTCAGCTGTTAGAACGATGTCCAGCAGACATTAGAATATTTAGAACGATGTCCAGCAGACATTAGAATATTTAGAACGATGTCCAGCAGACATTAGAATATTTAGAACGATGTCCAGCAGACATTAGAATATTTAGAACGATGTCCAGCAGACATTAGAATATTTAGAACGATGTCCAGCAGACATTAAAATATTTAGAACGATGTCCAGCTGTTACGGTCACGCCAGGCTCCCACGACACCCAATCACGACGCTCACCATCTCCCGATTACTGATCGCCAACACCTGCATGTAATCACCACTCCACTATAAAGGACTTTCACGCAGTCAACGTCCAGTCTCGTTTTGATACACGTACTTACCTGAACGATTACTCCCGCTTGGATTTACTTGCTACTGAGTTTTCTACAACGCCCTCCGAGAGTTGCCTTCCTGTTATCAACGTCTCCAGCACTCCTGAGTTCTCCTGTGTTCCTTGTCTCCAGCGTTCCTGAGTACACTTGTGTTCCTCTTCATCTGCATCAAAAGGACAGTTTAAGTTCCCGTTTTCTCTCCGTATTTTACCAAGTCTTTCAGTTATTTGAGTTTGCTGTTAATAAACATTACTATCTGTTATCCGCTGCCTCTGTCCCTTCTGTCTCGTAACAGAAGACTGGACCAAAACAGACAACATCATGAGTCAGCAGGATCCGTTTCGAGAGCTGGTCGAAATCCTCCTACACTTGTTCCGAGAGCGCTCTCCCACCACCGCACCGACACAGCCGATCACCACTTCACAACCAACCAAACACCAACCCCACTTCTTCTCCAGTGATAGTCGCCAGTCCCGTGGCCCAACCAGCACCCTTCTCTGGTGCGGCGGAGGATTGCAATGGCTTCCTACTTCAATGTTCACTTGCATTAGAGATGCAGCCTCACTTGTACCCCACCGATCGTCATAAAGTTTCATTCATCATCCAGTTTCTTACCGGCAAAGCCCTTCAATCAAATCAAACACCCCATCACATTCTCCTACTCCAACTTTGTGGATCACTTCCGAGAGGTGTTTGGTAAGCCAGCCCTGGACGCTTCGGTGGGTGAACAACTGTACCAGCTGAAACAAGATCAACTGCCCATAGCTGAGTATGCCCTGCAGTTCCGTACATTAGCGGCCAGAAGTGGGTGGAACGAACACGCGTTAATGACGGCATACCGCCAAGGACTCAATCCCCAAGTGAGGCTGCAGCTCGCCACAATAGATGACAGCATGGATCTTAATGAGTTTATACATTTATCCATAAGAACCGCAACACGTATGCAAACCTGTTTAGGAGCTCAATCCAATGCACCCTCATCATCCTCCGCCGACCAGAGACCGTCTACCCTCCAGAACCAGCCACTGAACCTATGCAAGTGGATACCTCCCGACTGACATTCACAGAACGCCACCGGCAATTAGCCAACCGTCTCTGCCTCTACTGTGGAAGTCCAGGGCACGTGATCGTGATGCGTGTCCCACTCGACCACCTCGTCCCACGGTGAGTGCAATAATCCCTCTTCCTGAAAGTATGAAACCTTTCACTACCATAGTACCACTTACTGCCGCTTCTGCTTCTCTTTCAGTTTCCGCCCTCCTCGACTCTGGGTCGGCCAGCAATTTCATCTCCGGCGCCCTCTGCCGGCAACTCCAGCTCAAGACCACAGCTACCTCCATCTCATACAAGATCCATTCCATAACGGGTTTACCAGTTAGTGAGTCGGAGGGCGGAACCGATTTCCCTGACCGTGGGAGTATTGCACACTGAAGAGATTTCACTGCTGGTTCTGGAGGGCTCCACTGCTGATATCATCCTGGGGCATCCCTGGTTGGAGTTACATCATCCATCCTCTCCTGGAAGAGTGGAGAAGTCCTGAAGTGGGGCGAAAGTTGTTTCCAGACCTGTTTAGTCTCCCGTCCACGTCCTGTGACCCGCCGCATCCGCCCTCTCCCCGTGTGCTCCACCTCCATTGAAAGTCCTGTGGAGAAGAGATCGGTGGAGATCTCGGAAGACTACGCCCACTTTTACGCGATGTTTTCTGCCCCAGGAGAGCTTCCAGGTTACCCCCACACCGGCCATGGGACTGCGCGATCGATCTGCTTCCGGGTGAGCCAGTGTCCAGGGGAAGAATCTACCCCCTGTCAATTCCTGAGGAGAAGGCCATAAAGGAGTACATCAAGGAGGTGCTAGCCCAAAGATACATCCGACCGTCCACTTCTCCTGCTGCTTCGAGCTTCTTCTTCGTCGCAAAGAAGGACGGAGGGCTCCGCCCTTGCATAGATTACCGTGCCCTCAACAAGATAACAGTGAAATTTCGATATCCTCTTCCCCTCGTCCCAGCAGCCCTCGAACAGCTCCGTGGTGCCACTGTATTCTCCAAGCTGGATCTCCGCAGCGCCTACAATCTCATCCGAATTCGAGAGGGGGATGAATGAAAGACCGCCTTTGTCACTCCAACTGGACATTACGAATACCTTGTTATGCCGTATGGTTTGGTCAACCTCCGTCTTCCAAGACTTCATCCACGAAGTGCTCCGGGAGTTCCTCCACAAGTTTGTATTACTTTATATCGATGACATCTTGATATACTCCCATCTTGATATACTTCCTTGGGTTTGCGAACTTTTATCGTAGATTTATCCAGAACTTCAGTATCATCGCCAACCCGCTCACTAGTCTCCTAAAGGGGGCTCCCAAACATCTCCCTTGGTCCACAGCTGCCAACAGAGCCTTCCAAAGCCTCAAGACCGCCTTCACGACCGCCACACTCCTTGTACACCCGGACCCTGACAACCGTTTGTGGTGGAAGTAGATGCCTCCTCAATGGGAGTAGGGGCGTTCCTGTCCCAGCAGCAGGGGAAGCCTAGTCGCCTCCACCCATGTGCCTTCTTCTCCTGCAAGCTTAGCCCGGTGGAGGTAAACTATGACATTGGAAACCGAGAACTTCTAGCCATTAAACTCGCCCTTGAGGAATGGAGGCATTGGTTGGAGGGAGCCCATCATCCCTTTCAGGTCTTTACCGATCACAAGAACCTAGAGTATCTCCGAGCTGCCAAACGCCTTAACCCCCGACAAGCCAGATGGGCCTTATTCTTTACTCGATTTAATTTTAACATTTCCTATCGTCCCGGTCCCAAGAATTCCAAGGCTGATGCTCTCTCCCGACTCCATTCGCCCCCAGAGTCCACTGAAGAACCAGAACCCATAATCCCAGAACAGTTAATAGTGAGCCCCATCTCCTGGTCTGAAGAAACCGTCCCCTCCACCGATGCCTCACCTCAACCGGGCTGCCCGCCAGGACTGCAATATCTACCACATAGGCACCGCACCCCTATAATACATTCTGCACATACCTCACTTGGCACTGGCCACCCGGGGGTCAATGAGACTCTCTTGCTCCTTAAGGAAAGATTCTGGTGGCCCAACATGGCTTCATCTGTAAGGAGGTACGTACAGGGATGCAGAGAATGTGCCATTTCCAAGTCCTCTCGCCATCTTCCAACTGGTAAACTCCATCCACTGCCCGTTCCCAACCGTCCCTGGTCACACCTAGGAGTGGATTTCGTTACAGACCTACCTCCCTCAAAAGGGTGTACCTGCATTTTTGTAGTAGTAGACAGATTCTCAAAGTCCTGTCGCCTAATTCCCCTGAAGGGCCTACCCACGGCCATGGAGACAGCTGAACTCCTCTTCAACCACGTCTTCAGATACTTTGGCATACCAGAGGACATAGTGTCTGATCGGGGGCCTCAGTTCACTTCAAGGGTATGGAAAGCTTTCTTCTCTCTCCTAGGTGTGGCCGTCAGTCTATCTTCTGGGTACCATCCACAATCGAACGGGCAGACGGAGAGGAAGATCCAGGAGATCAACCGCTACTTACGTACCTTCTGTCACGGCCACCAGGAATCTTGGAGCCAGTATATCGGCTGGGCTGAATACGCCCAGAACTCCCTGGGTTCCGGCAGAGCGAGAGAGTCTGGGTCTCAGCCCACCACCATCTTCAACGTGCCTTGAGTCGGCGTAGACTGACAGCCGACCTTCGACGTTCCGAAGTCCCAACATATCAACCGGGACAGAAGGTCTGGCTGTCCACTAAGGACATCCGTCTACGTCTACCCTGCCGTAAGCTGAGTCCCCGGTTCATTGGCCCATTCACCATCCTCGAGCAGATCAACCCTGTCACATACAAGCTCCAACTACTACCTGAGTATCGCATACACCCCACTTTCCATGTCTCACTGCTTAAACCTCACCATCCCTCTGTTTTTCCCTCCACAGAGCCTGGCGTGGAACCCCCTCTCCCTCTTTTGCTGGACGGTGTATGCGGTCAAGTTGGACTCCCAACGCCGTGGTGGCCAGCTAGAATACCTGGTGGATTGGGAGGGTTATGGACCCGAAGAGCGATCCTGTGTAAACCATCATGACATCCTCGATCCTACTCTACTAGCAACCTTCCACGCTGAACACCCTGACAAGCCGGCTCCCAGAGGCAGAGGATGACCACCACGACGTCGGGGTCCACGGCCCTCTGGAGCAGGCCGTGGGGAGGGGGATACTGTTACGGTCACGCCAGGCTCCCACGACACCCAATCACGACTGTAGTGATTCTGTGGGGATGGTGTTATTTAAAACACTCTCCAGCATCTCTACTAGTTATAGTGAAACTAAGACGTTGTTATTTAAAACACGGTTCAGTTTCAGGTTATAATTACTTGTGGCTCAAATGGAAATACTTACAGATAAAGATTATTAACCATATGTATTTTGTAGCATTACCTGGTGCAATAAACGCGTTATTCTTCTGGCCTTGATTAACAACGGTCCATGCCCAATACAGTAATACATACAGAGCCGGTAACAGTATCGCACAGTTTAAGGGATGTGTTATGAGCATTAAGCAGAGACAATCATGAGTGAATACAAATGAATATTTATTAACTAAGCTACTGAGATATGATATTGGTTAGCTAACAAAACACATACACATTCACATTCATACAAGATAAAGCATAGAAAAATTAGAGTAAAGAGTAAAGAATGGCATATTAAATCAGCAGGACACAACCACCGGGTTTTTCTCTACAAAAAGTTCACCTTGGTAGCCAAGGGGCAGTTGCTAAAGTGCTGTTGAATCCTGGTGCTGGAGAGAAAGAGAGAGAGTGTCCTGGTGGATTCGCTGTCCGTTCGGAGAGCCAAGTTTCAGAAGTGTCGAAGTCTGCGAAGTAAGATTGCCGGAAAAGCTGTCCTGAAGAAAGGGCAGGTCCCACGAAGTTTTGGAGAGATTCCAAGTTTCTGAGCAAAGAGTTGTCCTGATGCATTGTGGTCTTAAAGGCACAACGGTCACTTCCCCGGTCAGGTCTTCTGACCAATGGCAAAAGGACGTGGTTTTGCTGTGGAGAAATCTCTTTGTCCTTCTCTGTGACAAATGATTTACACAGGTACGGTTTATGTCCTGTTTGCAACCGAACACATAAACTTATTGCAAATTGAGTATGATGCACGCCATGACTATGTACTGTGCATCATTATTTAGGAAATAATTTGTGGATCATTTTGATACCACACGAGAGAGAAGTGAAGTAAGAACAATAGTTATTCATTCATCTGTCATGACATAAAAAGTTAAACTTCAATGACACTGAAATGCATGCAATAACTATGGCAGGGTATCACGTGATTATGGAGGAATACACATAGATAGATATATATATATATATATATATATATATATATATATATATATATATATATATATATATATATATATATATATATATATATATATATATATATATATATATATATATATATATATATATATATATAGATACAAATTGGGCAGTTTTGTCCCGCTCATCCTAAAGAGTCTCTTTGAGGTGTTTGGAATGTCCTCTAGTCCTCTCTGCAAATCTCCAGGGGGCCTGGAGAATCTCAGGGAGTTGAGCTGGGGGGTTACCCTCTCTGGGGAAGGCCAGAGAGGTACCATAACTGTCCTCCTGAGTTAAGTAACAACCGGCAGGTCATCACTTAACCCAGACTTTCTGGAGCCAAAAGGGGTTCTGGTGTTGACTTCCCCCGTAGGAAATTGTTGTTGGTTGTAACTTTATGATCCCTTAAAGAAATCCAACATTTGGCCCGGCCAAGTCTCTACATCTCCCCCCTTCCGGGCGGCGAGGTTCCGGTAAGAACTTTGTCGGGCGGTGGTTCAGTTGGATAGACGGGATCAGTTCAGTTGTCAGTATTCCTTGGGGTGCCAGTGCGTCAGCGGAGGGTTTTCTATGAGGTTCGACTCAGCCTCCGGTTCGACTTGTCTGCCTTGCTTCTCGTGACCGTAACCTCCCCGACTGGCTGTGAAGTCCCATGACTCTCTGTTGAAGGGCTTGGCTCTGTGTTGCTGTTGTATGCCCTCCGGAGTCAAACCTGTGTAATGTTCAGTGACGGAAAGGATAGATGGATTTTTAGCAGTCTTGTCAGAGGTGGCCTTTTGTTTTCCAAAGGCTATATGGGCTAGGTCCCGCAGCTGTCTGGTAGTCATCGTACGGGGACATGCCATAACGCCTAGGTGGTGGCTCACCGATGGATGCAGATTACGTAGGAAAAGGGTTCTGAAATTGAAGTCCTCCTCCATCTCTGGCTCGTTTCTGAACCCGAAGTAGGCCCGTCGGAGCCGGTTGTAGTAGGCCTGCGGGGTTTCCTGTCGGCCTTGTTTAAGGTCCATGGCAGTGACCAGTCCTTGCTCCAACTCTGGGTCCGAGAACTTTCTTATCAGGGCCTGTTGTAGTTGCTTGTAATCTGTTCTGACTGCTTCTGACTGTCGGTCCAGGAATCTCGCGCCTCCTGGCTGGAGGTAATCCTGAGCAGGTACAGTCTATCTCTTGTAGTAGTCGTTGGCCATTGTTTGAAAATGGAAGTCGATGTCCTGCAGGTATGCATGCGCACTTCGTGACCTCCTGCAGGGTCTGCGGTGTGAGGTTGGGATGTTTTTGGCCAGCTTGTCAATGTCTCTGGGGACACCCGTGGATGTCTGCAGAGGTCCTCTGGATGGGTCCCCTCCCCACTCTGTGGGTGTTAGGGGCTCTCGAGTGCTGGCCGTCGAAGCTTTTGAACAGGGGACTCTCACCCCCCTTTGCTGCCTGGAGTTCTTGGCGGAAAGGCTTGGTTCCGCTTGATGGGGAAAATTCAAGACTTTGTTTTCCCCTGGCTGTTTGGCTTGCACTTGGTAGGAGTACTTTAGTTCCTTTTGGGCCAAGTTCAGTTCATCTTTAAGATGGTCTCGCTGCCGGGTCACAACTTGAAGCTCCGCTTGATTTGTGTGTAGGTGGCCCTCGTAGGCCTTGACTTTGGCCGTCCGTTCTATCAGTTCGGCTTCAGCTCTTGTTAAGAGATTTTTGGCATACTGGAGTTTCTCTGCCAGCTCCTTCCTGGCTTGCCCCTCCAGCTGCTCTCTGCGCTCAGTGTCTGTACGGAGGTCTGTTAAGGCGTCCCGAAGTCTTTCCACTTGCTCACATAGCTCTGGGTCCTCTTCATCAGTCGCTGCCTGCTGCTCTCGAGGACGTTGCATGATCTGCTCTAGGTGCTGTTCTGCTTTCTCAGCCCGGAGCTTGAATGCAGCAGCCTCTCGTTCTGAAGCGGGCTCCGTTGTCCTCACACAGCTTCATCTGGACGATGAGGTTATGGGGAAAGGGCACCTGTGATCTTAGGCCAGCTCTTTGTGGTTGTAGTCCTGCACTGGATCGTTGGCCATCAGGAGGCTCAGGCCGTCGTCCAGCTGCTCATGGCTCAGATGCTGCAGGTCACTGGCGGTCTCAGGCAGAAGTCCGCTTGTCAGGGCGCTCAACCAGGTCTCTAGCTGGTCCCAGTGGGTGGCAGGACTGGATGATCTGGACATTCTTCAACACTGGTGGCAAATAGGAAAAGTAAAACATAGCCAATGCAGGTCCGTGCCAGTTTAGTGAACTATACATCCAACATAAGGGCTTTGTGCCAGCTAACGTAATGACTAGCAGCACAGTCGAATGCCCATTATTCCTGCCAGGCTGTGGTGGCATGTATAGCTTGTGTGGGTAAGTACAGGAAAAGTTCTGAGTGAATTACTGATGCGTTATAACCCATCGGTCGCTTGGAGACTTAGGCTATCTGAGTCATCAATTTCATTACTGCAGCTTTTCCTGATGGTTTGTGCTGGTACGTTCTCTTATGCCATGAAAGGGAAAAGGAAAAAGTAGCAAAGCAACTAAAATAACAAAAGGGAAAGGAGGGATGAAACTGAAAAGAAAGTAATTTTCCTATTTTGGCTAAGCCGGTTACCGACACTAGGGTTATGGCCGGGACCTACAAGTAGGGGTGCTATGATGTCATATGGCCTAGGAGGGGCTTAGCGAGGACAGCAAGGATAGTTCAAACAGTATGGGGTGAGAAAAGCTTACTTTTCTTTAGGGCCTCTTACTTTGGGACTATACCTTATTGACTAGGCTGGGTGGTGCGTTGAGGACACCCCCGGGAATCTCACGGTCGGGCCAGCTCCCGGCCCGCCTGAACACACGACAGCAGGGGTCCCGGCGACCGACTCACCGCACCCGGTGTCGACCACTCAAACAGCTACGACCTTTAGCACAATCGGGCGCGACTCAAAAGTGTCAACGTCCTGACCGCCACAGCCAAAGTTGGGTTTTGCCCAGAATTGCCCTTTATGTGTCAAACTGGTGTGGCTGCCACACTTGCAGTGCCCGCTACCTCGCGGAGTCGCACCCAAGTGTGCCAACGACCAGCTGCCACAGCCAAGACTGGGATTGCCCAAAATTGCCCTTCACGTGTCGGTCAAGCGTGGTTGCCAGCGCATTGAGTGCCCGATTGCTGATGTCGCTCTGCGTGTCGTCACCGAAAGTGGGGGATGGAACCTCCCGAGGTCGCTTACTGTCGGTGCCAGGCGTGCCGAGCCAGACAGGTCCAGCCGTAGGTGGCCCACACCGGAGAAACCATTGCTTCACCGCCCCAGCACTTAGGGAAGAGCTGTCTATAGGGAAATGTAAAGGCTGTTTAAAAGAATAGGGGTCAAACTGCTACATGGGTCATTAAAACAACACTCTGCTAAGCGTGTTAATCGACTCGACCAAGGGAAGGCAACTGATTTAATTGAAGTCTAAACCTAATTAAATACAAAGTTCCTGAAGTAGGAGTAGGGGTCAAAGGAGCAGTGGGAAAACAGGGATGACCCCACAGTCAAGTGACATTAATTACTATTATAGTTAAATAATAATAATCAATAAGTCAATGAAACAGCAATGAGGTGATATCAATTATTATTATTGTTTAGAATAATAAAAATTAATAAATCAGGGAAGTAGGAAAGGGAAAATGGAGTAATATTAATTATTGTTATTGTTTCAAATAATCAATAATTAATAAACTATGAAACAGTTGCTGAGAGACCTAAATTATTATTGTTGTTAACACAACAATAATTGGTGAATTAGGAAAACTAATAGAGTAATATTAATTATTATTATTGTTTAGAATAATAACAATTAATAAGCTGGAAAGACAGCAATAAAGTGACATTAATCATTGCTAGTGTTCAGAGATAGCAATAATCAATAAGTCTTTACATGGCAGGGTTAGTCAAAAGTAAATCAAATTACTGAGAGACAGAGAGAAAGAGATCGACCAAGCATACCCAAAAGGGGGCGTCAGCGCCCAAACAAGGAGAAGTCAGGGTTAATCAATGTAACAGGAGAAGCGTTAGACATCTAAGACAACTACCCTCTATTGTCAGTTAGAGGTAATGCGCCTTAACCTGAACTTCCAAAATACCCACGTTCAACGTGGACGAACGCTCGTTGTGACGTAGCGTTGTTACGTTGCACAGTGCAACTTAGTAGGCGGGTCTTAGGATCGTGCCGGCTTGTTGCACTGAAGTATAGCGCTAATAGCACAACAGGATTTCTTCGCTGTTGGCTGTGAACAAAGTAATGTTACTACACGAGTAAGAATGCGCGATTAAGTTTAAAACACAACAGGATTTCTTCGCTGTTGGCTGTGAGCAAAGTAATGTTACTACAAGAGTAAGAATGCGCGATTAAGTTTAAAACACAACAGGATTTCTTCGCTGTTGGCTGTGAACAAAGTAATATTACTACACGAGTAAGATGCGCATTTAAGTTTAAACACAACAGGATTTCTTCGCTGTTGGCTGTGAAAGTACTGTAAAAACTCTCCTTTAAATAGAAAACTGACCCATAGTTATATCTATGTTAACTCCACTCAGAGAGAGAAGGGGAAGACACGCTCTGGTTAGCTACGCCAATTGTTTAACCCAGGAAAGCTCATAGCATAGCTTAATGGCATTGGAAACACATCAATAGCCTACTATCTATGTACAGTTATAGGCCTATCAATAAGACGAGAAGGGGAACATCGCCCAGCTCTATCTTCTTCGTTCTAAAATGAGGGTTTCTTCGCTCAAATCAGACGGACAAAAATAACTAATGTTAAACACGCTATAACAAAATGACTATTATCCATTTTTATAGAGGGTCCCTTTAACATTATCGACTGCAGTTACATTCTTCTTTAACAGTGTAAGAGTTTGCCGTAAGGCTCACTGACTGTTAACACACGCGTTGAGGCTTACCTGGCTGTTCACGCGTAACACAAAGTTCAAACGAGTCTAGCTTCTGAATAAACAAGCATTAGAAACACACATGCGTCGTCACTAAGTTGCTCATAACACATTTAACACTGTGCCCGCATTCTCCACCATTTATGTAGTGATTCTGTGGGGATGGTGTTATTTAAAACACTCTCCAGCATCTCTACTAGTTATAGTGAAACTAAGACGTTGTTATTTAAAACACGGTTCAGTTTCAGGTTATAATTACTTGTGGCTCAAATGGAAATACTTACAGATAAAGATTATTAACCATATGTATTTTGTAGCATTACCTGGTGCAATAAACGCGTTATTCTTCTGGCCTTGATTAACAACGGTCCATGCCCAATACAGTAATACATACAGAGCCGGTAACAGTATCGCACAGTTTAAGGGATGTGTTATGAGCATTAAGCAGAGACAATCATGAGTGAATACAAATGAATATTTATTAACTAAGCTACTGAGATATGATATTGGTTAGCTAACAAAACACATACACATTCACATTCATACAAGATAAAGCATAGAAAAATTAGAGTAAAGACTTAACCCAGACTAAATCAGCAGGACACAACCACCGGGTTTTTCTCTACAAAAAGTTCACCTTGGTAGCCAAGGGGCAGTTGCTTAAGCGCTGTTGAATCCTGGTGCGCGGAGAGAAAGAGAGAGAGTGTCCCGGTGGATTCGCTTAAGTCCGCTCGGAGAGCTGAAGTTTCGAGAAGTGTCGAAAGTCTGCAAGTAAGATTGCCGAAAAGCTGTCCTGAAGAAGGGCAGGTCCCACGAAGTTTTGGAAAGATTCCAAGTTTCTGAGCAAAGAGTTGTCCGATGCATTGTGGTCTTAAAGGCACAACGGTCACGCCTCGTCAGGTCTTTGACCAATGGCAAAAGGACGTTCTTGCGCTGGAGAAATCTCTTTGTCCTTCTCTGTGACAAATGATTTACACAGGTACGGTTTATGTCCTGTTTGCACCGAACACATAAACTTATTGTAAATTGAGTATGATGCACGCCATGACTATGTACTGTGCATCATTATTTAGGAAATAATTTGTGGATCATTTTGATACCACACACGAGAGAAGTGAAGTAAGAACAATAGTTATTCATTCATCTGTCATGACATAAAAGTTAAACTTCAATGACACTGAAATGCATGCAATAACTATGGCAGGGTATCACGTGATTATGGAGGAATACACACATAGATATATATATATATATATAGATACAATACACACATAGATATATATATATATATATATATATATATATATATATATATATATATAGATACAAATTGGGCAGTTTTGTCCCGCCATCCTAAAGAGTCTCTTTGAGGTGTTTGGAATGTACTTCTCTAGTCCTCTCTCTGCAAATCTCCAGGGGCCTGGAGAATCTCAGGGAGTTGAGCTGGGGTTACCCTCTCTGGGAAGGCCAGAGAGGTACCATAACTGTCCTCCTGAGTTAAGTAACAACCGGCAGGTCATCACTTAACCCAGACTTTCTGGAGCCAAAAGGGGTTCTGGTGTTGACTTCCCCCGTAGGAATTTGTTGTTGGTTGTAACTTTATGATCCCTTAAAGAAATCCAACATTTGGCCCGGCCAAGTCTCTACACGACGCTTACCATCTCCCGATTACTGATCGCCAACACCTGCATGTAATCACCACTCCACTATAAAGGACTTTCACGCAGTCAACATCCAGTCTCATTTATGATACACGGACTTACCTGAACGATTACTCCCGCTTGGATTTACCTGCTACTAAGTTTTCTACAAAGCCCTCCGAGAGTTGCCTTCCTGTTATCAATGTCTCCAGCGCTCCTGAGTTCTCCTGTGTTCCGTGTCTCCAGCGCTCCTGAGTACACTTGTGTTCCTCTTCATCTGCATCAAAAGGACAGTTTAAGTTCCCATTTTCTCTCCGTATTTTACCAAGTCTTTCAGTTATTTGAGTTTGCTGTTAAATAAACATTACTATCTGTTATTCGCTGCCTCTGTCCCTTCTGTCTCGTAACACCAGCAGACATTAGAATATTTAGAACGATGTCCAGCGGACATTAGAATATTTAGAACGATGTCCAGCGGACATTAGAATATTTAGAACGATGTCCAGCGGACATTAGAATATTTAGAACGATGTCCAGCGGACATTAGAATATTTAGAACGATGTCCAGCGGACATTAGAATATTTAGAACGATGTCCAGCGGACATTAGAATATTTAGAACGATGTCCAGCGGACATTAGTATATTTAGCAGTTGTCTTCCAGATGCATATACGACAGCAAGTGCTCTTTCAAAGATGTTTAAAAGACTAAAAGATCCCTCTCACAAAAAGAATTGCCCTAAACTGCATACTTATATACACAAATCTACACATTTATGCTACAACTACCAAACAATAGTGTAACCTAGGTTACTAGAGCCCATGCAACTCTATAGAGTTGAGAGAGAGAGAGAGAGAGAGAGAGAGAGAAATTAAGATGCACATGTAGACATTTTATTTTATTTATTTTATTATTTTAAAAGTCACATGTTGCTAAAAGATGTTAAAATTGAGAAAAAAAACAATTAAATTAAAAGATCAGGGATAGCTCCGCCCTATCGGGATGTTCATCTCTAACAGGTGCCAGTGAATAGCGTCTCTTCACTGACTGAGATGAAATGGCCGCGTGAGCAGTGATGCATGTAGATCGCAGTTCTGAAGTTGCTAAAAGTTAGATGAGTGATCCGATTCGGTTGATGAAAGCTGCATTTCTTGCAAGATATCTTGGATACATCGTATTGCTTCAGATTAATATCAGTTAGTCTTGGTAAGTGAGCATATTTAGCTATTTGGTTATTTTTCAGTCTTTTGTGTAATTAAGTGTTTCAAATTGATACTGTGATGTTTTTTTTGTGAAGTATGTTAAGAAGTGAGTTAATATGTGATTTATTACTCAAAATTAACCGTTGCTATGCTGTTAGAAGCGCTTGTCAGTACTTTAACTTTGAGTGTAATGGGGTAATGTAGCTCACGTGGGTTTTGTTAACCATGGGGCCATGTGCCAAGCTACAGGCCAGTCGAGTGCACATACATCACTTTAGGACTTTGTTCTTCATAAACATAGTTAGATTTCTGTAGGAAAAGTGTTTAAAGACAAGATAAGTGTTGGGAAGTGCATATTGATGCATTTTGGTGCATTTATTGTGTTGAAAATGAACGCTTGAAATGTTATGCTGTTAAACACAAAATTAATTGTGATTTTTCTGCCTTGTTTTTTGCAAGGTTGGGTTTTTTTCCTCCCCTTTCTTGTTTTGTTTTCTTCTCTATCTTGTTGTTTCCTTTACACACATATTCTCCCATCGACATTGAACGAGGGTTCCTTGGATTACCGAAGTCAGAACTGTTTCAGCCATCGACGAAGAGTGCTCAACGTTGGTGGAAACTGGCGAGCCAACCTGGTTTTCTTGAGTTTTGACCACGCTTCATATTTCATCGGAGTGGTAGGATCACATACACTCATTTTCCTCTTTCTTGGATGTTATCACAACCGTGAACAAGAAATATTTTTCCTATTTTTCCATTTTTCCATCCCGGAGTTGCATATTTTGATGTTTTTACCTGAACACGGAATGGGTACAAAGAACATTGAACTGAACTAAACGTTAAAGTCACTTCCATCAAGGACAGTTCACGGAAGGGAACTGATTTGGTGTGTCATTCACCAGGCAGCTTACCTGGGATTTATTGTTCCATCTGCTATTTTATTTTTGTTATCTTTGTTTTCTATATTTCATTGAAATTGTTCTGGAAGGGAAAAGAAGTTGTTACAACATTGTGATTTTGGGGTTTTGTAACTGATTATGCCATTCATGTGGGAGCTGAGTGAAGTTGTTTAAAGGTGTAATAGTCAAACAAACCTGGCTAGAGGTTAAACCTAACAATTTAGGGGTACTAAAACTAATTAAAGGGTTAATAGGATAATTACTGTTAAATAATTGTTATGTTACATCATATAATACAAATAACAACACACAAATAATACACTTACCTTTTCATTATAACCCTGTCTTTTGTCATTATTTCCCTTGTCTTGCTGCAACACTGGCTCAAGAGCGAACATAGTCTTCTGATCTGGTCCAAGGTATTAAGAAGTGGTTGTGTTTATATTGTAGGTCGTGTGTGCTACATAAAAGTTGGCGAGCCAGCCAGGAGTCAGTCCTTGCAGCAAGGGTAACTGTTCAAGAGACAGAGAAGGGAAATTAGTACGACGGGAGAAACAAGTTATTGAAATTTTAATCATTACAATGGAAATCGTGAAGCAGGAAAATGTTAACGAGCTTAATGCTCGCTTCATAGTCGATGGCCTTACATTGACGGAAGTAGATAGTGAGTTGGAAGTATACCTGCAGAGATATGGTTCAATTAGCCGTAATATTGTCATTGATGACCCAGCTTCAGAGTTTCACAGAAATGCCATTGTAGAGTATAACCACAACTCAGCGATCCAAAACTTGTCCCCTTTCCTACCCCTGACCTTGGGCAGTCTCTCTGACCCAAATGTTACCTTCCGAGTGCGTGCCTTAGCTACTGTCTACACTCAAACTATTAGCTGCACTGCCACTGAAGGGTATCTTGAGGAGTTGAAGACCATTGCCAAAAAGAGTGGAAGGCCTCTTCCAAAGTGGGCTTCAAGAGGAATTGGAGAAACTCAGAGAAACCCATTCTGCAAATCAAGATCCAGTGGAATCTCAACATGTGAGCTGCCATGGCTCTAGCGGGTGGCTCAGGGTGCTGAAGCTACCGGCCCCACCACCAATAAGTGGCTCCCAGCCTCCCAACCTGACTCCATTTAAAAGTGACAGAAACTCAACGCCCAGAACCTAAAACCCCAACTCCAAGTTTCAAACTACTTCCCATGCCCCTCCCTTCTCCCGAAACCACCACAGATAATATTACTGTGACAACTCTGCCCTGCTTTTCCCACGAATATTGTGGACCCACCCAGTGTCCAAAGAATGGTGGTTGAACACATAGTGAAAATGTTGCCGCTACGCTGTCACAGCAAACCTCAGTATCGCCTGAGGGTTTTCTCCGGAGGTCTCCCGTCCCCCAATGAACCAGATTTCGACACCTGGCGCAAGTGTAGATTTCCTGTTAAACGATCCTTCCATCTCTGACTTGCACAGAACGCCAAAAATCCTTGATAGTCTCTTGCCCCAGCGGCCGATATTGTGTAAACATGTGCGCCCTCCATCCCTACCAGCTGTGTATCTTGAGCTGTTAGAGTCCCAGATATGGTTCTGTCGAGGACAGAGACGAGCTGTCGGCCAAACTCATGGGCACTCTACAGAATCAGAGTGAGAAACCTTCAGACTATCTGCACCGCTTACAAGGCATCCTGAGTGCAGCTATCAGGCGAGGTGGCATAGCAGAAAATGAACGCGATCGTTACCTTCTGAAACAATTCTGCAGAGGGTGTTGGGACAATCGCCTCATTGCTGATCTTCAGCTTGAAAGGAGGGAAATCCAACCACCCACCTTCTCACGAACTATCAGTGCTTATCCGAACCAAAGAAGACAAACATGCCTCTAAGGAGGAACGGATGAGGAAGCATCTCGGGATGACAAAGCCCTATAATGCCTACCCCAAGTCACGGGCAGCCTCTAATCTCGTGGTCAGTCTGTTCGCAGGACGCACCCAACTCTGATAGTTCTGAAACCAGTCTCTTGAGAAAACAAATTGCAGAAATCCAAGCCCAAGTTACTGCCTTTAAAGCAGCCTCCTGACCAAAAGAGTCCAAAGAGTCATTCTGAAAAGGCTGAGTTGACTGCTTTGAAGAAGGTAGTGGAAGAATTATGCACCCAAGTAGCCGTAGTGAAAGCGTCAGTCACCCAGGAATTGAAACAAAACCAAGGAGAGTCGGAAATAGCTAGGCTGCAACGTCAGGTTGCGGAGCTGCAAACTCAAAGTGCCACTCGTAAGGTGCCTCGAACCTCAAATACGCAGAAACCACTTGAAACAGAAACGGACAGAAGTCCTAGGACGGGCCAGCTGAGAGTTAACAGACCACGACCCTGGTATTGTTTCCGTTGCGGAGAGGATGGACACCTGGCCATTAATTGCGAGAATGCTGCAAATCCTTTCAAAGTCAATGAGAAGCGACTTGAATTAAGAGAGCCCAGCCTTTAAACTGGAAAGGGTCTCTGTAGAGGGGCATATAGAGACCAGACGTTCAGACTGTCGCCCTGAATGTTACAAACAGATATGTGATGTGAACAGCCATGGGGCACCACCATTGAGATGCTTGCCCAAGGGGCTGGTGGGGATAAAATGTACAGCCAAGGTCACCAGAGGAGAAAGAAAAATAGATTGTCTTTTAGATACAGGGTCGCAGGTGACCACAATTCCTCAGTCATTTTATGAAAAACATTTGTCAGACCTTCCCTTGAAGCCATTGGCAAACTTGCTGGAGGTAGAAGGAGCTAACGGACAGGCTGTGCCGTATCTAGGCTACATTGAGTTAACCTTGAAATTCCCCCAAGCATTCGTAGGGACTGAAGTTGAAGTCCCCACCCTGGCCCTGGTGGTGCCAGATTTAACAAGTCATTCACAAATTTTAGTAGGGACCAACTCTTTAGATGTGCTTTATAGCAAGTGTGCTAGAGAAAATACGGCTAACTTTCAGGCAAGCTTCCATGGCTACCAAGCAGTACTTGAAGTTTTGGAAGCCAGGTGGAGACAAGCCAGCAGTGAGACTCTAGGTTATGTAAAGTTGAGGGGAAACTCCCCTGAAGTGGTGCCTGCAGGAGGCACAGTAGTCTTGGACGGCTTTGTCCACTTACATGGTCCCCACACAGAGAAGTGGGTGACTCTTGAGCCTCCTTCGGTCTCCTTACCAAATGGCCTACTGGTTGCAAACTGTTTGCACACCCTATCCTGTAAACGTCCCTCCAAGCTGTCAGTTTTGTTGAGAAATGGCACGCAAACCAACATAAAAATCCCTCCCAAAGTTGTACTGGCAGAGATTCATGCGGTTCAGGAAGTCATAGACCAGCAGCATCAACGTTCTGATGTCAAAGCTGAGGAAGAAACACTTACCTGTGCCAACCTTACCCTTGAATTTGGTGACTCCCCCCTGCCCACAAGCTGGAAAGAGAGGATATCGAAATTGCTGAACTCCATGCCTGAAGTCTTCTCCCTGCACGACCTTGACTATGGTCACACGGAAAAGATCAAACATCAGATCAAATTGAGTGATGAAACACCGTTCAAACACAGAGCTCGACCCATCCATCCCCAAGACATTGACGCTGTGAGGAAGCATCTACAAGAATTATTAGAGGCCGGTGTCATCCGTGAGTCTGAGTCTCCGTTTGCGTCGCCCATAGTTGTAGTCCGTAAGAAGAACGGTACAGTGCGGCTGTGCATCGACTTTCGGAAGCTCAACTCACAAACAATTAAGGATGCATACGCCTTACCAAACTTAGAGGAGGTCTTTTCAACACTGACTGGCTCCAAGTGGTTCTCAGTGCTCGATTTGAAATCTGGGTTCTACCAAATAGAGATGGAAGAAGCTGATAAGTGTAAAACAGCGTTTGTCTGCCCACTTGGATTCTGGGAATTCAACAGGATGCCGCAGGGAATTACTAATGCACCGAGCACGTTCCAGAGATTAATGGAACGGTGCATGGGAGACTTGAACAGGAAACAGGTCCTGGTTTTCATCGATGACCTGATAGTTTTTTCAAGAACTCTAGAAGAGCATGAATCCCGATTGCTGCAAGTCCTCAATCGATTGAAAGAGTATGGGCTGAAATTGTCGCCTGAAAAATGCCGGTTCTTCCAGACGTCAGTGAGGTACCTGGGCCATATAGTCTCACAAGATGGGGTAGAGACTGATCCGGCAAAAGTGGAGGCCTTAAAGAGTTGGCCTAGGCCGACAAACTTAAAAGAGTTGAGGTCCTTTTTAGGTTTCGCCGGATACTACAGGAGATTTGTGCGCGACTACTCCAAGGTCACTAAACCTCTCACCGACCTCACAGCGGGATACCCTCCACTCAGGAAGGGCAGCAATAAGAAGCTGAAGGAAGGGCGGTACTTCAACCCCAAAGAAGAGTTTGGTGATCGATGGACTCCGGAACATCAAAGTGCCTTTGATTCTATAATTGGCAAGCTTACATCTGCAACTGTTTTGGGCTTTGCTAATCCCAAGCTTCCATATGTGCTTCACACTGATGCCAGCACCACCGGGCTCGGTGCAGCTCTATACCAGGAGCAGGAGGGGCAGATGCGCGTCATAGCCTTCGCCAGTAGGGGGCTGACCAAGGGTGAAAGCAGATACCCTGCACACAAACCAGAGTTTTTGGCATTAAAATGGGCAGTTACCTCCAAATTTAGCGACTATCTCTATGGTGCAGAATTTACAGTCATAACGGATAGCAATCCCTTGACATATATTTTAACTTCAGCAAAGCTTGATGCTACTAGTTATCGCTGGCTTTCCAGTTTGTCTACTTACAACTTTAAGCTGCAGTACAGAGCAGGTAGCCAAAATCAAGATGCTGATGGACTCTCCCGACGGCCACATGGTGAGCTTCTAGATGACCTGATCTCACAAAAGGAGAGAGAAAGGATTAAACAATTCACTTTACACCATCTCATGGGGCCAGGGAGTGAGTCATCTGTCCCTCATGCCAGAAACAATTAAAGGCGATCTGTGAAAGGCATCAGGTGGTGGGATCATCTGAAATTTCTAGTCCCTTTCCCCCCTCACTTACCTTATTTGAATCCCTTACTCACCACGAGGATGCTCTCCCGAATGAGTTCCAAGATGAAGATAAACATGGTCTTCCAGATCTTCCTCATCTTTCAGAAGCTTCCTTAGCAGACCTGCAGAGAAAAGATACGGAAATAAGGATTGTTATTGAAGGATTGGAGAAAGGCATGAAACCATGTAACCTGAGAGGCTCCTACCATGATTCTGTGGTCTAAAGAGTGGAACCGACTTGAGATGAGAAATGGAGTGCTCTATAGGAGAAGGCAGGAGCGTGGAGCCTCTCGCTATCAGTTGGCACTGCCTGCCGTATTGAGAGACACGGTGTTAAGAAGCCTTCATGATGACATGGGTCACCTAGGTATCGACAGGACCCTGGACCTTGTCAGGTCAAGGTTCTTCTGGCCAAAAATGTCACAGGCAGTGAAGAAAGGGTCAAAACTTGTGAACGCTGTGTCCGTGGAGGAAAACACCCCCAGAACGAAAGCAGCTCCTTTGGTAAACATCCAAACTAGCAGGCCCTTTGGAGTTGGTATGCATAGATTTTCTGTCCCTGGAGCCAGACCAAAGCAACACCAAAATGTACTGGTTATCACGGATCACTTTACTGAAATATGCCGCTATGATACCAACTCGAACCAAACTGCTCAAACCGCTGCTAGGAGCCTGTGGGACAATTTCTTGGTGCATTATGGGTTCCCAGAGAAACTACATAGTGACCAAGGGGCAGACTTTGAGTCGCATACCGTAAAGGAGTTGTGTAAGGTCGCAGGAATCCACAAGATTAGGACTACCCCATACCATCCGAGGGCAATCCAGTTGAACGCATTTAATCGTACACTCCTCCAGATGCTGGGGACACTGGAAAATGAAAAGAAATCTCGGTGGAAGGAGTTCGTAAAGCCCTTGGTACATGCCTATAACTGCACCCGCAACGACACCACTGGGTACACTCCTTATGAACTCATGTTTGGGCGACAACCCCGCCTGCCTGTCGATCTGGCTTTTGGATTGCCAGCCGACACTCCCATCATGTCGCACTCTCGATACGTGTGGGATCTAAAGAACCGGTTGCGTGAGAGTTATGAGGTGGCTACTAAAAATGCTGGGAAGGTAGCTGAGCGTAATAAAAGAAGATTTGACAAGGTTGTGGTTGCTTCAACCTTGGAAGAGGGCGACCGAGTTCTTGTAAGGAATGTGCGATTGAGAGGAAAGCACAAGCTGGCTGACAAATGGGAACAAGATGTTCATGTGATTGTCAGAAAAGTTCATGATATGCCAGTATATACTATCCAACCAGAGAGAAGGTGTGGTCCTCTCCGGACACTGCACCGAGACTTACTGCTACCCTGTGGGTTTTTGCAGCCAAGCGACTCTGAGGAACGACCAAAGCCGAAAGAAGTTCGAAGGCCTAGGACCAGAGCTTCTCCTGATGATGGAAGAATAGAGGAGTCGGAGCATGTTTCTGAATGCTCAGAGTCTGAGGATGAGCTAATTCCATGTTAGAACCATGTAATTCCATGTAATTCCATTCCGTGGCAGAACGTTGGGCTCTGAAGCTCCAATCATCACAGGCCTTGAATACTCACCTTGTGTTCGAGAAGTTGCATCTGACTTACCTGTTCTTGATCCCACTGGGAAGAACTTACCCGCTCAGGAGCCTGTGGAGAGTAATCCTGAAGAACTTACAAGGGAATACTTACCTGGATGGGAACCTGTGGAAGGAGAATTAGATGCACCTGCAATAGTTGAAACATGTATTGATGAGCCTGAATCCAGTTGTGCCCAACCAGATGTGTCATTGGAACAAAGACCGGGACTGGAACAATCCCGTGCGTCCCTGAATGAGTATCCTACTCAAATGGCTGAGACGGCGCCAATCAATTCTGAGTTAGAAAGCACAGAAGGAAATCTGACCTCAACTGAAAGGACTCACACTGAAAACACTCAAAATGAAGGAAAGAGCATGGAATCTGAAGACCATACTGGCCTCAGACGCTCGCAGAGAGAGCGACGGCCCCCTAAAAAAATTTGAATATCCCCAATTAGGGAATCCACTTACCTTAGTGATTCAGTCCTTGTTGCAGGGTCTAAATGAAGCCTTTAGTTCTTCTTTAGAAGGGTCAGTCGTTGCCCCTGTAATTCACTTGTAGATGCAACGGGGCGTGCATATATTCCGGAGGGGAGAGTGTAACCTAGGTTACTAGAGCCCATGCAACTCTATAGAGTTGAGAGAGAGAGAGAGAGAGAGAGAGAGAGAGAGAGAGAGAGAAATTAAGATGCACATGTAGACATTTTATTTTATTTATTTTATTATTTTAAAAGTCACATGTTGCTAAAAGATGTTAAAATTGAGAAAAAAAAACAATTAAATTAAAAGATCAGGGATAGCTCCGCCCTATCGGGATGTTCATCTCTAACAGGTGCCGGTGAATAGCGTCTCTTCACTGACTGAGATGAAATGGCCGCGTGAGCAGTGATGCATGTAGATCGCAGTTCTGAAGTTGCTAAAAGTTAGATGAGTGATCCGATTCGGTTGATGAAAGCTGCATTTCTTGCAAGATATCTTGGATACATCGTATTGCTTCAGATTAATATCAGTTAGTCTTGGTAAGTGAGCATATTTAGCTATTTGGTTATTTTTCAGTCTTTTGTGTAATTAAGTGTTTCAAATTGATACTGTGATGTTTTTTTGTGAAGTATGTTAAGAAGTGAGTTAATATGTGATTTATTACTCAAAATTAACCGTTGCTATGCTGTTAGAAGCGTTTGTCAGTACTTTAACTTTGAGTGTAATGGGGTAATGTAGCTCACGTGGGTTTTTTGCTAACCATGGGGGCCATGTGCTACAATGCCATTCGAGTGCACATACATCACTTTAGGACTTTGTTCTTCATAAACATAGTTAGATTTCTGTAGGAAAAGTGTTTAAAGACAAGATAAGTGTTGGGAAGTGCATATTGATGCATTTTGGTGCATTTATTGTGTTGAAAATGAACGTTTGAAATGTTATGCTGTTAAACACAAAATTAATTGTGATTTTTCTGCCTTGTTTTTGCAAGGTTGGGTTTTTTTTCCTCCCCCTTTTCTTGTTTTTGTTTTTCTTCTCTATCTTGTTGTTTCCTTTACACACATATTCTCCCATCGACATTGAACGAGGGTTCCTTGGATTGCGAGTCAGAACTGTTTCAGCCATCGACGAAGAGTGCTCAACGTTGGTGGAAACTGGCGAGCCAACCTGGTTTTCTTGAGTTTTGACCACGTTTCATATTTCATCGGAGTGGTAGGATCACATACACTCATTTTCCCTCTTTTCTTGGATGTTATCACAACCGTGAACAAGAAATATTTTTCCTATTTTTCCATCCCGGAGTTGCATATTTTGATGTTTTTACCTGAACACGGAATGGGTACAAAGAACATTGAACTGAACTAAACGTTAAAGTCACTTCCATCAAGGACAGTTCACGGAAGGGAACTGATTTGGTGTGTCATTCACCAGGCAGCTTACCTGGGATTTATTGTTCCATCTGCTATTTTATTTTTGTTATCTTTGTTTTCTATATTTCATTGAAATTGTTCTGGAAGGGAAAAGAAGTTGTTACAACATTGTGATTTTGGGGTTTTGTAACTGATTATGCCATTCATGTAAGCTGAGGAGGAAGTTGTTTAAAGGTGTAATAGTCAAACAAACCTGGCTAGAGGTTAAACCTAACAATTTAGGGGTACTAAAACTAATTAAAGGGTTAATAGGATAATTACTGTTAAATAATTGTTATGTTACATCATATAATACAAATAACAACACACAAATAATACACTTACCTTTTCATTATAACCCTGTCTTTTGTCATGATTTCCCTTGTCTTGCTGCAACACTGGCTCAAGAGCGAACATAGTCTTCTGATCTGGTCCAAGGTATTAAGAAGTGGTTGTGTTTATATTGTAGGTCGCGTGTGCTACAATAGCAATAAATTAAAACACAAAAAAGTGTTTTTAATTTAGAATAAAATAGGCAGTTGATGATTTTTTTAATACATTTATTAAAGACAAAGAAAACCAATTATTCATCCATACATCCTAAAAGATACATATTAACATAGCAGTACACAAAAACAACGTTTTTAAAAATAAAAACAAATGAACATATTAAACATTTAAAGTAATTACATCGTTGCTGGGCCATGCATATTAATCTTTAATAGATTTTTCCGTGTCTGCTTCAGTGGGAAGAACGGGATTCTGCATAGCTGAAAAACATGAAAATCTGAACAATGAAAAATCTCTATAATTTAAATTCTGTTTATTTTACTGTTAATTCTGAATAACTTGAATATAAGACAAATTACGCATTCGTGCTTCTATAACACCAATGCGTTTTTGACTTGGATGAATTTGTGAAAGGATGTGAAAGGCGAGTTATGGGAATATAAGGTAAGTACTAATGCATTTTATTTATTATTAACAGCGGTGTGTGGATTAACTTATATATAATAACTTAATAACTGCGTAGATTATTTGAATGTATGAATCACACATAGTTGTTTCCCGCATGTCTGTGGTTGGTTTAACTGATGGTTTAGGCCTCCTATAAGTTTCATAAAAAGTTAAGATTGCTTACATTTGCTACTGGTATTATAATATTTATATTAGAGGATTTATTATAGGATCCTCATTATTTAACCTTATATCACTTAGTTGCATTTGATTATTATTGCAAGGACAGGTCCACCATTAAGTCTAGTTTAGTTCATGTATATATATTATATCATTTTAACTTACCTATTAAGAGTCCCCCAAGTCTGCCGCACCAATTCAGTTCTGTGGCTATTGGTGGCAAACACCTGTAAGAGCAGATTTTCCATACTGTTTTTTTTTTCATATTAAACATATACATAAGCGGGTAGCACAAAGAAGAATCATGTTGAATTAAACCAAGGTTTATTGAATAATTCTGTTGCACAAAACCTCTGAATCTTGTTTAAAAATGATCAGGGTTAAATCAATCACTTTTAAATAATATATACAAATACCTACAATAAATCCATCCATCCATCCATTTTCCTCTGCTTATCCGGGACCGGGTCGCGGGGGCAGCAGTCTAAGCAGGGACGCCCAGACTTCCCTCTCCCCAGACACTTCCTCCAACTCCTCCTGGGAACCCCCGAGGCTCCCAGGCCAGCCGAGACATAGTCCCTCCAGCGTGTTCTGGGTCTTCCCTTGCCTCCTCCTCCCGTGGGACACGCCTGAACACCTCCCTTGGGAGGCGTCCAGGAGGCATCCCTAAACAGATGCCCAAGCCACCTCAGCTGGCCTCTCTCTCGATGTGGAGGAGCAGCGGATCTACTCCGAAGCTCCCCCCGAGTGACCGAGCTCCTCACCCCTATTTTTAAGGGAGCCTCAACCACCCGGGCGGAGGGAAACTCATTTCGCCGCTTGTATCCTGGATTCATTCCTTTCTTCGGTCATGACCCAAAGCTCATGACCATAGGTGAGAGTAGGAACGTAGATCGACCGGGTAATCGAGAGCTTCTTGTGGCTCAGCTCCTTTCTTCACCACGACAGACCGGTACATCGACCGCATTACTGCAGAAGCTGCACCGATCCGCCTGTCGATCTCTCGCTCCATCCTTCCCTCACTTGTGAACAAGACCCCAAGATACTTAAACTCCTCCACCTGTGGCAGGAGCTCCCACCGACCTGGAGGGGACAAGCCACCTTTTTCCGCTGAGGACCATGGCCTCAGATTTGAGAGTGCTGATTCTCATCCCAGCCGCCACACTCAGCTGCAACTGCCCCAGTGCCCCCGCTGTAGGTCCTGGTCTGATGAAGCCAACAGGACAACATCATCCGCAAAAGCAGAGATGAGATCCTGTGGTCACCAAACCGACCCTCCGTCCCTGGCTGGCCTTAGAAATCCTGTCCATGAAGATAGTGAACAGGACCGGTGACAAAGGGCAGCCCTGCTGGAGTCCAACACGCACTGGGAACGAGTCTGACTTACTGCCGCAATGCTAACCATGCTCCTGCTCTGGTCATACAGGGACCGGACAGCCCCTAGCAAAGGGCCTCGGACCCCATATTCCCAGAGCACCCCACAGAACACCCATGAGGGACACGGTCGAATGCCTTCTCCAGATCCACAAAACACATGTGGACTGGTTGAGCAAACTCCCATGAACCCTCCAGTATCCTAAAGAGGGTATAGAGCTGGCCCAGTGTTCCACTGACCAGGACGAAAGCCGCATTGTTCCTCCTGTATCCGAGGTTCAACTATCAGACGAATTCTCCTCTCCAGTACCCTGGCATAGACTTTCCCGGGAGGCTGAGGAGGTGATCCCCTATAGTTGGAACACACCCTCCGGTCCCCTTCTTATAGAGGGGACCACCACCCCAGTCTGCCAGTCCAGAGGCACTGTCCCCACCTCCACGCCGATGTTGTAGAGACGTGTCAGCCAAGACAGCCCCACTTCATCCAGAGACTTGAGGTACTCAGGGCGATCTCGCCCACCCCCGAGCCCTGCCACCGGGGAGCTTCTCAACTACCTCGGCACTTCAGCCCGGTCCATCCCCACGTCCCCAGCCTCTGCCTCCTCAGTGGAGGGCGTGTTGGCAGGGTTGAGGAGATCCTCGAAGCGTATTCCTTCCACCGCCTCGACAATATCCCCAGTTGAGGTCAGCAGAGCCCCACCTCCACTATATACAGTGTTGGTAGGGCACCGCTTCCCTCCTGAGGCCGGACAGTTTGCCAGAACCTCTTCGAGGCCGACCGATAATCCTTCTCCAAGTCCTCACCAACTCTTCCCAGAGTTTTGCCTCCACAACCACCCGCGTGCCGCAGTCCGCTTGGCCTGCCGGTAATTCATCAGCTGCCTCAGGAGTCCCACAAGCCAACCAAGCTCGATAGTACTCCTTCTTCAGCTTGACAGCATCCCTTACTTCCGGTGTCCACCACCGTGTTCGGGGGTTGCCGCCACGACAGGCACCAGAGACCTTAAGGCCACAACTCCGAACGGCCGCTTTGACAATGTCCGCAACCTCCCTCGGGATCTGTTCAAAGCTCTGCCGGAAGTGGGAGTTGAAGACCCCTCTGACAGGGGGCTCTGCCAAACGTTCCCAACAGACCCTCACAGAATGTTTGGGCCTGCCGAGTCTGTCCAGCATCCTCCCCGGCCAGCGGATCCAACTCACCACCAGGTAGTGATCAGTTGACAGCTCCGCCCCTCTCTTCACCCGAGTGTCCAAGACATATGGCCGGAGGTCAGATGAAACAACCACAAAGTCGATCATCGACCTCCGCCCTAGGGTGCTCTGTTGCCACGTGTGCTGATGAGCACCCTTATGCTCGAACATGGTGTTCGTTATGGACAAGCCGTGACTAGCACAGAAGTCCAACAACAGAACACCACTCGGGTTCAGGTCAGGGGCCGTTCCTCCCAATCACGCCTCCAGGTGTCACCGCTGCTTGCCCACGTGCGTTGAAATCCCCAGCAAAATGACGGAGTCCCCAGACTGAGCTTTCCAGCACCCCTCCCAGAGACTCCAAGAAGGTCGGTACTCTGTACTGCCATTCGGCCCGTAAGCACAAATGACAGTAAGAGACAGTCGCCGAGGTCCCTGCCTTCGACCGCCACCCAAACCACAATGCACCGGCCCCTTACGGTCCCTCCTTCGGGCTGAGCCCGGTCGGGTCCCATGGGGTAAGACCTGCCGCCAGGCTTTGTGATAATGCAGCCCCAACCCCAGGCCTGGCTCCAGGGTGGGGCCCTCGGCTGCGCTTATATACCGGCTTAATGCCTCGATATTCATTCTTGACCTTCTCATAAGGGAGGGGGTGGACCGGCTCTTTGTCTGGCTTGTCACCTAGGACCTGTTTGCCTTGGGAGACCCTACCAGGGGCATATAGCCCCTGACAACATAGCTCCTAGGATCATTCAGGCACTCAAACCCCTCCACCACAGTAAGGTGGCGGTCCCAGGAGGGGACCTACAATAAATGTGTGGCTAAATTAACAGAAACAGATACTGTATGTGCCATGTCACACTTTAGAGATTCATTTATTTACAACAAATTTCTCGATTAGACAAGCTGTTTAACAACTGCACTGGTAAAAGATAACCTCTCTTGTGGGTGCTCCATTCGGAAGCAACTGAACAGACGTGATGGAGCTTTACGACAAACGACACTTATACTTTATATTATATTATCTGAACCCCGCAATGTATATGCTGCAATATTGCCTAATTATTTAATACATCAAATTGTTTTCACCTTTGGTCAATCAGCTCTTTTGATCTATCTATAGGAGCAGCAAAACATGTCATTTAACTGCACGAGCTAATAAGCAAATCCATCATGGTGGACAACATTAATCTCGGATGAAGGTTCAAATATAGGTTTGTGTTTTCATCTCTGATATTAAAAATAACTTGAATTAAAATAAAACTAACTGAAACTCTGTTTGATTTAATCCTTGTTGGTGCAACCCACCCTTAATGTAATAATTTAACGTAAATAAAGTCCTGTAATATATAGACGTATGCTTATATTTACTTGTAATAGAATCTTATACAATTGTTATTTCTTCTTCACATTAATCCACTGTCCAATAATCTTTGTTCCAGCCTGTCCTAAATCTTCAATAGAAGTTGGATAGAAGTCATCATCCTTACCAGGGCAACCTGTGAATATAAATGATAGATGGATTATCTCACCTGTGTTTACCTTGGAGATGTTGGTAAATTACAACTGGTGTGTTTGACTTTATGCGGAGCTGCGCAAATGGAGACATGTACAGTGTGACATCAAAGTACCGCTGGGAGTGATTCGAGAGCACATGGAGCAGTCCGATCCCGTAGTGTTTTGGCATATGACCCTGTTTTGTGGTCATATGTCATGTTTTAATGCTTCGAAGTTATTCTCCTTTACCAATCTAAATCGCCGCTTCTTAGCTGGCCTGTGATTTACAGTGATGGAAACGACGCCAGCAGCGCTACACTGGTATTTTATCAATACTAAGGTATCAATTTTAACAGGACTGGTATGCACGTTATGCGTGTAGTGGATCTACTTAATGATTGTAGTAGATAAATATTATTTGTTTTACCTAGTTGGGAGTTTAATTAAGTTTAATGCACGCCCAGGACTAATGTCCTGCAGAGTATAGTTACTACGTAAATCAAACACAGAATTATCAATTATCTCAGGATTATTTAAATACCGTGGAACATGTGTATTGGACTAGGGCTGAATTATGCGACACTGTTCCTCCAGAGTTGTAATCCAGCCTGTTGCCAAAGTTCCGCTGCATCCTCGTGACCTGTGTTACTTTTCTCAGCGCTCGTGGACTCTGGTGGACCTGTCACTGTTATAAAATGCCTCCACTTTTCTATCCCATGAGCCCCGGAAGCTGAGTCAGCCAGCAGAGAAGAAGACGGCGGCTGCGTTATTTTAGAAAATGGCGGAAAGCGGCTATTTTTAAGTGCAAGTACCTCAGGAAAAACTTTGTGCTTGTGCTTTTATTGCGCTTTTTTAATATCGTCCAAATAACTCGTTTATTAAACTTTTAAACAACGTAAATCGATGGGATATGTTTGTAAATTGGCTGTAAAATATGTTTAATTTTGAAGCGATTTAGCGTGCCTGTGGAAAACTCCGGTGGAAACGGCAAGATTGTTGGAAAACATCGCAGGTATCAGCGCAGTGTGGCGGGCTCTTTAAATGTTCGGGCTGCTGTGAGGAATGTATGTCATGTGATGCATAAAATGGCGGACGTAGTACATCCGAATTTCATTCATACTTCCCGTATTCATACTATAGCCTATAGAACGTACTGGTTTGACTGTTGATAAGTAGGCTCTACTTCAAATTCAGTACATACTGTCACAGTACGCGATTTCAGACGCAGCCAAAAAAGTGTCGAGCACTTACGGACAATCTGACAAACAACAAACTGACAGACAAATGAACTAAAATTTGAAATTCTTCAAATTGAAAATGTAAATTGCACGACAAAAGGCTGAAGGGCGCACCAGCAAATAACGGTCGTCTGGTAAACAGCCAACGGTCACGTGATTTAAAAATGGGCACGTGACTTCCTGTCTCAGACTGACAGCAGTGACCAATGACAAATAATCTGTGTTTATTATGCTTAATAGATAATGTCCATAATACAAAAATCCTTTGTTAATTGTTTGTTTATTATCCATTGTTCATTACAACACAATTAAATGTTTCTAATGATAAATAATGCTCTTTTACCTTGATTGTTGTGGTGATTGTTCATCTGTCTGGATAATAATGAAAGCAATAAGACAATATTGTATGAATTACCTTACCATTTCTTTCATTTAGGTTTATGTACAGTGAATTGTTTGTATTTGTTTGCAGTCTGCATACCTGGCTTGATGTTTGGTCCACCTGGTTCATCTGTCTTTTGTGCATCTTTTTGTCTTTGGCAACCAGTCTCTGAATGGAGGCCATCACAAGTGAATTTTGTTACAAAATGATACATTTACAAAATGTTCCTAATATTTTTAATTTTTTTAAATGTATTATAGGCCTAATGAATTTAATTTGACATTCCTTTAATATTTTAGATTTTTTATAAAATGTAAAGTGTCATAATGATAATATCTTGGCGATATCTCATATGAGGAGGTGGATGTCATAGCTGTGCTTTATTTGATTACAGTGTGGCTGTTCTCCTGTCACCAAATATCACATACTGTAGGTTTGGAATTTTTTTATTCATTTAATTTGGAAAACACAATAGTCATTAATGCTGTCAGGTTGTATTAAATCTGGCTATAAATCTATACTTAAATCTAGTATAGTTACACTGTTCTTCCTAATCTTTTTAAACATTTACAAGGGATGTCACCATTGTCAGTTTTGGTTTGCTCACTGGAGTGAGCAATGTTGAGGTGCTTTCTAACAAAATGTTGTAAAAAGGGGGTAGGTGTGTGTTACACAAGGTGCATATGGCATTGAAAAGGTGTGGTCTCACCCTTTGACCCCATGGAATAAATTAAATTATGAAACTGCATGAAATGCAAAGTATCCAAATATGTGCATGTGATTACTGTTTTACAGGCCGGTATGTATCTATCAGAAATGGGGGTTTTCTCAGTGCGTGCAATGACAAACTATGAACAACTATGACCATGAATTAGCACGCAGATATAAATAAAAATAAACTCATTTTAATAAATGATTGAGTTGAGCCTGATTTTTGCTGATTCGTCCTGCATTTGCTCGGGATTCAAGATCGAATGGCGATGCAGTGCGTGGGATTTCAAAGTTTGAAGACGCCGCTGAAGAAGTCGTAAAGGTAGGGAAGATGTATTAATTTATCAGTGTTAACTGCCGATCTACAGAAGATGAAACGATTTTAGCAGACGTCTGCAAGACATAAGTGTGCTATCTGGGTCAGTATTTCAAAAAATGTTGTTTTACTCACTGTGGTTTAATAAATAAACATTCATTAACTAACTGTCTGTGTGATATGCTTGAAGTGTTTTATATCTATGGATTTTATTGTAGCCAAGTAAAGTATTAGTGTTGATTTGAGAGGCTAAATTGATCAAACATGTTTTTTTCGGCTCGGCTGCTTAATCGTCATTTAAAAGAAAATGCTCCAAACATTTGTCTAAATTAACTTAATAAAGAAATGAAAAGAAACATAACTAACAAACTGACCTATTTTAATGGCTGCAAATAGGGCAGACTTCTGCTGTGTAATGAAAAAAAAAAACGGGCTCGTGTCGGACTCAGGCTGATAATTCTGATGAGCTGTCGGACACGGGTCGGGCTAGGGCGTAGATTTGAGGACCGTGCAGGGCTCTATTTTTTCCCACTTTTTTATTATTACAAGAAATGTCCTTGTAGAGCAACATATGGCATCATAAACAGGTAAATTAAAGAATGGAAATTACATTAAATAGAAAAAACTGCAGAGGTATATATATAAATATACATAATATTGGAGACATTTGGAGGCCAGGGCTTTAACTTTTCACCATGTTCCTCAAACCACTCTGAATAATGTGCAAAGTGTGGTGTGGTTTATTATCCTGCTGAAAGAAACCAGTACCATTAAGAAGCGTCATTGTCATAAAGGGGTGTACCTGGTCTCCAACAACAATTAGGTATATGTGTCAAATTTAGTATGTGTAATCTATGCATCTAAGTTTATTTGTCCTGTAAAAACACCCACAGCATCCGTGTTAAAGAATAAGGAGGAAATCTGAAGATCTTTCATTTTATTTATGTTACAAGGCATAAATAAATCCATATTGTTTTTATCCACATGATTATCGAAATATATTTTTTTATGGTTCTATTGTTTTGTTGTTGTGTTTTTCATTAAAACAATATAAAACAAACACTTAAGCATTTGTTTGTCTATAACAAAGGAAAATGTAGCTAATATTCAACGTTAAAGATCAAAATAGACAATGTTAAATTATCAAAATAATATTTTTAATTTTTCGTATCTGGTGTAATAGGTAACACTGATGTGATCACAGTTTAGTATTCAGTGAGGATAAAATCATCACATGCAGGTGATGCAGGTTTTTTAAGACACTTTTTCCTACTTTTTCCAGTCAAATACTTAAAATAAAGTAAAAACTTTGGTACAACAAAAGGCTCTTGGTTTTTTCATATCCATAAACAACACAAATCAGCATTTTCCATTTCTGCTTGTGATTCCTGTAGAAAACGAATTTTATTTCAGTTTAAAATCTGTACAAAAAACATTTGCTTATGTTTATTGAAGTTATTTTCTGCCCCACAAGAGTTCTGTGCACACCACTGATATGAAATATATTAACAAAAAATCTTTTCATATGCTTTGTGTAATTCATTATTCATTATTAATTCTTGCTGCTGAAGGGTTTGCTTGTGTAATGCATAAACTTTACATTTGTCAGATAAGTTATATACATTTTTATAGAAATATTATAAACAATTAGCAGTTAACAGTTATATTTACAGTTATATAATTACTAACATTAGCGTTGCATGGATATTTGCACTGTTCTCAAACACTGAATAAAACCACATACATGCAGAAACATTCTTACGCCATTTGTCCTCATAATATTGGTTAAGGTTCATTGTATCATTAATTTGAACATTAATACTAAATGCTAAAATTCATTAAAAGTCTTAAAATGTTACAAAAGAAAATCACATGTTGTTCATGCACATTTATATTTAATATGTCTTTAATGTTTGGGGGCGGGTTGAAAAGCCCTATAGCCAACCTTACACAATATTTATCTGATCATTAGGATGATTTTTAATTTACTAAATGACATTCATAATGATAATGACTAGCACACACACCAGAGCCCAACAAAAAGATGGTACAAAATGGGTGTCAGACTGATTCCAAAAAAAACTAATTAAAATAAACTTAACAGTAACCCGAGTTCTAAATGACCATTTTTGAGATGGTAAACTGCCACTTTTAGCACTCCCAAGCTTTAACAGTGGATGATAAAGACTTTAAAGAGAAAAGGGCAGAGAGGTGATCATGTAGTCATTTTTTCTTACAGTTGAGACTCAACTGTAAAACAAATAAAGTGAAAGATCAGATTTTAATATACACTCATCTCAGTCATTACCAACAGACATGTCGGAATAACTTGATCTAAAGTGACCTATAAATGTGAATAATACAAGTCCAGGAGAGGACACAATACAAGTAGTGCACACAAGAACCACAGTAAAACACTAAAGCAGATGTGCAAGTAAAGAAAAGTTTGAGGTTACGGATTAGCTTTTAAGAAATGAAATGATTGAATGATAAAATGTATAACTCACAGTAGTGTCTCTAGTTTACAGTTTGGATCCTTCAGTAGATCAAAGAGCAGCTTCACTCCTGAATCTCCTGGATTATTATATCTCAGATCCAGTTGTTTCATGTGTGACGGGTTTAATCTCAGAGCTGAAGTCAGAGCAACAAAACCTTCATCTCTAATACTGCAGCCACACAGACTGAAGAGAGAAGAAAATGAAATTAGATAAATGTCACTTTACAATAATCACTAGAAGTGTAAAAAATATTATTCAAGTTGATTAAAATAATCAGGGTTAATGTGCATTTACTGTCTCTCAGTAAGAGTTTATTTCTACACAGGTTTATCATTTTAGAGCCCTAAACAAAACCTTTACATTCAAACATCCACTTGGTTGCTGTAGATTGTTACAGGCTGATGAATGCAAGTTACTGTAAAGTATTGACAGTGATATTACTGTATTTTACAATTGTACCGTACTGTATTTTTATTTACGGTTTAAGCACTGCTTTCTCATTCCAGCAGGGGTGGAGATCTACTGTCCTGCAGAGAGTTTAACCTCAATTAAACACACCAGTGTTATGGGTAGAGTAACGAGTCAGAGTCAGTGAGATAGTCAATAAAGCTAGTTGGTTTACTAAAGCATGCAGAGCAGAACACAACAGATTTCCAGGTACAGATCCAAAACAGAGGGGTATACAGGTTCAGTAAACAGAAGGAACACAGTCTTGCATATCCACACTTCTTAACAGAAAATCTTCAATGGCTCTGTGATACAGGTAAACTTCCAGGTAAACAGACTGGGGCAAAAAGGTTCACGTATCCACAAACACTTTCCAACAGGTAATCTTCAAAGATACAGGGTACAAAATCCAACAGGCAAAACCCAGGCAAACAGACTAGAACATCAAGATACACATGTTCAATAAACACTTTGCAAACAGGTACTTATCAAGGATACAGGTAACATCCGACAGGCAATAATCCAGGTATCAGAGACCATGAACCACAGGAACAAACCGCAAGCGTGACATACCCCCAAACAACGTTAATACTAGACAAAAACTGAAAGCAAACACACACATTATAAAGAGTCCGATGATGACAAAGAACAGGTGAAGCTGGTTGCGGGACTGAGTGCTGGTGATCGGGAACAGGTGTGCGGGGTGCAATGGGTTGTGGGAAATGAAGTTCAAAAGTCCGGGTGAAAGGGAACGGGTGACAGGAACATTAGAACCCAATGCTGAAGGCGGCGTACTAGCATACGTGACAACCAGAACCAGCTCATTAAGATCTTCTGGATTACTTGTTGAATATCAGGCTCGTGTATTTGATTAGGCTTAAATCGGACATTAAATCTTCATAAACAGGATTGAAGACTACTTTTTAATTTAACTTTTGAACATTATAACATTACCAGTGACACACATACAGTAGACATTGTATATCCTACATCTAGTCTCACACAGCGTGAGCACAAGCACCATTCTTCTGAACAATAGTAACCACAAACTTCAATTTAACAAGCGCTACTAAATATCCAACGTAACTGAACATTAAACATCAGCAATCTTTCTCTTTTCAGTAAAATTATTTATTATTTTATTACATATATAAATATATATATTCACCCTGTAATGGAGAGAGGCTCATGAAAAATGTGGTAAGCACATTTACGTTTAAAAACAGTTTATGTTCAAGGAGTCTTTTGTCTGAACACATGTGTTGGGGCTTTAGTAAGTTATAATGTGAGGCTATACTGTCAACACAATGTTAGCGCTAAGCTACAAGTTTATTAAAAAGGCAGGAATGAGGTAAATTGACACAAAAGGTGGAACATCCAGAAGAGACCAATTCATATAAGTTCATATTTGCATGCAGCTCAGTTCAGTTTTGTTCTTTAGTTTATTTTGTTCTGTTTTGTTTTTAAATAGAAGAAAATTGACCTTTAAATGTGTAAACTTTTCACTTTTACACGTAACCTTTAGGAAATAATTTGCAATTTGCTGTCCCCTATACTGTATAAAGATGCTTCTGCTGAACTTTTATGGCCTTCATTAAAATACAAATACACACATTTAATCTTATTGGTTTAAGGATTTTCTTACTTTAATATCTTCAGTTTACAGTTTGGATTCTTCAGTCCATCAGAGAGCAGCTTCACTCCTGAATCCTGCAGTTTATTGTCACTCAGATTCAGTTCTGTCAGACTTGAGGAGTTTGATCTGAGAACTGACGCCAGTGATGAACAACTTTTCTCTGTCAGATTACAGAGACTCAGACTGAGAGAGAAATAACAAGATAACAGTGTGTTAAAATACACACGTCAGTATAAAACAAAAAGAAATACAAGACAAAGATGAGAAAAGTTTAACTTTATGTAATTGGGTAGTTGACAAATAAATACGTGACTGTGTCCTGGTGTGACAGCAAAAAATGTAGAAAAAAATAAAAATATACAAATAGCATGAGAGATTTATCTTCTTTACTAAAGTTACAAATAGGGTGAGAAGGATTGATCTTACTGTAATTGTTAGGTTTTGATTTCTACATTTTTGTAGGTCACATCATATGAAATAGACTTTTGTAAACCACCATTACTGGCTGACACTATATATATTGACATTTATTAATTTAGCAAACACTTTTATCTGAATTTACAAATCAGAATAATATAAACAGAATGAGTGAATCTAAGAGACAACACAAGACAAGTATTGCTGCCACACCACATTTACACAAGTAACAGAGTAAAAAAACACTACAGCAGAACTGTAAAAAAATACACTTGTAATTAATAATGAAAGTGAATTAAAAAATAAAAATATAATTTAATAAGTAAATGTATAACTCACAGTAGTGTCTCTAGTTTACAGTTTGGATCCTTCAGTAGATCAGAGAGCAGCTTCACTTCTGAATCTCCTGGATTATTACAGCTCAGATCCAGTTGTTTCAGGTGTGACGGGTTTAATCTCAGAGCTGAAGTCAGAGCAACAAAACCTTCATCTCTAATACTGCAGCCACACAGACTGAAGAGAGAAGAAAATGAAATTAGATAAATGTCACTTTACAATAATCACTAGAAGTGTAAAAAATATTATTCAAGTTGATTAAAATAATCAGGGTTAATGTGCATTTACTGTCTCTCAGTAAGAGTTTATTTCTACACAGGTTTATCATTTTAGAGCCCTAAACAAAACCTTTACATTCAAACATCCACTTGGTTGCTGTAGATTGTTACAGGCTGATGAATGCAAGTTACTGTAAAGTATTGACAGTGATATTACTGTATTTTACAATTGTACCGTACTGTATTTTTATTTACGGTTTAAGCACTGCTTTCTCATTCCAGCAGGGGTGGAGATCTACTGTCCTGCAGAGAGTTTAACCTCAATTAAACACACCAGTGTTATGGGTAGAGTAACGAGTCAGAGTCAGTGAGATAGTCAATAAAGCTAGTTGGTTTACTAAAGCATGCAGAGCAGAACACAACAGATTTCCAGGTACAGATCCAAAACAGAGGGGTATACAGGTTCAGTAAACAGAAGGAACACAGTCTTGCATATCCACACTTCTTAACAGAAAATCTTCAATGGCTCTGTGATACAGGTAAACTTCCAGGTAAACAGACTGGGGCAAAAAGGTTCACGTATCCACAAACACTTTCCAACAGGTAATCTTCAAAGATACAGGGTACAAAATCCAACAGGCAAAACCCAGGCAAACAGACTAGAACATCAAGATACACATGTTCAATAAACACTTTGCAAACAGGTACTTATCAAGGATACAGGTAACATCCGACAGGCAATAATCCAGGTATCAGAGACCATGAACCACAGGAACAAACCGCAAGCGTGACATACCCCCAAACAACGTTAATACTAGACAAAAACTGAAAGCAAACACACACATTATAAAGAGTCCGATGATGACAAAGAACAGGTGAAGCTGGTTGCGGGACTGAGTGCTGGTGATCGGGAACAGGTGTGCGGGGTGCAATGGGTTGTGGGAAATGAAGTTCAAAAGTCCGGTGAAAGGGAACGGGTGACAGGAACATTAGAACCCAATGCTGAAGGCAGCATACTAGCATACGTGACAACCAGAACCAGCTCATTAAGATCTTCTGGATTACTTGTTGAATATCAGGCTCGTGTATTTGATTAGGCTTAAATCGGACATTAAATCTTCATAAACAGGATTGAAGACTACTTTTTAATTTAACTTTTGAACATTATAACATTACCAGTGACACACATACAGTAGACATTGTATATCCTACATCTAGTCTCACACAGCGTGAGCACAAGCACCATTCTTCTGAACAATAGTAACCACAAACTTCAATTTAACAAGCGCTACTAAATATCCAACGTAACTGAACATTAAACATCAGCAATCTTTCTCTTTTCAGTAAAATTATTTATTATTTTATTACATATATAAATATATATATTCACCCTGTAATGGAGAGAGGCTCATGAAAAATGTGGTAAGCACATTTACGTTTAAAAACAGTTTATGTTCAAGGAGTCTTTTGTCTGAACACATGTGTTGGGGCTTTAGTAAGTTATAATGTGAGGCTATACTGTCAACACAATGTTAGCGCTAAGCTACAAGTTTATTAAAAAGGCAGGAATGAGGTAAATTGACACAAAAGGTGGAACATCCAGAAGAGACCAATTCATATAAGTTCATATTTGCATGCAGCTCAGTTCAGTTTTGTTCTTTAGTTTATTTTGTTCTGTTTTGTTTTTAAATAGAAGAAAATTGACCTTTAAATGTGTAAACTTTTCACTTTTACACGTAACCTTTAGGAAATAATTTGCAATTTGCTGTCCCCTATACTGTATAAAGATGCTTCTGCTGAACTTTTATGGCCTTCATTAAAATACAAATACACACATTTAATCTTATTGGTTTAAGGATTTTCTTACTTTAATATCTTCAGTTTACAGTTTGGATTCTTCAGTCCATCAGAGAGCAGCTTCACTCCTGAATCCTGCAGTTTATTGTCACTCAGATTCAGTTCTGTCAGACTTGAGGAGTTTGATCTGAGAACTGACGCCAGTGATGAACAACTTTTCTCTGTCAGACTACAGCGACTCAGACTGAGAGAGAAATAACAAGATAACAGTGTGTTAAAATACACATTTTATCTAAAGAGCACTATTGAGTCTGTTACACTACAGTGTACTTCACCAACAAAGTACTGAGTAATATAATGTAACTACATGTACATAATATATGTTACAGCTGCTACAAAAAACACACATGTAGAACAGGACTGTAAAATAAAGAGCTGCTGATGCTTCTGCTGAACTTTTATAAGGAACTTCATTGAAATTACATCATAAAAAACACACAATTAATCTTATTAGTTTAAGGATTTTCTTACTGTAATATCTTCAGTTTACAGTTTGGATTCTTCAGTTCATCAGAGAGCAGCTTCACTCCTGAATCCTGCAGTTTATTGTGACTCAGATTCAGTTCTGTCAGACTTGAGGAGTTTGATCTGAGAACTGACGCCAGTGATGAACAACTTTTCTCTGTCAGATTACAGAGACTCAGACTGAGAGAGAAATAACAAGATAACAGTGTGTTAAAATACACACGTCAGTATAAAACAAAAAGAAATACAAGACAAAGATGAGAAAAGTTTAACTTTATGTAATTGGGTAGTTGACAAATAAATACGTGACTGTGTCCTGGTGTGACAGCAAAAAATGTAGAAAAAAATAAAAATATACAAATAGCATGAGAGATTTATCTTCTTTACTAAAGTTACAAATAGGGTGAGAAGGATTGATCTTACTGTAATTGTTAGGTTTTGATTTCTACATTTTTGTAGGTCACATCATATGAAATAGACTTTTGTAAACCACCATTACTGGCTGACACTATATATATTGACATTTATTAATTTAGCAAACACTTTTATCTGAATTTACAAATCAGAATAATATAAACAGAATGAGTGAATCTAAGAGACAACACAAGACAAGTATTGCTGCCACACCACATTTACACAAGTAACAGAGTAAAAAAACACTACAGCAGAACTGTAAAAAAATACACTTGTAATTAATAATGAAAGTGAATTAAAAAATAAAAATATAATTTAATAAGTAAATGTATAACTCACAGTAGTGTCTCTAGTTTACAGTTTGGATCCTTCAGTAGATCAGAGAGCAGCTTCACTTCTGAATCTCCTGGATTATTACAGCTCAGATCCAGTTGTTTCAGGTGTGACGGGTTTAATCTCAGAGCTGAAGTCAGAGCAACAAAACCTTCATCTCTAATACTGCAGTTACTCAGACTGAGAGAGAAGAAAATGAAATCAATGGTTGAATATATTATTTAAGATAATTATTAACGTATTGTGATGCAGTTACATTAGATAAGTGTGATAAAAGTGTCCCATTGTTATTTATTTCTCACAGAAAGAAATAATCAGATCTTGACTGCTGCTGTGTAGAATCTAAATCAACAGAGAGTTTGTTGACAAAGACAAAAGATAATACAAGATGTTGCTGTTGTATTACTATCAATAGGAAAAAAATTAAAATATTAAAAATGCTCTAATGATGGAAATGTTATGGTACAGTTAATGTTAGCTGTAATCGTTGGTCAGAATTATGTCGTTTTTTATGACGTTAGCCAGAGATATCTGTCTTACCGCATTCAAATAGACAGGACATATATGACTGAAATAGCTGCTGAAGGTCATGCAAATATGATCACTTCATGAGATGACTTTAATTAAAGCCACTGTTACAGTATGATGAGCAACATTATATGAAGATGATTCTGCTGAACACTCAATTGAATGCACACGATACAAACACACACATTTAATCTTATTAGTTTATGGATTTTCTTACTGTAATATCTTCAGTTTACAGTTTGGATTCTTCAGTTCATCAGAGAGCAGCTTCACTCCTGAATCCTGCAGATTATTGTGACTCAGATTCAGTTCTGTCAGACTTGAGGAGTTTGATCTGAGAACTGATGCCAGTGATGAACAACTTTTCTCTGTCAGATTACATCCACTCAGACTGAGAGAGAAATAACAAGATAACAGTGTGTTAAAATACACACGTCAGTATAAAAACAAAAAGAAATACAAGACAAAGATGAGAAAAGTTTAACTTTATGTAATTGGGTAGTTGACAAATAAATATGTGACTGTGTCCTGGTGTGACAGCAAAAAATGTAGAAAAAAATAAAAATATACAAATAGCATGAGAGATTTATCTTCTTTACTAAAGTTACAAATAGGATGAGAAGGATTGATCTTACTGTAATTGTTAGGTTTTGATTTCTACATTTTTGTAGGTCACACCATATGAAATAGACTTTTGTAAACCACCATTACTGGCTGACACTATATATATTGACATTTATTAATTTAGCAAACACTTTTATCTGAATTTACAAATCAGAATAATATAAACAGAATGAGTGAATCTAAGAGACAACACAAGACAAGTATTGCTGCCACACCACATTTACACAAGTAACAGAGTAAAAAAACACTACAGCAGAACTGCAAAAAATACACTTGTAATTAATAATGAAAGTGAATTAAAAAATAAAAATATAATTTAATCAGTAAATGTATAACTCACAGTAGTTTCTCTAGTTTACAGTTTGGATCCTTCAGTAAATCAAAGAGCAGCTTCACTCCTGAATCTCCTGGATTATTATAGCTCAGATCCAGTTGTTTCAGGTGTGACGGGTTTAATATCAGAGCTGAAGTCAGAGCAACAAAACCTTCATCTCCAATCCTGCAGTTATACAGACTGAGAGAGAAGAAAATGAAATCAATGGTTGAATATAATATTTAAGATAATTATTAACGTATTGTGATGCAGTTACATTAGATAAGTGTGATAAAAGTGTCCCATTGTTATTTATTTCTCACAGAAAGAAATAATCAGATATTGACTGCTGCTGTGTAGAATCTAAATCAACAGAGAGTTTGTTGACAAAGACAAAAGATAATACAAGATGTTGCTGTTGTATTACTATAAATAGGAGAAAAAAAAACTCTCTAATGATGGAAATGTTATGGTACAGTTAATGTTAGCTGTAATCGTTGGTCAGAATTATGTCGTTTTTTTATGACGTTAGCCAGAGATATCTGTCTTACCGCATTCAAATAGACAGGACATATATGACTGAAATAGCTGCTGAAGGTCATGCAAATATGATCACTTCATGAGATGACTTTAATTAAAGCCACTGTTACAGTATGATGAGCAACATTATATGAAGATGATTCTGCTGAACACTCAATTGAATGCACACGATACAAACACACACATTTAATCTTATTGGTTTAAGGATTTTCTTACTGTAATATCTTCAGTTTACAGTTTGGATTCTTCAGTCCATCAGAGAGCAGCTTCACTTCTGAATCCTGCAGTTTATTGACACTCAGATTCAGTTCTGTCAGACTTGAGGAGTTTGATCTGAGAACTGACGCCAGTGATGAACAACTTTTCTCTGTCAGATTACAGTCACTCAGACTGAGAGAGAAATAACAAGATAACAGTGTGTTAAATACACATTTTTGTGCAAATAGATGTATAGTGGCTATCAGCAACTGGCTGTTTAATTATTGGAAAGAATTGCACAGCCGAGGTGTTAATGCAGAGAATGCAATGATCATGACGCCTTTTTTATATTATCATCATAAAGTCAAAAAAGAACAATTAGACTATAAGTCCTTATTATTTTATTCATTATTTTTATTCATTTCTTTGTATATTTTTTTTTGCAAATGCTTCATTAATTATAAATATAAATTAGACAAACAAACTAAACATTTTAAATTAAACTGCATGAACTGAATAATTATAAAGTTTGACATTTAAAAACAGTAAATCAAGCGTATTGAGGATGCTTAACAGAGTTGTTGCTGTAATAGACTGTAGACTACAGTAAATGGTAACTGTAATGTGGTTGACAGACCTGGAAAACCTCCATAGGTGAGTGTTTACTGGAAAAAAATGCACATCTCAAAACGTTCAACAGCCCCGTGTAATAAAGAAAAATTATTATTACCACCAGCAGCAAAGCGTCATGATCTCATTCATTTTTAATGGAAGTGTGGTGATGTCTGGTGATGACACGAGTGGATGTGGGCATTGCCAGCAACATTACAAAGATTACTTTCAAGTGTGATAAAAGTTTCATGAGCACTTTACAGATTTTATATGATATGTCTCCAGACATGTACAGGGATAATAATAAAATACCTGTTAAGAGAGATTGTTAATGTTAAGATTAAACAGCCGTTAAATGACTCACTCAGCTTTTCTGGATGATTTGATCACTGGCAGCAGTCTCAGAAGACATTCATCTGATGGATCATATTTCTTCAGTATAAACTCATCCAGCGTCTCTTCTGAGTTCAGTAACACAAACACCAGAGCTGACCACTGAGCAGAAGACAGACGGACTCCAGACAGACTACATTTATCTCCTCTGTTCAGGTATGTTTGGACTTCCTGCACTAGAGAATGATCATTCAGTTCATTCAGACAGTGAAACAGATTGATGGATTTCTCTGGAGAGAGATTCTCTCTGATCTTCATCTTAATGTATTCAACTATTTCCTGTTTGCTGTCAGAGCTTCTTTCTGTCTCTGTCATCAGGTCTCGTAAGATCGTCTGATTGGACTTCAGTGAGAGACCCAAAAGAAATCTGAGGTAAAGATCCAGATGTCCGTTTTCACTCTGTAAGGCCTTGTCCACTTCACTCTTCAGAAAATCAGTCATATTTGATCTGAACCTGATGAAGAGTTTTGATTTTTGTTGAGAAAATGAAATAAACACAAATAAAAATAGCGAGAAACTCCTGAAACGCTCAGATGCACAAAGCTGAAGACCTTCCCCAGATAAAGTCCAAACTCCTCTCTGAAGATCTGAGTACAAACTCCTGAGTACACTGACGCGTCTCTGACATCAATGTCACACTGTCTCAGGTCCTCCTCATAGAAGATCAGGTTCCCTTTCTCCAGCTGTTGAAAAGCCAGTTTCCCCAGTGACAGAAGACTCTTTCTAGCCTGCTGAAGATCTACCTCACATTTCCCATCATACTTCTGGCTCTTCAGTTTGGTCTGAAAGATCAGGAAGTGTGTGAACATTTGAGTAAGAGTCTTGGGGATCTCTGCTCTCTCTGATTCACTCAACATTGTCTCTAGAACAGTGACTGAAATCCAGCAGAAGACTGGGATGTGACACATGATGTACAGACTTCTTGATGATTTGATGTGTGTGATGATTTTGTTGGCCAGACTCGGATCATTTATTCTCTTCCTGAAATACTCGTCCTTCTGAGGGTCATTGAAGCCTCGTACATCTGTCAGCTGATCAACACACTCAGGAGGAATCTGATTGGCTGCTGCTGGTCGAGAGGTGATCCAGATCAGAGCAGAAGGAAGCAGATTTCTCTTGATGATGTTGGTCAGCAGCACATCCACTGAAGCTGTTTCACTTACATCAAACAAACTCGGATTGTTTGAGAAATCTAGAGGAAGTCGACACTCATCCAGACCATCAAAGATAAACAAAACTTTATAGACATCAACGTCTCTTGATCTCAGTTCTTTTGTATCTGTGAAGAACTGACGAAGAAGATCCATCAGACTGATATTTTTCTGCTTCATCAGATTCAGTTCTCTGAAAGGAAGTGGAAATATGAAGTGAACATCCTGATTTGCTTTTCCTTCAGCCCAGTCCAGAATGAACTTCTGCACAGAGACTGTTTTTCCAATTCCAGCAACTCCTTTAGTCAACACACTTCTGATGACTTTGTCTTGTCCAGGTAAGACTTTAAAGATGTCATTGCATTTGATTGGTGTTTCTTGTGTCTCTGGTCTTCTGGATGTTGTCTCAATCTGTCTCACCTCATGTTCATTATTCATCTCTCCACTTCCTCCCTCTGTGATGTACAGCTCTGTGTAGATCTCATTCACAAGTCTTGAGCTTCCTTGACTTGATATTCCTTCATTCATTCTCTGAAATTTCTCTTTTAGTCTGGATTTGTGTTTCTTCATGCACAAAGGGGCGAGTCCTGATGGAGAAAGGAAATACATAAGTGATCATCGATGGCTAGCTGTGCATTAAAGGATTTTAATGCTCGATATGGAGGCTCAGTGAAGTGCATTCAAATCATTAGTGGATTTAAAGCTAACCATTGATTATTCTGCCTATACCATGGTCATTTGCCAAGTTAAAACTAATTCAAGCTGTTATTGATGTTTACAGTTATTTTACAGTTAGTTTACAGTTACCTTGTTATAACAAAGTTACCAGTTATAACAAAGTTATGTCGTGGGGCAACGTTGATGAAGTGTCGGTATTGTTTCTGTGCGCACTGGCAGCGTGATCTCTGATTTGTGCGTGTGATATGATTACATTTATTATCAATGTTTACAGCACATTAATTTAGAACGGTGATCAAACTGACTGGAACTACCTGTGCATTATAGAGTTTTAATGCATACCTTCCAGCCAATCAGAATCCGGTATAAATTCAGACCATGGTATAAATACATTTTATCCACAAATTATAATACACATATACAAAGTCAAGTGATAATAGAACGTACAATGTAAAACAAATGTAAGGGTTAAGCCTCTGAATTCAATATTAAAAATCATACATATTAAATACAAGTTAATAACACGTTTTTATCTTTTTTTACATATAATTTTACAATAGTCAAATTTAGGATCATTTTACCTTTTGGATCATCATGACATAATATTAATAATCACTAATACTAATAATCAGTAAATAGAGACTCTGTGTCTGTTCCTCTGAAGGTAAAGTGATGTAATAGTCACATGACTCAGAGCTCTTACTGGTCTGTAGTTTGTTGGCATGCAGGTCTGTCTGCTTCATCTTCTTCAGGAGGTCGGTGCAGTGTGATCTTCAGAAGATCCTCTCTGACTCTGATCTGATCTTCATCATCCTCCTCCTCTCTCTCACAGCATGATGGGGAATCTGGACTCAGTAGTGTCTTAAAGATCTTCAGCTCTTTCTTCATCAGAGAGATGATTTTTGTCCTCAAGCTCCTGAAATCATTGTTTACATACAGAGGGTTTTGTTCACTTACTCATGTGTGCAGAAAATGTGGTTATTTTTACAAAAGATCCATTTTATGAAACCTATAGCACATTTCTCAAAAGTATTACTTACTCAAATAAACTTACACTCACAAAACCATATTATCTTTCATTTAAATATTGCCTTAAATGAACACAATACTGAATGTAAAAAATGCATGTAAGAATTGTACTGTCAATCAGTAAATGACTGCAAAACTATAAGGGCACATTTTAGAAACAAAATACTGTACAACATATAGCAAAATACATATGTACATTAAAACATTTGTACAAAGAATGTACAATGATATTTATCTTGTCTGTATTTAGGGCCAGAGACTCTCCACTAGGCTACATCACAGCTATGTTAGAGTACTTTAGTTTGAAAGCATTTATTGAGTTGTTCTCTGGAAAAAGACGAACTAGCAGTGGCTGGATTTCTGATGTCAGAGATGCTGAAACGATTTCAAATACTCCCTAAAAGTCATTCATCACTTCATGTGTTTGATGTTCATGTGTTTTGGTACAATTTTGTACAGTTGTAGGTAAATAGTAGTTTTAGTTTTAATAAACACCATGAATTAAATTAACAATTCCCCCAGGAGAATAGTGTTAAACAACCTATTCCCTGACTTTGCTGCACCAGTTACTTCTGTGCCAATCCCAAATCTGGAGAGGGTTAAGGTCAGGAAAGGGTAACCGGCAAAAAACATGCCCAATTTAAACACGCAAATCGTCTTTAAAAATGGTGGATCAGCCGAAGTCCGGGTAACAGCTTAATCCACATTCAGTGCTGTTGACCTATAGGGTGCTGGTAGATAATGTGCTACTGTTGGCCGAAGAAGGAGAGGGGCAGAAGTGTTTGTGGAAAGAGAGAGAAGAGGAAAGGAAAGAGTATTGGTCTGAAAAATAGGGACTCCTAACGATGGTACAATGACAGGGAAAGGTAGAGAGCTGGTGGACATGAGAAAGGAAAGTGGATATCTGTGAGCAGCAGTATGGCTTCATGCCCAGAAAAGCACTACGTAGAATTTTTCAGGTTACTTTGTGATTTCTAGAAAATACAGAGAGCAGGTGGAGGAAAACCTGGAAAACTAGAGGTATGCTCTGGAATCAAGATGAATGAAAGTTAGTCATTGTAGGACAGAGTACATGTCTATGAACCAGAGAATGGAAAGTAGAACAGTGAGGTTACAGGGGGCTGAGGTCAGGAAGGTTCAGGAGTTTAAGTACTTGGGGTCAACAGTCCAGTGCGACGAGCAGTGTGAAAAAGAGGTGAAGAGGCGAGTGCAGGCGGGTTGGAGTGTTGTGTGACAGGAAAGGTGTACAAGACAGTAGTGAAACCATTGGTGGCAGAGATGAGGATGTTAAGGTTCTCTTTAAGAGTGACGAGGATGGACAGGATCAGGAACAAGCACATTAGAGAGACAGCTTATGTTGGCTGTTTTGGGGACAAGCTCAGAGAGGCCAGATTGAGATGGTTTGGACATGTACAGAGACGGGATAGTGGTTATATCGGTTGAAGGATGTTGGAGATGGATCTGCCAGGCAAGAGGGCAAGAGGAAGGCCAAAGAGGAGATAATATGGATGTGCTAAAAAGGAAATAAAGATTATTGGTGCGAGTGTTGAGGATGCCAAGGATAGAGTCAGATGGCAACAGATGATTAAGCAATGGCGACCCTCATGTGAGATTAATTTATATATGCTCCCTCTAGTGGTGAAATCTTTATTCATGTAAAATCATCTTTGTTGTATTCATGTAATTGTTTGGGAGTATGTGACATGAATATGTACTGTCTGTATGACTGTATGCATGTATGATTAAAACTGTGATTATGTAGTAGCGTCCAGCTGTGCAACCAGATTTTTACTGTATACACAAACATATGCTTTAAATCACATTGGTATAGTGTCCACAAATCTGTGATAGTAATAGTTTGCAGTAAGTATGTTATTTAGGGTGGAAACCTCGGCCTAAAATGAGTGGACACAGGCCATGTGTTAGCGCATTCACTTTTCATTCATTTATATTCTCTGAATAGTGGTCAAATCTTTATTCGTTGTATTTATGTGATTGTTTGGGTGTATGTATAAACACATGATGTGCTTAAAAGACCCTTTAATACGTAGTATGTAGGATTAAATCAGTGATCATTCGCGATTTAGCATGTAGCATTAGCGTACCAGTAACAGAGAGCTGAAGACTGTCAAATGGACGAACTCAAAACTCATTTTTTGAGACACTAACAACATTGTGAAAAAAGACCATAAATTGCTTAATTTTACTGCAAAAATCATTTGCAAATAGTCTATTTAATAAAATGTAATATAAATGACATCACACCTGCTGTTATCAATGACACAAAAAACACAACATGCAGTAAAGCATTAGACATCAGCATGTACAGACTCAGTGAAGGCAACATGCACACACACACCCCTACCTGAAATACAGACTCCATGTGCTTTCCTTTCAAAGAACTGGATCCATCTTGTTGTGTCACTGTAATTTAACAATACAATAAATATCTGTTAACATATACGATAAACATGTAAAACAATAAACAGTAAATATACGCATGAATGTTTGTATTTGTCACTCAGACTGTCCTCACCTCACATCTGCTCCACAGTCTCCTGAACTGAAGTTAACTGGAAGACCCATTGATTCATCACTCTTCATAGACACACAACTGAATTCAGGAGATTCTCCATGAGACAAACTAAAACAGCATTTAAACAGAGTTTAGTTCTTGTTCAGTATATCAATAATGTGATAAACATTATCTACTCTCCCAGTGCAATAATACAACACATATTCAGCAACAACATTAGATATTTTATGAGCATGTATTCTCTCATTAAACTATATGAAAATCTTTCAATTATCTCACCTTTTTGTATCTCTGGAGAGATTCATGGTGAACACAGAGAATGTGAAGAGTTAATCTAAAACCTATAAACAATACTGTGTGTGTGTTATGTGTCATGTCATAATCTCTCTTAATGTGCTTTAATATGGATCAAAAAGTGACCCATACTTCCAATGTCTTTACAACATAAAGATGAAATAAGAGTTCATAAACACACTTCCTGATACTAAATATAGCACACAACATTTCTTAGAAAGTTCATCATCCAATAAACTTGATGAGAACCAGGTTGAATCTTAGTTTTTTTTAAATAAACAATGTGAGAGATTTGTGATACTCACTGTCGTTTCCTCTCCTTTATATCTTATGATTCTTCTGATTGTAAAACGGCTCCTGCTGTAGTTTTTACAAAAGTTTCACTTTCATCTGTTACCTGTTGAGAAGGAGGAGCTACTAAACTCACAAACAAAATTCACTGCGCTCTCACTTTAGTACAGTACCCTTTAGTACGACTAAACAGTTGTGTAAGAAAACATACAAAACCTGTTTTCATAAGTTTAACCTGTTAACTGTCTCACCCCCTTTTTAGTGAATATCTGAAATGGTGATATGCACCTTCAAATTAATGTGACTTTTGAATGTTTTGGTCTAGAAGCCTAATCTTGGTCTCATTTTAAAGAAAAGACTTGGAAGTTTATGATAAAGTTATAAATATTAAACATGATTAAAGAAAAAAATATATAGCAGTTTAGGTTTACAAACTTTTTTACTTTATAAAAAACAACATAATAAAAATATATCTTTGTCTGAAATTTCCCTGAAAACAAAACCATAGGTCTAAACAAGGTCTTTTTAAAATTTTAAAAATATCATGATGATATGAAATCTGGTGTTTCAGTGAGACTTCAAGCTGCTGTACCATCAAATATCCACTAGGGGCCATTCGTTCTTACTGTGCATAAATAGTGATATTTAACAAATTACTGTTATTGCATATTTCTTATTGCAAAATGGTGATGTCATTTGAAAAGTACACTCTTAGAGCTTTCCAATGATGTATAGTTTGTGAAGATTTTTTAGGTTTAGGTAGAGGCTATTATATAAATACATTTAATAAACAAATGTGTCCTCCTCCAGAGTGACATATAATATAGTTTAGCAAATTTGATCTCACTACACTATTCCTTTCGCAAAACCATGATTAAATCTAAAAACTACACTCTTAGAGCTTTCCAATAATATATAGTTTGTTAGGTTTAAGAACAGGCTATCATGTAAATACATGTAATAAACAAATGTGAACTTACTACGTCATTTCTTTTGCAAAATGGTAGTGATATATAAAAACTACACAACAATATATAGTTTGTTAGTATTACTTTAGATATAGAATGGGATATTTGTTTTTGAATATATTACATTGATATTTTTAACAGTGAGCCCAGTGACAGTTAACAGGTTAAATAAACACACGTACAGCAACAATACAATACTATACGCAATACTGTGTTTTGAGAATGACGTTTTACAGAACTGATGATTAGTTTTACAAAACACTCGACATATAACCAATACAGTACTTGTGCAGATGTTCAGGTACATTTTTATTCCCTACCAAATGACATTTATTTTTTACTGCAGTTTGTCACTAGAAAATATCAGTTTACATTTCCAAACATTCCTTTTGCCATTATTTGTAATAATCCAGTCCCAGATAGCACACGGACGTCTTGCAGATGTCTGTGAGGGTCTTCATTTTCATTTGGAAGATATAATAATTAGGGCGTTTGCTCATCTGCTACACGTCGCCGAGGCGTCTGTGTCAGCTGTTAGAACGATGTCCAGCAGACATTAGAATATTTAGAACGATGTCCAGCAGACATTAGAATATTTAGAACGATGTCCAGCAGACATTAGAATATTTAGAACGATGTCCAGCAGACATTAGAATATTTAGAACGATGTCCAGCAGACATTAGAATATTTAGAAACGATGTCCAGCTGTTACGGTCCGCCAGGCTCCCACTGACACCCAATCACGGCGCTTCACCATCTCCGGATTACTGATCGCCAACACCTGCATGTAATCACCACTCCACTATAAAGGACTTTCACGCAGTCAACGTCCAGTCTCGTTTTGATACACGTACTTACCTGAATGATTACTCCCGCTTGGATTTACCTGCTACTGAGTTTTCTACAACGCCCTCCGAGAGTTGCCTTCCTGTTATCAACGTCTCCAGCACTCCTGAGGTCTCCTGTGTTCCTCGTCTCCAGCGTTCCTGAGTACACTTGTGTTCCTCTTCATCTGCATCAAAGGACAGTTTAAGTTCCCGCTTTCTCTCCGTATTTTACCAAGTCTTTCAGTTATTTGAGTTTGCTGTTAATAAACATTACTATCTGTTATCCACTGCCTCTGTCCCTTCTGTCTCGTAACAGAAGACTGGACCAAAACAGACAACATCATGAGTCAGCAGGATCCGTTTCGAGAGCTGGTCGAAATCCTCCTACACTAGTTCCGAGCGCTCTCCACCACCGCGACCGGCACAGCCGATCACCACTTCGTAAACACCAACCCCACTTCTTCTCAGTGATAGTCGCCAGTCCTTGTATTCCAACCAGCACCCTTCTCTGGTGCGGAGGAGGATTGCAATGGCTTCCCTACTTCAATGTTCACTTGCATTAGAGATGCAGCCTCACTTGTACCCCATCGATCGTCATAAAGTTTCATTCATCATCCAGTTTCTTACCGGCAGCCGAAGCCCTTCAATGGGCCAGAACCTCTCTGGGCGCAAAGAACACCCCATCACATTCTCCTACTCCAACTTTGTGGATCACTTCCGAGAGGTGTTTGGTAAGCCAGCCCTGGACGCTTCGGTGGGTGAACAACTGTACCAGCTGAAACAAGATCAACTGCCCATAGCTGAGTATGCCCTGCAGTTCCGTACATTAGCGGCCAGAAGTGGGTGGAACGAACATAGCGTTAATGACGGCATACCGCCAAGGACTCAATCCCAAAGTGAGGGCTGCAGCTCAGCCACAATAGATGACAGCATGGATCTTAATGAGTTTATACATTTATCCATAAGAACCGCAACACGTATGCAAACCTGTTTAGGAGCTCAATCCAATGCACCCTCATCATCCTCCGTCCTCCGCCGACCAGAGACCGTCTACCCTCCAGAACCAGCCACTGAACCTATGCAAGTGGATACCTCCCGACTGACATTCACAGAACGCCACCGGCGATTAGCCAACCGTCTCTGCCTCTACTGTGGAAGTCCAGGGCACGTGATCGCTGCGTGTCCCACTCGACCACCTCGTCCCACGGTGAGTGCAATAATCCCTCTTCCTGAAAGTATGAAACCTCTCACTACCATAGTACCACTTACTGCCGCTTCTGCTTCTTTCAGTTTCACGGCCTCTCACTGACTCTGGGTCGGCCAGCAATTTCATCTCCGGCGCCTCTGCCGGGTAACTCCAGCTCAAGACCACAGCCACCTCCATCTCATACAAGATCCATTCCATAACGGGTTTACCAGTTAGCCGGTGCCTAGTGAGTCGGAGGGCAGAACCGATTTCCCTGACCGTGGGAGTATTGCACACTGAAGAGATTTCACTGCTGGTTCTGGAGGGCTCCACTGCTGATATCATCCTGGGGCATCCCTGGTTGGAGTTACATCATCCATCCTCTCCTGGAAGAGTGGAGAAGTCCTGAAGTGGGGCGAAAGTTGTTTCCAGACCTGTTTAGTCTCCCGTCCTCGTCCTGTGACCCGCCGCATCCGCCCTCTCCCCGTGTGCTCCACCTCCATCGAAGGTCCTGTGGAGAAGAGATCGGTGGAGATCCCGGAAGACTACGCCCACTTCAAGGATGTTTTCTGCCCCAGGAGAGCTTCCAGGTTACCCCCACACCGGCCATGGGACTGCGCGATCGATCTGCTTCCGGGTGAGCCAGTGTCCAGGGGAAGAATCTACCCCCTGTCAATTCCTGAGGAGAAGGCCATGGAGGAGTACATCAAGGAGGTGCTAGCCCAAAGATACATCCGACCGTCCACTTCTCCTGCTGCTTCGAGCTTCTTCTTCGTCGCAAAGAAGGACGGAGGGCTCCGCCCTTGCATAGATTACCGTGCCCTCAACAAGATAACAGTGAAATTTCGATATCCTCTTCCCCTCGTCCCAGCAGCCCTCGAACAGCTCCGTGGTGCCACTGTATTCTCCAAGCTGGATCTCCGCAGCGGCTACAATCTCATCCGAATTCGAGAGGGGGATGAATGGAAGACCGCCTTTGTCACTCCAACTGGACATTACGAATACCTCGTTATGCCGTATGGTTTGGTCAACCTCCGTCTTCCAAGACTTCATCCACGAAGTGCTCCGGGAGTTCCTCCACAAGTTTGTATTACTTTATATCAATGACATCTTGATATACTCCCGGAGCATGGCCGAACATCGCCATCATGTTGCGGAGGTCCTTGAACGCCTGAGGAAATACCAGCTCTTCCTGAAAGCCAAAAAGTGTTCATTCCACCTATCCTCAGTGCAGTTCCTTGGATATAACATCGACCGCAGTGGCATCTGGATGGACGAGGGGAAGGTGAGCGCAATCAAGAACTGGCCAGTCCCTACTACAGTCAAAGAGCTCCAGCGTTTCCTTGGGTTTGCGAACTTTTATCGTAGATTTATCCAGAACTTCAGTATCATCACCAACCCGCTCACTAGTCTCCTAAAGGGGGCTCCCAAACATCTCCCTTGGTCCACAGCTGCCGACAGAGCCTTCCAAAGCCTCAAGACCGCCTTCACGACCGCCACACTCCTTGTACACTCGGACCCTGACAAACCGTTTGTGGTGGAAGTAGATGCCTCCTCAATGGGAGTAGGGGCGATCCTGTCCCAGCAGCAGGGGAAGCCTAGTCGCCTCCACCCATGTGCCTTCTTCTCCTGCAAGCTTAGCCCGGCGGAGGTAAACTATGACATTGGAAACCGAGAACTTCTAGCCATTAAACTCGCCCTTGAGGAATGGAGGCATTGGTTGGAGGGAGCCCATCATCCCTTTCAGGTCTTTACCGATCACAAGAACCTGAGCTGCCAAACGCCTTAACCCCCGACAAGCCAGATGGGCCTTATTCTTTACTCGATTTAATTTTAACATTTCCTATCGTCCCGGTCCCAAGAATTCCAAGGCTGATGCTCTCTCCCGGACTCCATTCGGCCCCTAGAGTCCACTGAAGAACCAGAACCCATAATCCCAGAACAGTTAATAGTGTGAGCTCCCATCTCCTGGTCCAAGAAACCGTCCCCTCCACCGATGCCTCACACTCAACCGGGCTGCCCGCCAGGACTGCAATATCTACCACATAGGCACCTTGCACTCTATAATACATTCTGCACATACCTCACTTGGCACTGGCCACCGAGGAGTCAATGAGACTCTCTTGCTCCTTAAGGAAAGATTCTGGTGGCTCCAACATGGCTTCATCTGTGGGGAGATGCGATACAGGGATGCAGAGAATGTGCCATTTCCAAGTCCTCTCGCCATCTTCCAGCTGGTAAACTCCATCCACTGCCCGTTCCCAACCGTCCCTGATCACATCTAGGAGTGGATTTCGTTACAGACCTACCTCCCTCAAAAGGGTGTACCTGCATTTTTGTAGTAGTAGACAGATTCTCAAAGTCCTGTCGCCTAATTCCCCTGAAGGGCCTACCCACGGCCATGAAGACAGCTGAACTCCTCTTCAACAACGTCTTCAGATACTTTGGCATACCAGAGGACATAGTGTCTGATCGGGGGCCTCAGTTCACTTCAAGGGTATGGAAAGCTTTCTTCTCTCTCCTAGGTGTGGCCGTCAGTCTATCTTCTGGGTACCATCCACAATCGAACGGGCTGACGGAGAGGAAGATCCAGGAGATCAACCACTACTTATGTACCTTCTGTCACGGCCACCAGGAATCTTGGAGCCAGTATATCGACTGGGCTGAATACGCCCAGAACTCCCTGGGTTCCGGCAGAGCGAGAGAGTCTGGGTCTCAGCCCACCACCATCTTCAATGTGCCTTGAGTCGGCGTAGACTGACAGCCGACCTTCGCCGTTCCGAAGTCCCAACGTATCAACTGGGACAGAAGGTCTGGCTGTCCACTAAGGACATCCGTCTACCCTGCCGTAAGCTGAGTCCCCGGTTCATTGGCCCATTCACCATCCTCGAGCAGATCAACCCTGTCACATACAAGCTCCAACTACCACCTGAGTATCGCATACACCCCACTTTCCATGTCTCACTGCTTAAACCTCAACATCCCTCTGTTTTTCCCTCCACAGAGCCTGGCGTGGAACCCCCTCTCCCTCTTTTGCTGGACGGTGTATGCGGTCAAGGAGATCTTGGACTCCCGACGCCGTGGTGGCCAGCTAGAATACCTGGTGGATTGGGAGGGTTATGGACCCGAAGAGCGATCCTGGGTAAACCATCATGACATCCTCGATCCTACTCCACTAGCAACCTTCCACGCTGAACACCCTGACAAGCCGGCTCCCAGAGGCAGAGGATGACCACCACGACGTCGGGGTCCACGGCCCTCTGGAGCGGGCCGTGGGGAGGGGGATACTGTTACGGTCACGCCAGTCTCCCACGACACCCAATCACGACGCTTACCATCTCCCGATTACTGATCGCCAACACCTGCATGTAATCACCACTCCACTATAAAGGACTTTCACGCAGTCAACATCCAGTCTCATTTATGATACACGGACTTACCTGAACGATTACTCCCGCTTGGATTTACCTGCTACTAAGTTTTCTACAACGCCCTCGAGAGTTGCCTTCCTGTTATCAATGTCTCCAGCGCTCCTGAGTTCTCCTGTGTTCCGCGTCTCCAGCGTTCCTGAGTACACCTGTGTTCCTCTTCATCTGCATCAAAAGTTCCCATTTTCTCTCCGTATTTTAGTCTTTCAGTTATTTGAGTTTGCTGTTAAATAAACATTACTATCTGTTATTTGCTGCCTCTGTCCCTTCTGTCTCGTAACACCAGCAGACATTAGAATATTTAGAACGATGTCCAGCAGACATTAGAATATTTAGAACGATGTCCAGCAGACATTAGAATATTTAGAACGATGTCCAGCGGACATTAGAATATTTAGAACGATGTCCAGCGGACATTAGAATATTTAGAACGATGTCCAGCGGACATTAGAATATTTAGAACGATGTCCAGCGGACATTAGAATATTTAGCAGTTGTCTTCCAGATGCATATACGACAGCAAGTGCTCTTTCAAAGATGTTTAAAAGACTAAAAGATCCCTCTTACAAAATGAATTGCCCTAAACTACATACTTATTGTCACGATTCTGTCTGTTTGGACTTTGTTTTTTCATCTTGCACCTTTTGTTTGGACTTCAGTTCCCATAATGCATTGCACCTCACCACCTGTTCACCATTTGTAATCTCATTTTCACCAGTTAGTTTGTCATCACCTGCTCCTGTTTCATATCATTTAGTGTTCATTGGTTGTATTATTTAAGATCTGCTTTTTGTTCAGTTCTCGGTCGGGTATTGTTGTTATTATGTTGTGTGTATTTGGTTGCGTGGGTTATTCTGCTCTGTGGATATTGATGCCTGTTATGTATCTGGAAACCTGTTGTTCCTGTTTATCAAACCTGTCTCAGTCTTGGAGATCCCAGTAAAGTGATTATTGGAATTTACTCTCTGTTGTCCTGGTCTCTTCCACTCAGCACTGTAACAGTATACCCGACCCAAAACACAGGCTTGAAGATTTGTCTGTTTTTTGTCTTTTTGCCTTTTGTTTTTCTGTTTTTGTTTCCCTCTCTCACTCTCACTCTCACCAGGATGGAGGCCGCCCACGCAAGGGCCTTCCTCTATCGGGGTCAGGAGGAGGAATCTGTTGAGGCATACACCCTTTGCTTCGCCGTCTGTGGGATGGCCTCGGGGCTCCCCGAAGACCACCAGAGGCGTCTGTTCCTGTGGGGGCTCAACGACGCGTCATGGGCCAAGCTGTCCGGATGGGGGCCGTCTGGAGGCTTGGAGGCTTGTATGGATTGGGTGTTGGCCAGTTGTGGGTGTCGGCCCCTCCGCCGTCTGGTCGAGATGGCCTCCTCCAAGAGTTCTGCCGCGGCTAAGATGGCCGCCGCCGAGAGTTCTGCCGCGGCCAAGATGGCCGCCGCCGAGAGTTCTGCCGCGGCCAAGATGGCCGCCGCCGAGAGTTCTGCCGCGGCCAAGATGGCCGCCGCCGAGAGTGCTGCCGCGGCCAAGATGGCCGCCGCCGAGAGTGCTGCCGCGGTCAAGATGGCCGCTCCCTCGTGCTCTGCTTCGGCCAAGATGGCCGCTCCCCAGGGTTCTGACGTGGCCACGATGGCGCTCCCCAGGGTTCTGACGCGGCCGAGATGGCCGCTCCCCAATGTTCTGCCCCGGCCAAGAGGGCCGCTTCCGAGAGTCCTGTCCCGGCCAAGAGGGCCGCTTCCGAGAGTCCTGTCCCGGCCAAGAGGGCCGCTTCCGAGAGTCCTGTCCCGGCCATGAGGGCCGTTTCCGAGAGTCATGTTCCGGCCAAGATGGCCGCCGCTGAGTGTTTCACAAGGCCCAAGATGGCCGATCCAGAGTCTCTATGTTCCGGCCCAGAGGGGTCGCCGAGTTCCCAGACTCCGCCCCGGAGTTCCCAGACTCCGCCCCGGAGTTCCCAGACTCCGCCCCGGAGTTCCCAGACTCCGCCCCGGAGTTCCCAGACTCCGCCCCGGAGTCCCCAGAATTCCCCGAGTTCCCAGACTATGCCCTAGAATTTCCAGAATTCCCCGTCTCTGTATTAGAATCCCCAAAGTTCCCAGACTATTTCCTAGACTCCCCAGAGTTCCCAGATCTTGTCCTAGAATCCCCAGACTCCGCCCTAGAGTGTCCAGATCTAGTCCCTGCTCATGTGGTCGCCCCTTCCAGTTCCTTCCCCATGTCATCTCAGGAGATCCTTACCTTGTGTTCACGTAGTTCAGTGGCCCTTAGTACACTTGGGTCTTCACCTGTGGAGGGGTTTGGTCAGCCCTCGGGTGACACCAGTGTGTCTCCAGTCATCCCTCCAAGTCAGTCAAGGACAAAGTTTGCAATTTCTAGTTGTTCCCCGGTGCAGACAGGAAGTAGTTATAAGAGCCTCTCTCGTCCCAAGTCTCGAGGTGTCTTTGCTCAAGTTGCTTCTGCTACAAGGTATGTAAATGTTGCGGTAACTTCACCACAAGATGTTCTTACCCAATCAAGAAACTGTCAGGGGTTACGTAGACCAGTTGCTCTCGTTGCTGCGTCACCCCAAATGGGATCTTCCAGTCAGTTTGCATCTAACCAGGGAGGAAGTAGTGCTTCTAGGGGTAGCCTTGTCCCATCTCAAGTTAGCTCTAGGAAACATGTTTTTGAAGACTTTAGGGTTTTCAATGGTCCTGTCCCGCCTCAAGGTACCCTTAGCCAGTTTTCTTCTGGATCTCCTTCCAGGTTTAGTTCCTCACGGCTAGATTCTAGTCAGTCCACAAGTAATCCAAATTTAGTTAGTCAGCACTCTCCAGCTTCTCTTATTGGGCCGCAGAGGAATGCATCAGCTCAGTTTATGTCATCTCAGGGAGAAGGTAGTGTGTGTAGTGTTTATTTCCCCCATTCTCAATTGAGTTCTAGTACACTCTCATCTGAGTCTTTCGAACCCATCTCACCTCAGGCTGTTTTCATACAGCAAACTAGGGTTGCAAGTTCTCAGGGCAGTTCTAGTTCTATTTCGGCAGGTGTTAGTGCTGCTTGGTCCCTCAAGCCAAGAGTAGTTTCCACAGTGGGTCTTCACAGCAACTTAGTATTTCCAGTCAGCCTGCCAGCAAGTCCCGTATACATGCAGAGCTTTTGTCTTCAGCGGGAAGACTCACCAGCCAGAGTGTTTGCAATCTAGCGATCCAAAGCCAGCATGCAGCAATTATGGGCAGTTCTAGACCACCAGTGACAGGAAGCTCGTGTCAGTTGGTTTCTACACAGGGAGGTAGTAGAACTTTTGGTGATGTATCCCTACAGTCTCCTAATTTCTCAAGTCCGTTTACCCCTGGTTATTCTACTCTTGTTTCCTTGCCTACAGCTGCCTCTAGCCAACCCACTAGCAGTAATGCGTCCCAGACTTTGTATGCTTCTAGCTCTCAGGGGAGTTTTAGCCAGTCGTCCATGTGTCATGCCTCTGGTCTGGCGCAGGGTGCAAGTAGTTCTCCTAGCAATTCAGTTATGCAGTGTCAAGGCAGCCCTAGTCAAGCTAACTCTGGTTCTTCTCAGTTGAGCTTAGTGGCTTCACCCCAAACTAGTAGTTATAGCCTAGTGGCAGAATCCCTGTCCCAGGGCCTACCTCCCCAAGAAGGTCATCTATCCAGCTCTAGTGCGTGTCTTGATAGTCACTCCTCTGGGCCCCCAGTTCCTGTCTCCTCTAGGTCCCCAGTTCCTGTCTCCCCTAGGTCCCCAGTTCCTGTCTCCTCTAGGTCCCCAGTTCCTGTCTCCCCTAGGTCCCCAGTTCCTGTCTCCTCCAGGTCCCCAGTTCCTGTCTCCTCTAGGGCCCCAGTTTCTGAGTCCCCTGTTCCCGGCGCTTCTGAGTCCCTGTTCCCGCGCCTGAGTCCCCTGTTCCCGGCGCTTCTGAGTCCCCTGTTCCCGGCGCTTCTGAGTCCCCTGTTCCCGGCGCTTCTGAGTCCCCTGTTCCCGGCGCTTCTGAGTCCCCTGTTCCCGGCGCTTCTGAGTCCCCTGTTCCCGGCGCTTCTGAGTCCCCTGTTCCCGGCGCTTCTGAGTCCCCTGTTCCCGGCGCTTGAGTCCCCTGTTCCCGGCGCTTCTGAGTCCCTGTTCCCGGCTGGAGTCCCCTGTGCTCTCCAGCCAGGCGGCCGGCCCACAGCCTCCTGCAGAGCCCGAGCCTCTCCAGAGCCCAGGCGTGCCTCCAGAGCCCGTGCCTCCAGAGCCCGTGCCTCCAGAGCCCGAGCCTCCAGAGCCCGAGCCTCCAGAGCCCGAGCCTCCAGAGCCCGAGCCTCCAGAGCCCGAGCCTCCAGACCCCGAGCCTCCAGACCCTGACCCCGAGCCTCCAGACCCTGACCCCGAGCCTCCAGACCCTGACCCCGAGCCTCCAGACCCTGACCCCGAGCCTCCAGACCCTGACCCCGAGCCTCCAGACCCTGACCCCGAGCCTCCAGACCCTGACCCCGAGCCTCCAGACCCTGAGCCTCCTGACCCCAAGCACCCACCCCGCCTCCCTCTCCCTCCTCCGTGGATCTTACGGCGCGAGGACGCGCCTACCGGGGGGAGGGGGGAACTGTCACGATTCTGTCTGTTTGGACTTTGTTTTTTCATCTTGCACCTTTTGTTTGGACTTCAGTTCCCATAATGCATTGCACCTCACCACCTGTTCACCATTTGTAATCTCGTTTTCACCAGTTAGTTTGTCATCACCTGCACCTGTTTCATATCATTTAGTGTTCATTGGTTGTATTATTTAAGATCTGCTTTTTGTTCAGTTCTCGGTCGGGTATTGTTGTTATTATGTTGTGTGTATTTGGTTGCGTGGGTTATTCTGCTCTGTGGATATTGATGCCTGTTATGTATCTGGAAACCTGTTGTTCCTGTTTATCAAACCTGTCTCAGTCTTGGAGATCCCAGTAAAGTGATTATTGGAATTTACTCTCTGTTGTCCTGGTCTCTTCCACCCAGCACCGTAACACTTATATACACAAATCTACACATTTATGCTACAACTACCAAACAATAGCAATAAATTAAAACACAAAAAAGTGTTTTTAATTTAGAATAAAATAGGCAGTTGATGATTTTTTTAAATACATTTATTAAAGACAAAGAAAACCAATTATTCATCCATACATCCTAAAAGATACATATTAACATAGCAGTACACAAAAACAACGTTTTTAAAAATAAAAACAAATGAACATATTAAACATTTAAAGTGATTACATCGTTGCTGGGCCATGCATCTTTAATAGATTTTTCCGTGTCTGCTTCAGTGGGAAGAACGGGATTCTGCATAGCTGAAAAACATGAAAATGTACATCACAATAAAAAATAAACCAATTTATTAATCTCTATCATTTAAATTCTGTTTATTTTACTGTTAATTCTGAATAACTTGAATATAAGACAAATTACGCATTCGTGCTTCTATAACACCATGCGTTTTTGACTTGGATGTGAATTTGTGAAAGGATGTGAAAGGCACCAGTTTCGACGAGTTATGGGAATATAAGGTAAGTACTAATGCATTTTATTTATTATTAACAGCGGTGTGTGGATTAACTTATATATAATAACTTAATAACTGCGTAGATTATTTGAATGTATGAATCACGCATAGTTGTTTCGCACACGTCTGTGGTTGGTTTAACTGATGGTTTAGGCCTCCTATAAGTTTCATAAAAAGTTAAGATTGCTTACATTTTTAAGACTGTACGTTTGCTACTGGTATTATAATATTTATATTAGAGGATTTATTATAGGATCCTCATTATTTAACCTGATATCACTTAGTTGCATTTGATTATTATTGCAAGGACAGGTCCACCATTAAGTCTAGTTTAGTATATATATTATATCATTTTAACTTACCTATTAAGAGTCCCCCAAGTCTGCCGCACCAATTCAGTTCTGTGGCTATTGGTGGCAAACACCTGTAAGAGCAGATTTTCCATACTGTTTTTTTTCATATTAAACATATACATAAGCGGGTAGCACAAAGAAGAATCATGTTGAATTAAATCAAGGTTTATTGAATAATTCTGTTGCACAAAACCTCTGAATCTTGTTTAAAAATGATCAGGGTTAAATCAATCACTTTTAAATAATATATACAAATACCTACAATAAATGTGTGGCTAAATTAACAGAAACAGATACTGTATGTGCCATGTCACACTTTAGAGATTCATTTATTTACAACAAATTTCTCGATTAGACAAGCTGTTTAACAACTGCACTGGTAAAAGATAACCTCTCTTGTGGGTGCTCCATTCGGAAGCAACTGAACAGACGTGATGGAGCTTTACGACAAACGACACTTATACTTTATATTATATTATCTGTACCCCGCAATGTATATGCTGCAATATTGCCTAATTATTTAATACATCAAATTGTTTTCACCTTTTGGTCAATCAGCTCTTTTGATCTATCTATAGGAGCAGCAAAACATGTCATTTAACTGCACGAGCTAATAAGCAAATCCATCATGGTGGACAACATTAATCTCGGATGAAGGTTCAAATATAGGTTTGTGTTTTCATCTCTGATATTAAAAATAACTTGAATTAAAATAAAACTAACTGAAACTCTGTTTGATTTAATCCTTGTTGGTGCAACCCACCCTTAATGTAATAATTTAACGTAAATAAAGTCCTGTAATATATAGACGTATGCTTATATTTACTTGTAATAGAATCTTATACAATTGTTGCTATTCTTCACATTAATCCGCTGTCCAATAATCTTTGTTCCAGCCTGTCCTAAATCTTCAATAGAAGTTGGATAGAAGTCATCATCCTTACCAGGGCAACCTGTGAATATAAATGATAGATGGATTATCTCACCTGTGTTTACCTTGGAGATGTTGGTAAATTACAACTGGTGTGTTTGACTTTATGCGGAGCTGCGCAAATGGAGACATGTACAGTGTGACATCAAAGTACCGCGTGAGTGATTCGAGAGCACATGGAGCAGTCCGATCCTGCAGTGTTTTGGCATATGACCCTGTTTTGTGGTCATATGTCATGTTTTTAATGCTTCGAGTTATTCTCCTTTACCAATCTAAATCGCTCTTACAGCTGGCCTGTGATTTACAGTGATGGAAACGACGCCAGCAGCTACACTGGTATTTTATCAATACTAAAGGTATCAATTTTAACAGGACTGGTATGCATGCGTTATGCGTGTAGTGGATCTACTTAATGATTGTAGTAGATAAATATTATTTGTTTTACCTAGTTGGGAGTTTAATCAAGTTTAATGCACGTCCAGGACTAATGTCCTGCAGAGTATAGTTACTACGTAAATCAAACACAGAATTATCAAATATCTCAGGATTATTTAATTACCGTGAACATGTGTATTGGACTAGGGCTGAATTATGCGTGACACTGTTCCTCCAGAGTTGTAATCCAGCCTGTTGCCAAAGTTCCGCTGCATCCTCGTGACCTGTGTTACTTTTCTCAGCTGGTGGACTCTGGTGGACCTGTCACTGTTATAAAATGCCTCCACTTTTCTATCCCATGAGAGCCCGAAGCTGAGTCAGCCAGCAGAGAAGAAGACGGCTGACTGCGTTATTTTAGAGAAATGGCGGAAAGCGGCTATTTTTAAGTGCAAAGTACCTCAGGAAAAACTTTGTGCTTGTGCTTTTATTGCGCTTTTTAAATATCGTCCAAATAACTCGTTTATTAAACTTTTAAACAACGTAAATCGATGGGATATGTTTGTAAATTGGCTGTAAAATATGTTTAATTTTGAAGCGATTTAGCGTGCCTGTGGAAAACTCGATTGGAAACGGCAAGATTGTTGGAAAACATCGCAGAGTATCAGCGCCAGTGTGGCCGGGGCTCTTTAAATGTTCGGGCTGCTGTGAGGAATGTATGTCATGTGATGCATAAAATGGCGGACGTAATGCGTCAATTTCATTCATACTTCCCGTATTCATACTATATAGAACGTACTGGTTTGACTGTTGATAAGTAGGCACTACTTCAAATTCAGTACATACTGTCACAGTGCAGCGATTTTGGACGTAACCAAAAAGTGTCGAAAGCACTTCACGGACAATCTGACAAACAACAAACTGACAGACAAATGAACTAAAATTTGAAATTCTTCAAATTAAAATGTAAATTGCGACAAAAGGCTGAAGGCACCCAGCAAATAACGATCGTCTGGTAAACAGCCAACGGTCACGTGATTTAAAATGGGCACGCAGTGACTTCCTGTCTCAGACTGACAGCAGTGACCAATGACAAATAATCTGTGTTTATTATGCTTAATAGATAATGTCCATAATACAAAAATCCTTTGTTAATTGTTTGTTTATTATCCATTGTTCATTACAACACAGTTAAATGTTTCTAATGATAAATAATGCTCTTTTACCTTGATTGTTGTGGTGATTGTTCACACCAAGCATTTTCGCCAAGCATCTGTCTGGATAATAATGAAAGCAATAAGACAATATTGTATGAATTACCTTACCATTTCTTTCATTTAGGTTTATGTACAGTGAATTGTTTGTATTTGTTTGCAGTCTGCATACCTGGCTTGATGTTTGGTCCACCTGGTTCATCTGTCTTTTGTGCATCTTTTTGTCTTTGGCAACCAGTCTCTGAATGGAGGCCACCACAAGTGAATTTTGTTACAAAATGATACATTTACAAAATGTTCCTAATATTTTTAATTTTTTAAATGTATTATAGGCCTAATGGATTTCATTTGACATTCCTTTAATATTAGATTTTTTATAAAATGTAAAGTGTCATAATGATAATATCTTGGCGATATCTCATATGAGGAGGTGGATGTCATAGCTGTGCTTTATTTGATTACAGTGTGGCTGTTCTCCTGTCACCAAATATCACATACTGTAGGTTTGGAATTTTTTTATTCATTTAATTTGGAAAACACAATAGTCATTAATGCTGTCAGGTTGTATTAAATCTGGCTATAAATCTATACTTAAATCTAGTATAGTTACACTGTTCTTCCTAATCTTTTTAAACATTTACAAGGGATGTCACCTGTCATGGAACAGAAGGGACGGAGTCAGTGGATCAACAGAAAGGTATCTTTAATGGAACAGATAAGCAGAAGGGTAAACAAAAGGGTAAGTAAGTTAAACTAATACTGTCCTTTGGAGTGCAGATGAACTTGGGGTTGGAGTGCAGATGAACTTGGGGAACACAGAAGACGAGAAGATGACGAAGGAAGAACACTGAAGACTTGATGAAGATAAATCCAATGGGAGACGATCGCTAACACAGGTAAGGGAGTCCGGGTAACAAAATAGTAGACTGGACACTGAACTGAACAAAACACACAGTATATAAAGAGTCTGGATTATTGCCGACAGGTGCTGGTGTTGATGGTGATGACGATGAACAACAGGTGTGTGGAGGTGCAGGGTGACATGGGAAGTGAAGTTTAAACACAAGATGACAGGTGATATCGTGACAGTACCCCCCCCCGGTAGGCGCGTCCTCGCGCCACAAGATCCACGGAGGGGGGAGAGGGAGGCTGGGTGGGTGGTCGAGGTCAGGAGGCTCGGGGTCAGGATCAGGAGGCTCGGGGTCAGGGTCAGGAGGCTCAGGATCAGGGACAGGAGGCTCGGGCTCTGGCTCTAGAGGCTCGGGGTCTGGAGGCACGGGCTCTGGCTCTGGAGGCTCGGGTTCTGGAGGATCGGGCTCTGGAGGATCGGGCTCTGGATGCGGCCGCTCTGGGGCTGTTTGTGGCGGCTGTGACCGCTCGGGTGCAGGTTGTGGCGGCTGTGACCGCTCGGGTGCAGGCTGTGGCGGCTGTGACCGCTCGGGTGCAGGCTGCGGCGGCTGTGACCGCTCGGGTGCAGGCTGCGGCAGCTCTGGTGACTCAGAGGCGCCGGGAACAGGGGACTCTGAAGCGCCGGGAGCAGGGGACTCTGAAGCGCCGGGAACAGGGGACTCAGAGGCGCCGGGAGCAGGGGACTCAGAAATTGGGGGTCCTGAATTGCCTATAGTTGCTACATGCTGACTTTGGATCGATTGACTGCTAACGCGCTGACTGGAGAGGCCTCTAGCCGAAGACAAAAGCGTTGCATGTGTATGAGACTTGCTGGCAGGCGGACTGGGAACACTAAGTTGCTGTGTGAAAACCGTTGGAGGTGAGATGGGTTTGGATGACTCAGATGAGCGTTCACTAGAATCTGACTGAGAAAGGGGCAAATAAACGCTGCACGCACTACCTTCTCCCTGAGAGGACCTCAACTGAGCTGCTGTACTCCTCTGAGGCCCACCCAGCGAAGCTGAAGAGTGCTGGCTACCTAAACTTTGATTATCTGTAGACTGACTAGAAACTAGTTGTGAAGAATTTAACCTGGAAGGAGATCCAGGAGCAAACTGTCTAAGGGTACCTTGAAGTGGGACAGGGCCACAGAAACAACTAGGGCCTCCTATAGTAGTGCTAGAAACACCCTGAGGACCTGCAACGTTGATGGGCTGGCTGGAAACGGGTTGGGATGTGATGGGTTTAGAACCTCCAAAACACGTTTACTAGAGCACATTGAGATTGGGCAAGGATACCACCACAAGCACCACTTCCTCCCTGGGGAGATGCAAACTGACTGGAAGGTCCCACTTGAGGTGACGCTGGCAGCAAGAGCAACCGGTCTAAATAAACCCTGATAGTTCCCTGAATGGGTAAAAACATCTTGAGACTTGGGACAAGGGAGATCCCCATAACTACTTCCTTTTTGCACGGGACACTAGAAGTTGAGAACCTTGTCCTGGACTGACTTGGAGTGATGACTAAAGACAGTCTGGGTGTCACTTTCGAGGGCTGACTAAACTCTTTCACATGTGAAAAACTTGCTAGTACTAGCTTGCAGTAGTCACTGAACTAAATGAAGGCAAGGCAGGGATAAGCCTGAGATGGCATGGGGAAGTAATTAGGAGGAAGCGACCATATGAGCGGAGTTTTTTGGGAATCTAAGACAGAGTCTGGGAATTGGGGAATCTATGACAGAGTCTGGGAATTCTGAGGAGTCTAGGAAACAGTCTGGGAACTTTGGGGCTTCTAAAACAGAAACTGGGAACTCTGGAAACTCTAGGACATAGTCTGGGAACTTCAGGGAAACTCTAGGGCGGAGTCTGGGAACTCCGGGAAACTCTAGGGAGGAGTCTGGGAACTCCTGGGAAACTCTAGGGCGGAGTCTGGGAACTCGGGAAACTCTAGGGCGGAGTCTGGGGAACTCGAGGGAAACTCTAGGGCGGAGTCTGGGAACTTCGGGAAACTCTAGGGCGGAGTCTGGGAACTCGGAAACTCTAGGGTAGTCTCTGGGAACTCGGGGCTGCCCTCTTGGCGGGACTGGACTCTCAGGAGCGCCCTCTTGGCCGGACTGGACTCGGGAGGCAGCCATCTTGGCGGGACTGGACTTTCTCGGGCAGCCCTCTTGGCGGGACTGGAGGCTGAGGAGCAACCCTCTTAGCCGGGACTGGAGGCTGAGGAACGCCCCTCTTGAGCCGGGACTGGAGGCTGAGAGCAGCCCTCTTGGCGGGACTGGAGGCTGGGAGGCGGCCCTCTTGGCCGGAGACTGGAGGCTCGGGAGCGGCCCTCTTGGCCGGGACTGGAGGCTCGAGGGCAGCCCTCTTAGCGGGACTGGAGGCTCGGGAGCGGCCCTCTTGGCGGGACTGGAGGCTCGGGAGGCGGCCCTCTTGGCCGGACTGGAGGCTCGGGAGCGGCCCTCTTGGCCGACTGGAGGCTCGGGAGCAGCCCTCTTGGCCGGGACTGGAGGCTCGGGAACGGCCCTCTTGGCCGGGACTGGAGGCTCGGGAATGGCCATCTTGGCCGGGACTGGAGGCTCGGGAACGGCCATCTTGGCCGGGACTCGGGAACGGCCATCTTGGCCGCGTCAGAACCCTCGGCGGCGGCCATCTCGACCAGACGGCGGAGGGGGTGGCACCCACAACTGGCCAACACCCAATCCATGCTATCCTCCACCGCACCAGAGAAGAGCTGGTTGGGCCATGGGACTCGCGACAACAACCGGAGAAGGAGTAGTGTTGGCGGTAGTGCTCCGGTCACGGTGGTAGCGGTGGTTGAAAGCTCCTGGAAAGCCCGGCCACGAGCCGCCTCATACAGGTCCCGAAAGGCATCCGACTGACTCATTCTGCTGTGTAGGGGTCCAGTCTTCTGTCATGGAACAGAAGGGACGGAGTCAGTGGATCAACAGAAAGGTATCTTTAATGGAACAGATAAGCAGAAGGGTAAACAAAAGGGTAAGTAAGTTAAACTAATACTGTCCTTTGGAGTGCAGATGAACTTGGGGTTGGAGTGCAGATGAACTTGGGGAACACAGAAGACGAGAAGATGACGAAGGAAGAACACTGAAGACTTGACGAAGATAAATCCAATGGGAGACGATCGCTAACACAGGTAAGGGAGTCCGGGTAACAAAATAGTAGACTGGACACTGAACTGAACAAAACACACAGTATATAAAGAGTCCGGATTATTGCTGACAGGTGCTGGTGTTGATGGTGATGACGATGAACAACAGGTGTGCGGAGGTGCAGGGTGACATGGGAAGTGAAGTTTAAACACAAGATGACAGGTGATCTCGTGACATCACCATTGTCAGTTTTGGTTTGCTCACTGGAGTGAGCAATGTTGAGGTGCTTTCTAACAAAATGTTGTAAAAAGGGGGTAGGTGTGTGTTACACAAGGTGCATATGGCATTGAAAAGGTGTGGTCTCATATCTTGACCCCATGGAATAAATTAAAATTATGAAACTGCATGAAATACAAAGTATCAAATATGTGCATGTGATTACTGTTTTACAGGCGGTATGTATCTATCAGAAATGGGGGTTTTCTCAGTCGTGCAATGACAAACTATGAACAACTATGACCATGAATTAGCACGCAGGATATAAATAAAAATAAACTCATTTTAATAAATGATTGAGTTGAGCCCTGATTTTTGCTGATTCGTCTGCATTTGCTTTCGGGATTCAAGATCGAGATGGCGATGCAAGCGTAGGATTCGAAAGTTTGAAGGCGTCGCGAAGAAGTCGTGTAAAGGTAGGGAAGATGTATTAATTTATCAGTGTTAACTGCCGATCTACAGAAGATGAAGCGATTTTAGCAGGCGTCTGCAAGACATGCGTGTGCTATCTGGGTCAGTATTTCAAAAATTTTGTTTTACTCACTGTGGTTTAATAAATAAACATTCATTAACTAACTGTCTGTGTGATATGCTTGAAGTGTTTTATATCTATGGATTTTATTGTAGCCAAGTAAAAAGTATTAGTGTTGATTTGGGAGGCTAAATTGATCAAACATGTTTTACTAAGCTTTATTTCGGCTGCTTAATGTCGTCATTTAAAAGAAAATGCTCCAAACATGTCTAAATTAACTTAATAAAGAAAATGAAAAGAAACATAACTAACAAACTGACCTATTTTAATGGCTGCAAATAGGGGCAGACTGCTGCTGTGTAATGAAAAAAAGCGGACTCGTGTGGGACTCGGGCTGATAATTCTGATGAGCTGTTGGACCGCGAGATTGGGACTAGGCGTGGATTTGAGGACCGTGCAGGGCTCTATTTTTCCCACTTTTTATTATTACAAAAGAAATGTCCTTGTAGAGCAACATATGGCATCATAAACAGGTAAATTAAAGAATGGAAATTACATTAAATAGAAAAAACTGCAGAGGTATATATAAATATACATAATATTGGAGACATTTGGAGGCTAGGGCTTTAACTTTTCACCATGTTCCTCAAACCACTCTGAATAATGTGCAAAGTGTGGTGTGGTTTATTATCCTGCTGAAAGAAACCAGTACCATTAAGAAGCGTCATTGTCATAAAGGGGTGTACCTGGTCTCCAACAACAATTAGGTATATGTGTCAAATTTAGTATGTGCAATCTATGCACCAAGTTTATTTTAAGGATCTGTAAAAACACCCACAGCATCCGTGTTAAAGAATAAGGAGGAAATCTGAAGATCTTTAATTTTATTTATGTTACAAGGCATAAATAAATCCATATTGTTTTTATCCACATGATTATCGAAATATATTTTTTTATGGTTCTATTGTTTTGTTGTGTTTTTCATTAAAACAATATAAAACAAACACTTAAGCATTTGTTTGTCTATAACAAAGGAAAATGTAGCTAATATTCAACGTTAAAGATCAAAATAAACAACGTTAAATGATCAAAATAATATTTTTAACTTTTCGTATCTGGTGTAATAGGTAACACTGATGTTATCACAGTTTAGTATTCAGTGAGGATAAAATCATCACATGCAGGTTTTTTAAGACACTTTTTCCTACTTTTTCCAGTCAATTACTTAAAATAAAGTAAAAACTTTGGTACAACAAAAGGCTCTTGGTTTTTTCATATCCATAAACAACACAAATCAGCATTTTCCATTTCTGCTTGTGATTCCTGTAGAAAACGAATTTTATTTCAGTTTGTACAAAAAACATTTGCTTATGTTTATTGAAGTTATTTTCTGCCCCACAAGAGTTGTGCACACCACTGATATGAAATATATTAACAAAAAATCTTTTCATATGCTTTTTGTAATTCATTATTCATTATTAATTCTTGTTGCTGAAGGGTTTGCTTGTGTAATGCATAAACTTTACATTTGTCAGATAAGTTATAGACATTTTTATAGAAATATTATAAACAGTTATATAATTACTAACATTAGCGTTGCATGGATCTTTGCACTGTTCTCAAACACTGAATAAAACCACATACATGCAGAAACATTCTTCACTTATTTGTCCCTCATAATATTGAAGAAGGTTCATTATATCATTAATTTGAACATTAATACTAAATGCTAAAATTCATTAAAAGTCTTAAAATGTTACAAAAGAAAATCACATGTTGTTCATGCACATTTATATTTAATATTTCTTTAATGTTTGGGGGCGGGTTGAAAAGCCCTATAGCCAACCTTACACAATATTTATCTGATCATTAGGATCATTTTTAATTTACTAAATGACATTCATAATGATAATGACTAGCACACACACCAGAGCCCAACAAAAGATGGTACAAAATGGGTGTCAGACTAATTCCAAAAATCTAATTAAAATAAACTTAATAACAGTAACTTGAGTTCTAAATGACCATTTTGAGATGGTAAACTGCCACTTTTAGCACTCCCAAGCTTTAACAGAGGATGATAAAGACTTTAAAGAGAAAGGGCAGAGAGATGATTGTGTATTCAGTTTTTCTGTGGGTGATTGTTACAGTTGAGACTCAACACTGTAAAACAATAAATAAAGAGAAAGATCAGATTTTAATATACACTCATCTCAGTCATTACCAACAGACATCATGTCAGAATAACTTTATCTAAAGTGACCTATAAATGTAAATAATACAAGTCCAGGAGAGGGACACAATACAAGTAGTGCACACAAGAACCACAGTAAAACACTAAAGCAGATGTGTGAGTAAAAGAAAAGAGTTTGAGGTTACAGATTGGCTTTTAAGAAATAAAATGATAAAATGTATAACTCACAGTAGTGTCTTTAGTTTTACAGTTTGGATCCTTCAGTAGATCAGAGAGCAGCTTCACTCCTGGAATCTCCTGGATTATTAAAGCTCAGATCCAGTTGTTTCAGGTGTGACGGGTTTTAATCTCAGAGCTGAAGTCAGAGCAACAAAACCTTCATCTCTAATACTGCAGTCACACAGACTGAAGAGAAAAGAATTAAATTAGATAAATGTCACTCTTTACAATAATCACTAGAAGTGTTAAAAATATGATTCAAGTTGATTATTAAAATAATCAGGGTTAATGTGCATTTACTGTCTCTCAGTAGGAGTTTATTTCTACACAGGTTTATCATTTTAGGGCCCTAAACAAAACCTTTACATTCAAACATCCACTTGGTTGCTGTAGATTGTTACTGGCTGATGAATGCAAGTTACTGTAAAGTATTGACAGTAATATTACTAGGGCTGCACGACATTGGAAAAAACAGACATTGCGATGTTTTTGTTTTCTACGATATATGTATATATATGTTGAATACTATTTATCAAGAGAACTATTTTGCTCTGCAGACTTTTCTTTGCAACAGTGCTAAAATAAAACAAGTGTTGGCCAGTATACCAAATAAAGATTAAATGTAGTTTGTTTAACAAAGTTCGTGAGGAGCATGGCCATGTAATCAAACCAATCAGCGCAGAGAGGTCTCTATATATAACCGTACCTCTCCGCTGTCCTGTGACAGTTTTTTGCAGCATCCCTCCTCCACCCAATCGCCTCTCTCACAACTGCAACTGGGGGAGGACTCTGGGTTCGGGCTAAAATTCACGCCAAATATGCTTTGTTTTATGTCAGATTTTACGTTAATGAGAACTCGTGAAATGAAACAAAAAAATCAGGTTTCTTTCTTACAACTGTTACATATAGTTAGAGCTGCACGATTCTGGCTAAATTGAGAATCACAATTTTTTTGTTGTTGTTCTTGTTTCAAATAGAGATTCTCCAACGATTCTGAACAGCAACTATAGGTTAATTTACTAAATCATTTTTGCAGTATATTAAAAATGTTTCATTTTAATGATTTTTAAATCCTTTTTAATGATTTTTTCATTACTCACTACTAAATATTTCACTTCTGAAGCGAAATGTAGCATTCTGTGACAGTATGTACTGAATTAAAGTAGTGCCTACTTATCAACCGTCAAACCAGTGCGTTCTATATAGTATGAATACGGGAAGTATGAATGAAATTGAGGACGTACTTCGTCCATATTTTTATGCATCCGCGTGACATACATTTCCTCACAGCAGCCCGAACATTTAAAGAGCCATGCCACACTGCGCTGATACCTGCGATGTTTTCCAACAATCTTGTTGTTTCCACCCGGCGTTTCACGTCATTTAATTTAGCAGTTCAATGGAAGCGTTGGTAATCTACTATGCAGATCATGCTTTATAAACTGCTTGTAAACCATGTACTAAATAACAAAGTATCTTCATCTATTTGACCAGTAAAATTTCACGCTGAATTTCGGACGTAGCCGTTGTCCCCACCTAGTGGCAAAACAATGTGTCGATAAAAGCATTATTTGAAGCACCAATTTACGTTCAGAATGTGGCGTGCTCTGTTTTGATCACGTAGAGCATTAGTGTTTATATGCAAACTTTTATCCCAGTACTTCTGATCATTTGAATATTTCTACCCAGTGTCATATCTGACCTAAATTAGGACTGTTTACACAGAATCTGCGTTTTCAAAGGCACTGCATTATTTACCATAGGTTTTGTAAACACACATACAGTACACAACGTGTCTGTTAGATTTGTACTCCTGTTCTGGGTGTTAGCAGCTCTGAACTAACCCTTACACAAGAATAATGAGTTACCGCGGTAAAGCGGAAAACAAGTTTTATAGGCTACTGCTTTCTCTGCTTCGGTGGCATCATAGCGACGCGAAAAAGCGTTGCCATTTATAAATAAGTATGTGTGTTTTGAATCACGTTTGCGATCCTTTAACGATTAATCGTGCAGCTCTACAGATAGTTTATTTAAAGATACCATTTTGTCTTAAGCTACCGTATGCATCAATTTGCTCACTCAAGATCAGAGGTTTTTGGCCAAGAATACACGTCTGTCAAAACATTGCAGACTTGAGACTTCGAGCGCTGGCATGTTATTATGTTGTCACTTGCAATGAAAAGCCTCTCTGATGGGGAAATTTTAGTGATGATAGAAGGGTATCTGCGCGGGCAAACTTTCCGGCGAAATGTGGAAAGCTTACTCTTTTTGTAACCAAAATATTTCGATATTACTGACGTTGCATTTCTTTTTGCGACCAAATCTTCCATTTCTGTGCTTTTCTTCTGTTCCGCGCTCATTTTGTCGTGCGAACCCAGTGCCTGCCCTGCCGCCTGTCACCTGCCTGTCACAAAACATGACGCCTCAAACATGTGCTTTGTAAAATGTTTTTAAAGAACGTATTTTTAGAAAAATTAAATCAGAATGAATGAGTTAGGGCAAATATAGAAGTGTGCATGTTTTTCATTTTGGCATTAAACACAAAAATATGTATGTTTTGCGAGATCACAACGCCGCCGTACGAGCAAGTCCCTGGAAGTGTGTATCTGTACAGCACAACTAGAGGGAGCTAACATGTAGGGTTCTGGCACACATGCCAGATACAAAGCATCTCTGGCTCACAAGCCAGGACCGAAAGAGAAAGAATACAGACGGTGAGGCTCCGCTGGCCGTTGCTCAATCCCAACAGCCACAGGTGTACGGGACCTTGGTCCACGAACAGAGTATGCAATCAGGCCTGTTTGTGGCAGGCAGAGAAAGGGAAAGAATACAAACTGCGAGACTCCGCTGGCCGTTGCTCAATCCGAATAGGCCCCTACGGGCAGAGGTGTACGGGACCTCGGCCCATGTACAATATATGCATACCGGTTCCTGGCTTGCCAGCCAGGACAAAGAAGAGTAATCAGCAAGACCCCCCTTGCTGTCACTCGAGTGATATAGGAGTCTTACCGAGGTGGTTAGTACATGTCCCGACTGGGATGCCAGTCTTCCTTTCTCGTTTGAGCATCCAAAGGGCAGTGGCCGTACACTTGTTTGCTGTTTCCTGCATCACTTGGGTTAGGGTGTGTCCTATCTGAAGATGCACAGTGCAGTGACAGCCGCAGTCATGGAGTGGATGACAGGTGAGTTGGGCATGAACCGCCTCCCGCAGGTGCCTGTAGAGCCTTGTAGAAAAGTCACGTTGGCTAGCTGGGGTCGCTGGCCCTAGCTGGGTCTCGCAGGTGGCTAGCTGGGTCTCGTTGAATAGCTGGCTCTCATTGGCTAGCTGTGGTAGCGTTGGCTAGCTGGGGTAGCGTTGGCTAGCTGGGGTTTCATTGGCTTCAGCTTAGCGTTGGCTAGCTGGGGTAGGCGTAAGCGTAGCATCCGCGTTTCTCTTGTGAAGCTTGCGGCATAGTCCATCAAGGTACTGGTGCTTTGCAGACTGTGACAAGACTGAAGTTTCTTGGTTGGCTTTGCAGGTGCCATGTCTGTTGGTGGCGTTGGGTGGCTGGAGGGGGAGTTTCACCTCCCAGTTCTTCCCGCCGCATACTTCTTCAGCATATGAACCACTGTTCATGGTCAGGTCATTCCGCCTGGCTAAGATCAGGTGGTGACTGATGTGGGATTGAGTCTGCTTACATGAACTTGGAATATGTTGTTTGTCAGGGGGTATGCTTTGATGCGGTGGTCTGTGTCTCCAAGTGTTGGAAGTCACTCTGCCTGCTCAGTTTCACACAATGGTAACAAAGTACTTTCTGCCTCTTCGTCGACCTGGGCACAGGTCACACACAGTCTATTTAGAAATCAGACCACAGGCGATGTGATTGCTCCATGTTGTTGTGAGTTCTGTGGTTTCTAGAGCTGGCAGCAAATCATGCCCCTCTTGATGTATTGTGCCACCTTTTGCCATCTGCCGGACGGTATGTGCTTGTTAGAGGCTCTGGTACCGTGGTGAGCGGCACATGGTGCATCGTAGGCATACATCAGGCTGACCCCCCTTTGGCACTGGAGAACCACAAGCATTGGCGCTGTGGGGTCGTCAGGGGCAAACAGAGTATGTTGACTCGGAGATGGAGCATGTGCTGGAGGTTGCAGAGCCGTGTCAGGCTCGGTGCCGCGCTTGAGTCAGACACATGATAGGTGGTGGAGGGTCTGAGAGGTGGTCGTCTTTGAGGATGCGTTGGACGTAGAAATACATCACAGATTTGTGGCCAGTCTTTTGATCATCTACTGTGTAAGGTGGACACAGCTGGACTGAGGTTTTTAATGCCACGTGATTGTGCAAGTAGAGCCACATAATGGTCTTTGGTTTTGCAGCAATGTCTTTTGTGTAGAGCAGGGTGCTAGCAGTTGTTGGCTGCTGTCACTTTTAGGTTCCTCCACAGTTATGCTCTTCGTGAGGGCATTGCCCAAAGGATTACGTTGGTGAGGCCACAACTGGAAAGTCTCTGACTTGGTTTCAGTGTGTGCACTGCATGAGCTGGCAGTTGAGAATAGGGGGTATGGCTTCCAGGCTGAGGCCAAGTTTCACACATTCTGTTGTGGGTGTGTGTTTGGGGTTTGGCCCCCCTGTGTGTTGAGCCAAACAGCGCCCCCTCTGGTATGTACAGGTATCACAGTCTTAGGTATTTGTTCAGCAGGGTGTAAACCTCTGCTTTTGTTTAGCCTGGCAGGGAGTTCTTGTGGTTGACAAGAGGTTTACAGGGACCTGGGCGTTGTTCTCTGTAGGAGGGCATTCTGGAACGTTGCTGGTTTCTCATGCCACTCACGGTTCCAAAGGAAGTCTGGTGTGTTAGTTCCTTTGACGTCACAGCAGGAGGTAATCCTCAGCAGGTGGTGTGTGATACATGGTCACCCAGGGCAGTGTTTGCTGCAAAAGTCTTTCTTTAGCAGGTAGGCATGTTCAACGTGGCCTGCTGTGGGGTTTGTGTTGCTTGTAGCAGCTTTTCTGGCCAGCTTAATGAGGTTTGTGGGGCTACACCATGTGTCTGCAGGTGTCACTTCTGGGCGTTGCCCTGCCCCCACCTCCCTGTGCTTGTTGGCCGGCTTAATCCATGGGCTCCTGCCCCCCTCCCTGCAGCTGGGGACTCTTGGCTGGGGGGTCTCTGCAGGTTGGGGAAAATTCCGTGTGGTGTTTTCCCACTTCTGCTCAGTTGTAAGTTGTAAGCACAGTTTTTTGTGTGTTCATCATGCAGTATTTTTTGTTAAGCTGGTATTTGGCTTCAACATTTGACTGCAGATGGCCTTCGCAGGCTGTGGCCGTGGCATGCCGTTGTGTCGTTCTGCCTAGGCCATTACTAAGAGAGCTTCTGCCTGCTGGAGGTTACTGCCAGCTCCTCTCTGGCTTTTCTCTCCAGCTGCTCTCTGCGCTTAGCTTCTGTAGGGCATTGCAAAGGTGTCTTGAAACTCTTCCATCCTCTCCCGGAGCTCTAGGTCCTCTTCATCCGTTGTCGCCTTGAGTTCCAGCTGGTCTGGGTGGTTCTGAGCGTAGTTGTGGTCCCTCCGGGCTTTGTTCTGGGCGACGAGGTTGTGACGATTGCGCTGGTGATCCTGGCTGACACTCTGTGGTTGTAACTCTTGGCTGGATCATGGGCTGTCGGCCATCTCAGGTCGTCATCCCGTTGCTCTTGGCTGAGATGCTGAAGGTCACTGGTGGTCTCAGACAGAAGGGCGTCGGATGCGGCGCTCGGTCGGGTCTCTGGCTGGTCCCCATGTGTGGCAAGGCTGGATGATCTGGACATAGGGTCACACAGGTGGAGAGAGAAGAGCACAAGAAACCAATGCAAATCACAGATTTCACGAGCTAATTGTGTGGGCTGCGTGTGGTGCAGTTAATGGGTGCAACTGCTAGTGACGCAAACTAGACACCTATTATCCTAAAGTGTGTGGGGACAATTGGTGTGGTGGGTACAGGAAATGACTCTCAGTAAAACATGTACTACAACCTAGGGCAGGGATGGGCAAACTCGGTCCTGGAGGGCCGCTGTCCTGCAAAGTTTAGCTCCAGCTTGCCTCAACACACCTGCTTCAAAGTTTCTTGTATGCCTAATTAGACCTTGATTAGCTGGTTCAGGTGTGTTTAATTGGGGTTGGAACTAAACTCTGCAGGACAGCCGACCCTCCAGGACCGAAGTTTGCCCATCCCTGACCTAGGGGGTCATTTAATGACTTAGGCTATTGGGTTTGTCAATGTTTTTACCAAGAATTTCCAGATGGTTCATACAGGTGCGGTCTCTTATAAGGAGGGAGGAAAGAGAGATAGAAAGTCAGAGTAGGTTATGAGAATAGAGAAGGAGTAAGTGTTTCATTATCCTGAATGAGCTACAGCGAACTAGGCTTTATGATGGGCCCTTGAGAATGTTACTGTAACAAGGGTGCTAAGCATCTAAAAGGGGAAGGTAACTGATTTAATTAAAGTTTGAATTTAATTAAATAAATTCCTAAATACATGTGAAGATCATGAGGGAAGACTAGGAGCAAGAGGGATAGCATGAAACAAAGAGTGACTTCACAATAAAGTGGCAATAACCATTACTATGGCTAAATAGTAATAATAATTGCTATTAAAAGTCAATGAAACAGCAATAATGCACTATTAATTCCTATTATTGTTTCAAATAATAACAACTAATAGATCAGGGACAGCAATAGAGTGAAATTAATCATTATTGTCGTTAAAACAACAATAACTAGTGAATTAGAAAACAGCAATAGAGTGAAATTAATTATTATTATTGTTCTGAATAACAATGTGTGTGATCTTAATTATTGTTTTGAGTAACAAAATTATTTTGAGTAACATGCACATTAAAAGTTTAAACACATCAGGGTTTTCTTAAGCTGTTGGCTGTGAACAAAGTACAGTTACTACACTACTAAAAACGTGCAATTAAGTTTAAGCACAACAGGGTTTCTTAAGCTGTTGGTTGAGTCACACTGTTAATACTCCTGTTAACATGAAAAACTGACCAAGTAAGATCATATTAACTCCACCTGGCCGGATGGGAAGACACATACTGGTTAGCTAGGCCAATCGTTCCACCCAAAAGAGCACATAGCATAGTTAAATGGCATTGGAAAACACATCAATGTCTTATCTAGCTATTCAGTGGAATTAAGGCCTTATAATAAGACGAGAAGGGAACATCCTCTATCTTCTTACGTTCTAAAATGAGGGTTTCTTCGCTCCAAATCAGGCCGGACTATAAATAAGCGAATATCATCAAGCACGCTATAAAACTTCATTTATGGGGAGTCGCTTTGATATCGTGAACTGCAGTTAACATTATTCATTAACAGTACATGGCTAAGGTTTTGCTCAATGACTGCTAAAAGACGCGCATTTCGTAAAAGGCAGCTCCACCCTCCATTCATACAACAAGGTTCACATAGCTCTTTAGCTCTGAATAAGCACGCATAAGAAACACACATGTAACATTACTGAGTATGCTTGCAAACAATGTTTAAAACTGCCCGCGCATTCTCCACCATTATGTAGCAAAAGTCGGGGAATAGGTTGGTAACACGCTATTCTCCATAGGGAATTGTTGATTTAGCTCAAAGGAAACATCACATTATAGTTAATCGTCATCAAGTATACATATTGTAGTATCTGAGCAGCAGGAGAACCCACCAAATCACTACAGTACTTTAGGCACATAAGCCTGCCTTGGGTAGAGAAAAGCCTTAACCATGCCTGGTGCAAATTCAGGCAAGAATCCAGGCAAGAAGGAGAGACTGAGAGAGCTTAGAGATCCCCAACTCTCTTCAGAGAAGAAATTGCCAACAAGAAGATTGTCTTGAGGGTCAGAAATTTGGCAGAGGCGGCCTCAATGGAGTTCGAACAGTTACAACCAACAACGCTTGTAGTACCACCGCCAGGTCCCAAGCCGGGACTCAAGCCCGGGACTGCCGGCCTCAGCCTCCTAGTGCCATGGAGGCGTGATAACAGTGGGTCTCGACCCATGGACTGGCCATTGATAGGAGTATGGTAGGCAGAGATAGCTGCCACATAAACCTTAACAGTCGAGGGCATCAGCCCTGACGAAAAACAATCTCAACCCATCTCTTGGGGGCTTAGCGCGGGCGTCCTGACTCCGCCCAGCAGTCAGGTGCTTGGCCTTCTTAGCCTGAATGACGGCCCTCAGGTCCGACTTCGGCTGGGAAGGCCGAGGCTGAGAGTGCCTACCGGAGCTTGCGAGCTTGGTGGGGCTTGCGAACTGACACTCTCCTTCTGCCGATTGCGATATGAGGAGTGAGACGACTGGGGCTGCTACCGCCCAGCAGGCCCTCTGGAGACAGCGGGGCATCCATTAAGAGGGCTTTATCTGCCGCCTTTATGCGGACAGATTTAGCCATAGGTGCCTCTCATTGGCCACCAAAGGCTGACCATAGACCGGCCGACTGCCTTGGCAGATTCTTTAATGGCGCAGAGAGACACATCTGTGGCCCGATGCAGCTCTTTACACAGACATACACACACGCGCAGCTGAAGGCACAAAAGCTGAATGTGTGTGTGTCCCAAGGCCCTTTATACCTTTCCTGGTCCTGACGTCACCCTGCCCGTGACGTGCAGTTTTGCCATTCGGCGGTGTTACACACGTGCTTCAGACGCGATCACGCAAGGGCGTTCCCCATAGTGCCAAACGCTGACGCAGCGTTGAGTTCCCTTGAAAGGGAACTTTTATGGCCTTCATTGAAATAAAAAAACACACATTTAATATTATTGGTTAAAGGGATTTTCTTACTGTAATATCTTCAGTTTACAGTTTGGATTCTTCAGTCCATCAGAGAGCAGCTTCACTCCTGAATCCTGCAGATTATTGTGACTTAGATTCAGTTCTGTCAGACTTGAGGAGTTTGATCTGAGAACTGACGCCAGTGATGAACAACTTTTCTCTGTCAGATTACAGTAACTCAGACTGAGAGAGAAATAACAAGATAACAGTGTGTTAAATTACACATGTCAGTATAAAAACAAAAAGAAATTACAAGACAAAGATGAGAAAGTTTAACTTTATGTTATTGGGTAGTTGACAAATAAATATGTGACTGTGTCCTGGTGTGACAGCAAAAAATGTAGAAAAAAAAAAAATTTACAAGTAGCATGAGAGATTTATCTTCTTTGCTAAAGTTGCAAATAGGATGAGAAGGATTTATCTTACTGTAATTGTTAGGTTTATTTCTAAATTTTGTAGGTCACACCATATGACAGACTTTTGTCAACCACCCAATTACTGACTGACATTTGCAGTATATATATTGACATTTATTAATTTAGCAAAACACTTTTATCTGAATTTACAAACCAGAATAATATAAACAGAATGAGAGAATCTAAGAGACAACACAAAACAAGTATTTTCTAGAGTAAAAAAACACTACAGCAGAACTGCAAAAAATACACTTGTAATTAATAATGATAGTGAATTAAAAAATATAATTTAATCAGTAAATGTATAACTCACAGTAGTTTCTCTAGTTTACAGTTTGGATCCTTCAGTAGATCAGAGAGCAGCTTCACTTCTGAATCTCCTGGATTATTACAGCTCAGATTCAGTTGTTTCAGGTGTGACGGGTTTAATCTCAGAGCTGAAGTCAGAGCAACAAAACCTTCATCTCTAATACTGCAGTTACACAGACTGAAGAGAAGAAAATGAAATCAATGATTGAATATATTATTTAAGATAATTATTAGCGTGTCATTGATGCAGTTACATTAGATAAGTGTGATAAAAGTGTCCCATTGTTATTTATTTCTCACAGAAAGAAATGGTCAGATCTTGACTGCTGCTGTGTAGAATCTAAATCAACAGAGAGTTTGTTGACAAAGACAAAATATAATACAAGATGTTGCTGTTGTATTACTGTCACGGAGTCAGTCAACCTCACCCGCCACCATTTTGTGATCACCTGCACCTGTTCCCAATCACCTGGACTCCAAAACACCTGTGTTTTGCCCCTTGTCTTTGTCAGGTGTTGTTGTTATATTGCGTGTCATTTGCTTGTTCATTGTTGCTTGTCTATTTGGATTCCAGTACCTTGTTTCTCTGATGCCTTTGAGCTGCCTGTTTTCCCACGGATATTTGTACTTGATGCCTTTGAGCTGCCTGTTTTCCCACAGATGTTTGTACTACCTGACTCATCTTGAAAAGTAAAGTATTGTCATTGAGTGTTACCCCAGTGTTTGTGTCACCCCTTTGGACCGCTAACAGTACACCTGACCCAGAAAACTACTATCACCATGGATCCATCACCACCTTCCCTCTCAGAAGCAGTCACCGAACTCGTCCGCACCATGTGTCAACAAATCACCCCCGCTTCACCGGTAAGCACTGCCTCCCCCAGCTGTCCCATAGCCGTTCCCAACCGATTCACGGGTACAGCGGAAGAGTGTAGTGTAGAGTGTAGTGTAGAGAGTGTAGTAACATCTTGCCTTCAGACTCTGCCAAGATATCATTCATCATTTCGCTATTATCCGGTCTATGGAGCGCTGGAGGTCCTGCCGCCTAATCCCTCTCATCACCCTCCAACACCTGAACCAATACGTGTGGACACCTATCGCATCTCCTGTGAAGAACGCAAGCATCGGATCTCCCTGAGGCTATGCTTATACTGCGAGGAAGCAGGACACTTCCTGTCCTCATGCCCGGTACGGTCACCCCAACCCTCTGTGAGTGTGCTTCAGCCTTCAATATTAGTTAATATTATCATTAACCCCGGTAATTTCTTCATCTGTCTCAGCCAAAGCCTTAATAGACCCTGGGGCTGCAGGAAACTTCATCTCCCACAGCCTATTATCCAGACTCCAGTTATCATGATGTTAGATTTTCTTGAATTTGGCTGAGCAGTCTTTGGGTGGCTCGCCAATGTACTAGAATGCTTCTAGTACATAAAAGAAAGAAAGCAGGACCAAGTGCTTGTGGGGAAAAGAGTTTTATTGAAGGTGGTTGTGTAGCATGGTTCTTCTGGGGTGATGTTTTTGTACCAACCTTCTACAGTCTTAACCCAAAGTACTGTCTGTGTGAGCAGACCTTTATACATTGTATCTAAAGGTCTTCAAACAAAGGACAGTTCATACTGAACCTCCTACCAGGGACCTTACACAGGATAGGTGGGTCTTCCTGTATATTGATTATATGGGCCATTTGGCTCCACACCTTAACATATGTGTATGTTAATTACAGGGCAGGGATTCAATGCAAATTAATGCCATCAAGGTACAGATACAATGTAACTGAATTTGAATATAATCTTTCAATCCCCCATTTGATCATTTTTTGATCACAAAGAAAAATAAAACAAAACAAAACAAACAAAAAGCACTCTTATTAGTCATGTACACATGTTGTATACAGGTTCCTGCTTATGATGACAGATACAGTTTGATTGTAAATAATAGCATTAGAAACCTTTATTTAAAAAGTTGTGATTATGTGGAGTTGGCCGGATGTAGTTGAGGTCTGTGTAGTTAAGTCCTTTAGGTTATGTTTATGATGGGATAATGTGGAAATGGCGGACATGGATGCTCTGTGGATGTCCACCGGGTGTCAGCTAGGTGGGTGGTGCATTGTGATTCAGGTTTCATATTTCAGAGATCTTTGCTACTCCTGTGGAACACTGGAACACCTGTAATCACACACAAGAGAAAGGGGACGTATCTTGCCAAAGAAATACATTTTAGACAAACAACTGCTACCTGCAAAACTCTCCTATTTAATTCTGGCAGGACACTACAGTGTTTATCAGTGGTGGTATGTTTACTTCTTCATCCTCAGGCGACATGCTGGAGCCTAAAAACTCTAGTCCCGCCATATCTGGACTCTGGTGAACACTACTGCCATCTATCCCTCGTCTCTAGGTAGATTAATTAAGTTACAATGGCTCACGTCAATCCACTTATCTTTTCTCTGCACCTTAACTGCTGTATCAGTCACCAACAAAACCTGAAATGAACCTTCCCACCTGGATTCAAATGGTAATCTTTTAGGTTTTGGAGCGATTACCATTGATCAAACACCATATCATCACCCCTTCTGGAGGTGGCTTACGCATTCAGGACCTGCTGCTGCTTAGAATCCTGTACTGCCATGCTGAGTTGTTTAGAGTTTTGGAGGTGGCTGTTAGTCATCAGATGTATGTCAGCTTTAAACACTTCTTCAGCTCTTTGTATGGACATAGGCCGGCCTGTGACATTTTCATAAGGGCTTAGTTCAGGTATCTTGTTAAGTTCGATGTGAATTTGTTCACTGTTTGGAATCAACTGTCTGTCTTTGTTAAGATTCCTTAATGCTGCTTTATGTGCACCCCTCTCCTTTACAGCTCGTTTAACAGCATCATTTGCAAGGGCATCAACTTCCACTTCTGTTCTTGAGGTGTCTGTGTGTGCTTTTGCCTCAAAAACTTCATCAGATTCTGGATGAAATACCACTAGCTGGTGCTGCAGAGAGGGGTTCTTTAGTTTCCCTGGAGCTCAACAGCTTTTAGTAGAGTCTGTTTTTGTTCTGCTGTCAGCTGCTGAAACCTTCTGTCCAGGTAGTCCATATTATCATTTTGGTCTTTTAATCTCAAGCTGCAGTCACGAGATCCAGTGTCCTTCTTTGTTGCAGTACCTGCACCTTCCATGCTGGATATTTCCACTTGAGCGACGTCCCCCTGTCCCATTATTGCAACGTACATGTTTGGTTTGTAAGGCTCTTAGCTGGACATCCTGTACTCTTTCCATCTTTGCAGACCATTCAACCACCTGATTAAAGGCAGTCCCAATACTGTCCCAGTCATCATACTGTAGTTTCAGGGCTTCAGAAATTTCTGGTTTCAGTCCATTCACAAATGCTGTTTTCAGAGGCATACTGGTATCTCTGTCAAAGTCCTCATTGTTATTCAAACCAGCATGTTCCAACCATTTTCGTCTAAAGCGTTCTTCAAACTCTGCAACACATTCCCCTGTCTTCTGCATACATGAAGTAATTTTAGTCCAGTTGATCTCTGCAGGTCTTAATTCAAACAAGAAAGTCTTTACAGCTTCCCATCCAGACTCAATGTTATCTTGAGACTCACCTACTTTGTTTTCCACACATTCAGTAAGTCTCTTTTGGTCACTGTCCCTTAAATTGACATTAAGAATCACTGCTCCATCTAATGGATGTAAATTGTAGATTTTGTGCAGCCGCTGAAGAACTTGCCAAACCTTTCGTGGTTGTTTGTATATTTCTGGTAGTTCCCTTGACCATTTGTCAACTTGTTCTGGTGTTGCTGGCTGGTATGTTCTATATGGAACATATTTCTTCACCACTTTTGTCACAGTGCGAGTTTTTCTCTCTCCATTCTCCTCATACTCCTCCTCATTGTCGACTTCAACTTCAGTTCTTCTGTTTTTGACAATTACAGGAGCAAGCCTAACCTTGGATTTAATATTTGTAACATTACAAGTGTTAATTGGTGATTCAGTATCACTGTTGTCTGAGCTGTCAAAGACAACACTTTCACAATGGTCATGTGGCATTTCTCTAAACCGAGCTCTTCGTTGTTCATTCTCAACTACTTTGAGCTGTAACCTTTGATTCTCGTTGCTACCAGTTTCTTCATGCCTTTTAAATGTCTTTGTTTTAAAACAGTCTTTTTAATTCCAATTGTTTGGAAATCAAGTTGAACAACTTCTCATTTTCATTTAACAAATGCTCTTTTCCTTCTTTTCATTTTGAAGATGTTCAGCTAATGCTTTAACCTTAACCTTCTCTGCTTCAATCTGGCGTTGCAGTTTGTCAGTCTCACACTTCTGCAGGTGCTGTTGAATTTGTTTGAGCAAAATCACAGACCATCCATCTTTCTTGGTGTTTGTCCTTAAGCGCTGTGTCTTTCCATAAGCCCTTTTGATGTCTGGCAAGGCCCATAGTCCACTCTCTGCATACTTGATGCTGTATTTCTTGCAGATGTCATCATGGCATGCCCATATTTCCAGCCTTTTGTCCAAATATCCATTTAGATTTACCATCATCTGATCAATGGTTACATTTGGTGGTTCTGTTTCATGCCTTTCTGTTGTTGGCCTCAGGTTAGATACGCAATTTCTCAAACACCCAGCCATGGCAATACAGGAGACGTGTCCTCGAAGTAGTGGAAACAGAACAAAAGGTGTTAAAGCCGTCAAAGGTGCTTATTCAAATGGAGAGACACAGTTATCTTTTAGACTGACCAATTGTAAATCAACTTAAAAACACATCTCCAAAATGTAGTCTTTATAATTATTTAGCAAATAATTACTCTGCACTAACAATTTGTTTGTTCTTAGCTCTACCGTTAAGAAAGCAAGAGGAACAGTAAAGCAAATGTACTTATTTGCACACTAATAAAACTTACATTAGACTCAAGTTAAATTCTTTCTGAATCTGAGTTCAGAAGGCTCAATTGCTTAAACTCTAATTTGTCATTTTACCCAACTAAATAGTGTCTACTGATTAGCACCCAGTCAAGAATTCCAAATTCTTGCAGCAATATCAATCCCAAACTATTTATTATTTCTGTGGCTTCTACAGTCTCTGGACGAATGGACCAAATTGTTCTTTAACAATCTCTACAGACACTTAGAGAAAGGACCAAGCCTCTGCTTCTACAATCTCTAAATGAACAGACCAAATTGTTTCTTTAACAGTTTCTACAAACTCCAGAGAAAGGACCAAGCCTAAAATTATCAACACTGCTACACTATATTGCAACTACATAACTATTGGTCTGCTTGTTTTGAAAAACAGTGTTCTTTAAGAGAGCTGATAAGTTTCACTCACCAAATCAAGATCTTTGAGACAAAGTCCAGATGATACAAAGAAATTCTGTCCATGGATTCAGTCTGTTGATCTTTTGTTGAAGATGTAGAATCTCCCAGATTCTTTTGTTCACTTCTTCTTGTTGCAGTGATGTTGGTGAGATCTCTCTTATCTGTCTCTCCTGGCTGGCTCATAAATTGTTAGATTTTCTTGAATTTGGCTGAGCAGTCTTTAGGTGGCTGCCAATGTACTAGAATGCTTCTAGTACATAAAAAGAAAGCAGGACCAAGTGCTTGTGGGGAAAGAGTTTTATTGAAGGTGGTTGTGTAGCATGGTTCTTCTGGGGTGATGTTTTTGTACCAACCTTCTACAGTCTTAACCCAAAGTACTGTCTGTGTGAGCAGACCTTTATACATTGTATCTAAAGGTCTTCAAACAAAAGGACAGTTCATACTGAGACCTCCTACCAGGGACCTTACACAGGATAGGTGGGTCTTCCTGTATATTGATTATATGGGCCATTTGGCTCACACCTTAACATATGTGTATGTTAATTACAGGGCAGGGATTCAATGCAAATTAATGCCATCAAGGTACAGATACAATGTAACTGAATTTGAATACAATCTTTCAATGAAGACGGGTGACACAACCATTAATCATCCACAACATCCTGGGGCAAGCTATTGGGTTGGGGCCGCATTAACTACTTCTCTCCTGTCGTCACTCTTCAGTGGGGTCCAGACAGGAAGGAGGAAATTTCGTTTTGGGTTTTGGAGGGAACCACAGTAGACATCGTCCTGGGACATCCCTGGCTCCAACTACATCGGCCTGAGGTTTACTGGGAATCAGGTCGGATCCTTCGCTGGGGAGATCAGTCAAGACGATCTGGGGACGAAGACAACCACAAGAACCTCGGTAATTCTGCTGCTATCAACAACCTGATCACTCATGAGTCAAGGGCTGAAGACCAGGACCATGCACAGATTCCCCCCGAGTACAGGGCGTTCCAGGATGTTATTCAACAAGCAACTGGCAACTCAATTACCCCCTCACCGACCATGGGACTGTACCATCGAGCTTCTGCCTGCGTGCATCCTGCCAAAAGGACGGATCTATTCTCTCTCTCTCCCGGAACAGAAGGCGCTCGTCTTGCGGGCGCACCGCGATCATTTCGGCCCTAAGTATATCTTCCTGGCCAGGGAAAACAACTATCTGCTTCACAGAGCTACTGAGCATGTAGCAAAATCTAAGCAGTTTAAGTGACAGTTGTCTGCAAGCATAACCAGGCACAGAGACATTCAAAGCAATTACAAATGGTGTTTATTAAAACTAAAACTACTAGTTACACGCACAGCTAATACAACGCTGTACTAAAACATACAAACATCAAACACATATGAATCAAAGAAAAGAAAGAGAGAGAGAAAGTGAATGGTCGGTCTGAAAAGAGAGAGAGAAAGAGTGAGGCTGGCAGATTTAAACAGTTCCTGAGTGAACCATCAGACTTTAAAATCACCTTTTAACAAAGGGGCGCTGCTTAACGCATCTATCGAGATAGAAATGGATACTTGCATTGGTTTTGGTCGTGCTGAAGTGTCCATGTGCGTGTGCTGAAAGTCTTTGTGTGGTTTCCACGAAGATATTGAAACTGTGTTAAAGTCCGCCATTGGAGGTCCCAAACAAGTTTGGGAGTCAACGTGAGTGGTCTTCCCTCCCCCCCTCAGGGGGAGGAGTGGTGCTCACACAGACGTCAGGTAGAGCAGGAATTGAAGTCTGAAGAGAAGGCGTGAAGAGCTGAGATCTGAAGTTGCTCTGCAGTTTTATCCTCAAAGGGTCACACCCTATGATGATAAGACTGATCAATGGTTATGTAGTGGGGTAAGGTTTCTTGTCCCTTTTCCCAACTTATTTGCAGGCTCATGGCTTTATGGCACATGTGCAAATATCAAACCCTATTATTGTAAAAAGAATATGATGCATGTTATGGTAACATAACAGGCACCACAGGAAAGGAAATGTTACAAGCGTTCTATGGGTAGTAAATATGATAGTGTTTGGATTACATTAAGTTTCTTTCCCCTGTATGAACAGAATTAAACCCAACACAACCTGCATATCTACTGGTTAAAGCAAGGTTAACATTTATAGAAAGCAAAGTATACAAACAAACACTATACATACATGTACTTAAAGACCCATTTAGTGGCATACAAAGGAAAAGGGATTTTCCTACATGGTTTTAAGATGTTTAGGTTTATTACTCCCATGTCCATGGAATTCCTTTGAAGCTCAGGGAGTCTCCCCTGGCTAGCCTCAACGGGGCATAAACCTGTTAAAAAAGACAGACTCTTTGGAGCCGATGGGGTTAATGTGTCCTCCCATCGTATCTGTCTTTTCTCAATATTGCCACTCAGGGAGAACCCACCAAATCACTACATGGCCTCAGCCCTCCTCGATCAAGAGTTTGCAACGCTTTCTGGGGTTCGCCAACTTTTATCGGAGGTTCATCCACCAGTTCAGCACCATCAGCACCCCTCTCACTTCCCTACTACGGAATAACCCCAAAAGTTTATGTTGGACCCCAGAAGAAACCAGAGCCTTCAACCACCTAAAGGAGGCTTTTAGCACGGCACCTATCCTGCGTCGTTCATCCCCTGATCTCCCGTTCGTTGTCGAGGTGGACAACGGCAATCTTCCACCCTGGGCAACTGGTCTGGCTCTCCACCAGGGACATCCATTTCCACCTGCCCTGCAAAAAGCTCAGCCTACGTTTTATAGGCCCTTTCACCATCGACCAGCAGATCAATGCAGTGACTTACCGGTTGAAGCTTCCCTGCACCTACTGCCTGGCAGCTTCCTTCCATGTCTCACTTCTCAAACCTTACACTAACCCTGTCCCTCTTCCTTCCACAGAATCTGATGCTGAGGGTCCTCCATTTACCGGGTGGACAAGATCCTGAACACACATTTAATCATATTAGTTTAAGGATTTTCTTACTTTAATATCTTCAGTTTACAGTTTGGATTCTTCAGTCCATCAGAGAGCAGCTTCACTCCTGAATCCTGCAGATTATTGTTATTCAGATTCAGTTCTGTCAGACTTGAGGAGTTTGATCTGAGAACTGACGCCAGTGATGAACAACTTTTCTCTATCAGATTACAGCCACTCAGACTGAGAGAGAAATAACAAGATAACAGTGTGTTAAATTACACACGTCAGTATAAAAACAAAAAGAAATACAAGACAAAGATAAGAAAAGTTTAACTTTATGTAATTACTGACTGACATTTGCACTATATATATATATATATTGACATTTATTAATATAGCTAACACTTTTATCTGAATTTACAAATCAGAATAATATAAACAGAATGAGTGAATCTAAGAGACAACACAAGACAAATATTGCTGCCACACCACATTTACACAAGTAACAGAGTAAAAAAACACTACAACAGAACTGTAAAAAATACACTTGTAATTAATAATGATAGTGAAATAAAAAATAAAAATATAATTTAATCAGTAAATGTATAACTCACTCTAGTTTCTCTAGTTTACAGTTTGGATCCTTCAGTAGATCAGAGAGCAGCTTCACTCCTGAATCTCCTGGATTATTTCTGCTCAGATCCAGTTGTTTCAGGTGTGACGGGTTTAATATCAGAGCTGAAGTCAGAGCAACAAAACCTTCAACTCCAATACTGCAGTTACTCAGACTGAGAGAGAAGAAAATGAAATCAATGGTTGAATATAATATTTAAGATAATTATTAACGTATTGTGATGCAGTTACATTAGATAAGTGTGATAAAAGTGTCCCATTGTTATTTATTTCTCACAGAAAGAAATAATCAGATATTGACTGCTGCTGTGTAGAATCTAAATCAACAGAGAGTTTGTTGACAAAGACAAAAGATAATACAAGATGTTGCTGTTGTATTACTATCAATAGGAAAAAAATTAAAATATTAAAAATGCTCTAATGATGAAAATGTTATGGTACAGTTAATGTTAGCTGTAACTGTTGGTCAGAATTATGTCGTTTTTTATGACGTTAGCCAGAGATATCTGTCTTACCGCATTCAAATAGACAGGACATATATGACTGAAATAGCTGCTGAAGGTCATGCAAATATGATCACTTCATGAGATGACTTTAATTAAAGCCACTGTTACAGTATGATGAGCAACATTATATGAAGATGATTCTGCTGAACACTCAATTGAATGCACATGATACAAACACACACATTTAATCTTATTGGTTTAAGGATTTTCTTACTGTAATATCTTCAGTTTACAGTTTGGATTCTTCAGTCCATCAGAGAGCAGCTTCACTCCTGAATCCTGCAGATTATTGTCACTCAGATTCAGTTCTGTCAGACTTGAGGGGTTTGATCTGAGAACTGACGCCAGTGATGAACAACTTTTCTCTGTCAGATTACAGAGACTCAGACTGAGAGAGAAATAACAAGATAACAGTGTGTTAAATTACATATTTTTCCATCATTCACACTCAGATAGTGCAAATAGATGTATAGTTGCTATCAGCAACTGGCTGTTTAATTACTGGAAAGAATTGCACATTAATGTTGTGTTAATGCAGAGAATGCAATGATCATGACGCCTTTTTATATTATCAGCATAAAGTCAAAAAAGAACAATTAGACTATAAGTCCTTATTATTTTATTCATTATTTTTATTAATTTCTTTGTATTTTTTTGCAAATGCTTCATTAATTATAAATATAAATTAAACAAACAAACTACACAATAAATAAAAGAATTGTAGAAAAATATATATATATATTACCACCAGCAGCAAAGCGTCATGATCTCATTCATTTTAATGGAAGTGTGGTGATGTCTGGTGATGACACGAGTGGATATGGGCATTGCCAGCAACATTATAAAGATTACTTTCAAGTGTGATAAAAGTTTCATGAGCAATTTACAGATTTTTATATGATATGTCTCCAGACATGTACAGGGATAATAATAAAATGCCTGTTAAGAGATTGTTAATGTTAAGATTAAACAGCAGTTAAATGACTCACTCCGCTTTTCTGGATGTTTTGATCACTGGCAGCAGTCTCAGAAGACATTCATCTGATGGATCATATTTCTTCAGTATAAACTCATCCAGCGTCTCTTCTGGAGTTCAGTAACACAAACACCAGAGCTGACCACTGAGCAGAAGACAGACGGACTCCAGACAGACTAGATTTATTTCTTCTGTTCAGGTATGTTTGGACTTCCTGCACTAGAGAATGATCATTCAGTTCATTCAGACAGTGAAACAGATTGATGGATTTCTCTGGAGAGAGATTCTTTCTGATCTTCATCTTAATGTATTCAACTATTTCCTGTTTGCTGTCAGAGCTTCTTCCTGTCTCTGTCATCAGGTCTCGTAAGATTGTTTGATTGGACTTCAGTGAGAGACCCAAAAGAAATCTGAGATAAAGATCCAGATGTCCGTTCTCACTCTGTAAGGCCTTGTCCACTTCACTCTTCAGTAAATCACTCATATTTGATCTGAACCTGATGAAAAGTTTTGATTTTTGTTGAGAAAATGAAATAAACACAAATAAAGCAGCGAGAAACTCCTGAACACTCAGATGCACAAAGCTGAAGACCTTCCCCAGATAAAGTCCAAACTCCTCTCTGAAGATCTGAGTACAAACTCCTGAGTACACTGACGCGTCTCTGACATCAATGTCACACTGTCTCAGGTCCTCCTCATAGAAGATCAGGTTTCCTTTCTCCAGCTGTTGAAAAGCCAGTTTCCCCAGTGACAGAAGACTCTTTCTAGCCTGCTGAAGATCTACCTCACATTTCCCATCATACTTCTGGCTCTTCAGTTTGGTCTGAAAGATCAGGAAGTGTGTGAACATTTGAGTGAGAGTCTTGGGGATCTCTGCTCTCTCTGATTCACTCAACATTGTCTCTAGAACAGTGACTGAAATCCAGCAGAAGACTGGGATGTGACACATGATGTACAGACTTCTTGATGATTTGATGTGTGTGATGATTGTGTTGGCCAGACTCGGATCATTTATTCTCTTCCTGACATACTCGTCCTTCTGAGGGTCATTGAAGCCTCGTACATCTGTCAGCTGATCAACACACTCAGGAGGAATCTGATTGGCTGCTGCTGGTCGAGAGGTGATCCAGATCAGAGCAGAAGGAAGCAGATTTCTGTTGATGATGTTGGTCAGCAGCACATCCACTGAAGCTGATTCACTTACATCAAACAAACTCGGATTGTTTGAGAAATCTAGAGGAAGTCGACACTCATCCAGACCATCAAAGATAAACAAAACTTTATAGATATCAAAGTCTCCTGATCTCAGTTCTTTTGTACCTGTGAAGAACTGATGAAGAAGATCCATCAGACTGATATTTTTCTGCTTCATCAGATTCAGTTCTCTGAAAGGAAGTGGAAATATGAAGTGAACATCCTGATTTGCTTTTCCTTCAGTCCAGTCCAGAATGAACTTCTGCACGGAGACTGTTTTTCCAATTCCAGCAACTCCTTTAGTCAACACACTTCTGATGACTTTGTCTTGTCCTGGTAAGACTTTAAAGATGTCATTGCATTTGATTGGTGTTTCTTGTGTCTCTGGTCTTCTGGATGCTGTCTCAATCTGTCTCACCTCATGTTCATTATTCATCTCTCCACTTCCTCCCTCTGTGATGTACAGCTCTGTGTAGATCTCATTCACAAGTCTTGAGCTTCCTTGACTTGAAATTCCTTCATTCACTCTCTGAAATTTATCTTTTAGTCTGGATTTGTGTTTTTTCATGCACAAAGGGGTGAGTCCTGATGGAGAAAGGAAATACATAAGTGATCATCGATGGCTAGCTGTGCATTAAAGGATTTTAATGCTCGATATGGAGGCGAAGGACCACCAGACACAAAGCGGATAGTGGTTTGCCTCAGTGAAGTGCATTCAAATCATTAGTGGATTTAAAGCTAACCATTGATTATTCTGCTTATACCATGGTCATTTGCCAAGTTAAAACTAATTCAAGCTGTTATTGATGTTTACAGTTATTTTACAGTTAGTTTACAGTTACCTTGTTATAACAAAGTTACCAGTTATAACAAAGTTATGTCGTGGGGCAACGTTGATGAAGTGTCGGTATTGTTTCTGTGCGCACTGGCAGCGTGATCTCTGATTTGTGCGTGTGATATGATTACATTTATTATCAATGTTTACAGCACATTAATTTAGAACGGTGATCAAACTGACTGGAACTACCTGTGCATTATAGAGTTTTAATGCATACCTTCCAGCCAATCAGAATCCGGTATAAATTCAGACCATGGTATAAATACATTTTATCCACAAATTATAATACACATATACAAAGTCAAGTGATAATAGAACGTACAATGTAAAACAAATGTAAGGGTTAAGCCTCTGAATTCAATATTAAAAATCATACATATTAAATACAAGTTAATAACACGTTTTTATCTTTTTTTTACATATAATTTTACAATAGTCAAATTTAGGATCATTTTACCTTTTGGATCATCATGACATAATATTAATAATCACTAATACTAATAATCAGTAAATAGAGACTCTGTGTCTGTTCCTCTGAAGGTAAAGTGATGTAATAGTCACATGACTCAGAGCTCTTACTGGTCTGTAGTTTGTTGGCGAGGTCTGTCTGCTTCATCTTCTTCAGGACGTGCAGTGTGATCTTCAGAAGATCTTCTCTGACTCTGATCTGATCTTCATCATCCTCCTCCTCTCTCTCACAGCATGATGGGGAATCTGGACTCAGTAGTGTCTTAAAGATCTTCAGCTCTTTCTTCATCAGAGAGATGATTTTGTCCTCAAGCTCCTGAAATCATTGTTTACATACAGAGGGTTTTGTTCACTTACTCATGTGTGCAGAAAATGTGGTTATTTTTTACAAAAGATCCATTTTATGAAACCTATAGCACATTTCTCAAAAGTATTACTTACTCAAATAAACTTACACTCCACAAAACCATATTATCTTTAATTTAAATATTGCCTTAAATGAACACAATACTGAATGTAAAAAATGCATGTAAGAATTGTACTGTCAATCAGTAAATGACTGCAAAACTATAAGTTCACATTTTAGGAAACAAAATACTGTACAACATATAGCAAAATACATATGTACATTAAAACATTTGTACAAAGAATGTACAATGATATTTATCTTGTCTGTATTTAGGGCCAGAGACTCTCCACTAGGCTACATCACAGCTATGTTAGAGTACTTTTAGTTTGAAGGCATTTATTGAGTTGTTCTCTGGAAAAGACGAACTAGCAGTGGCTGGATTTCTGATGTCAGAGATGCTGAAACGATTTCAAATACTCCCTAAAAGTCATTCATCACTTCATGTGTTTGATGTTCATGTGTTTTATACAATTTTGTACAGTTGTAAGTAAATAGTAGTTTTAGTTTTAATAAACACCATTAATTAAATTAACAATTCCCCCAGGAGAATAGTGTGTTAAACAACCTATTCCCTGACTTTTGCTGCACCAGTTACTTCTGTGCCAATCCCAAATCTGGAGAGGGTTGCGTCAGGAAGGGCAACCGGCAAAAAACATGCCCAATTTCATGCCCAATTTCATTAAAAATTCCATGGTGGATCAGCCGAAGCCCGGGTAACAGCGAACGCACCAGTGCTGTTGACCTAAAGGGTGCTGGTAGATTATGTGCTACTGTTGGCCAAAGAAGGAGAAGGGGCAGAAGTGTTTGGGGAAAGAGAGAGAAGAGGAAAGGAAAGAGTATTGGTCTGAAAATAGGGACTCCTAACGATGGTACAATGACAGGGAAAGGTAGAGAGCTGGTGGACATGAGAAAGGAAGTGGATATCTGTGAGCAGCAGTATGGCTTCATGCCCAGAAAAAGCACTACGGTAGAATTTTTCAGGTTACTTTGTGATTTCTAGAAAATACAGAGAGCAGGTGGAGGAAAACCTGGAAAACTAGAAGTATGCTCTGGAATCAAGATGAATGAAAGTTAGTCATAGTAGGACAGAGTACATGTCTATGAACCAGAGAATGGGAGGTAGAACAGTGAGGTTACAGGGGGCTGAGGTCAGGAAGGTTCAGGAGTTTAAGTACTTGGGGTCAACAGTCCAGTGCGACGAGCAGTGTGAAAAAGAGGTGAAGAGGCGAGTGCAGGCGGGTTGGAGTGTTGTGTGACAGGAAAGGAAAGGTGTACAAGACAGTAGTGAAACCATTGGTGGCAGAGATGAGGATGTTGAGGTTCTCTTTAAGAGTGACGAGGATGGACAGGATCAGGAACAAGCACATTAGAGAGACAGCTTATGTTGGCTGTTTTGGGGACAAGCTCAGAGAGGCCAGATTGAGATGGTTTGGACATGTACAGAGACGGGATAGTGGTTATATTGGTTGAAGGATGTTGGAGATGGACCTGCCAGGCAAGAGGGCAAGAGGAAGGCCAAAGAGGAGATAATATGGATGTGCTAAAAAGGAAATAAAGATTATTGGTGCGAGTGTTGAGGATGCCAAGGATAGAGTCAGATGGCAACAGATGATTCGCTGTGGCGACCCCTCACGTGAGATTAATTTATATGCTCCCTCTAGTGGTGAAATCTTTATTCATGTAAAATCATCTTTGTTGTATTCATGTAATTGTTTGGGAGTATGTGACATGAATATATGCGACTGTATGCATGTAGGATTAAAACTGTGATTATTTAGTAGCGTCCAGCTGTGCAACCAGATTTTACTGTATACACAAACATATGCTTTAAATCACATTGTTATAGTGTCCACAAATCTGTGATAGTAATAGTTTGCAGTAAGTACGTTATTTAGGGTGGAAACCTCGGCCTAAATGAGTGGACACAGGCCATGTGTTATGCATTCACTTTTCATTCATTTATATTCTCTGAATAGTGGTCAAATCTTTATTCGTTGTATTTATGTGATTGTTTGGGTGTATGTATAAACACATGATGTGTTAAAGACCCTTTAATACGTAGGTATGTAGGATTAAATCAGTGATCATTCAGCGATTTAGCATGTAGCATTAAGCGTACCAGTAGCAGAGAGCTGAAGACTGTCAAATGGGCCAGCTACTCAAAACTCATTTTTTGAGAGACTAATAACATTGTGAAAAAAGACCATAAATTGCTTAATTTTACTGCAAAAATCATTTGCAAATAGTCTATTTAATAAAATGTAATATAAATGACATCACACCTGCTGTTATCAATGACACAAAAAACACAACATGCAGTAAAGCATTAGACATCAGCATGTACAGATCAGTGAAGGCAACATGCACACACACCCCTACCTGAAATACAGACTCCATGTGCTTTCCTTTCAAAGAACTGGATCCATCTGTTGTGTCACTGTAATTTAACAATACAATAAATATCTGTTAACATATACGATAAACATGTAAAACAATAAACAGTAAATATACGCATGAATGTGTGTATTTGTCACTCAGACTGTTCTCACCTCACATCTGCTCCACAGTCTCCTGAACTGAAGTTAACTGGATGACCTATTGATTCATCACTCTTCATAGACACACAACTGAATTCAGGAGATTCTCCATGAGACAAACTAAAACAGCATTTAAACAGAGTTTAGTTCTTGTTCAGTATATCAGTAATGTGATAAACATTATCTACTCTCCCAGTGCAATAATACAACACATATTCAGCAACAACATTAGATATTTTATGAGCATATATTCTCTCATTAAACTATATGAAAATCTTTCAATTATCTCACCTTTTTGTATCTCTGGAGAGATTCATGGTGAACACAGAGAATGTGAAGAGTTAATCTAAAACCTGCAAAACAATACTGTGTGTGTTATGTGTCATCTCATAATCTCTCTTAATGTGCTTTAATATGGATCAAAAAGTGACCCATACTTCCAATGTCTTTACAACATAAAGATGAAATAAGAGTTCATAAACACACTTCCTGATACTAAATATAGCACACAACATTTCTTAGAAAGTTCATCATCCAATAAACTTGATGAGAACCAGGTTGAATCTTAGTTTTTTTTTAAATAAACAATGTGAGATTTGTGATACTCACTGTCGTTTCCTCTCCTTTTATATCTTATATTCTTCTGATTGTAAAACGGCTCCTGCTGTAGTTTTTACAAAAGTTTCACTTTCATCTGTTGCCTGTTGAGGAGGAGGAGCTACTAAACTCACAAACAAAATTCACTGCGCTCTCACTTTAGTACAGTACCCTTTAGTACGACTAAACAGTTGTGTGAGAAAACATACAAAACCTGTTTTCATAAGTTTAACCTGTTAACTGCCACACCCCCTTTTTAGTGAATATCTGAAATGGTGATATGCACCTTCAAATTAATGTGACTTTTGAATGTTTTGGTCTAGAAGCCTAATCTTGGTCTCATTTTAAAGAAAAGATTCGGAAGTTTATGATAAAGTTATAAATATTAAACATGATTAAAGAAAAAAATATATAGCAGTTTAGGTTTACAAACTTTTTTACTTTATAAAAAACAACATAATAAAAATATATCTTTGTCTGAAATTTCCCTGAAAACAAAACCATAGGTCTAAACAAGGTCTTTTTAAAATTTTAAAAATATCATGATGATATGAAATCTGGTGTTTCAGTGAGACTTCAAGCTGCTGTACCATCAAATATCCACTAGGGGCCATTCGTTCTCACTGTGCATAAAGAGCGACATTTAACAAATTACTGTTATTGCATATTTCTTATTGCAAAATGGTGATGTCATTTGAAAAGTACACTCTTAGAGCTTTCCAATGATGTATAGTTTGTGAAGATTTTTTAGGTTTAGGTAGAGGCTATTATATAAATACATTTAATAAACAAATGTGTCCTCCTCCAGAGTGACATATAATATAGTTTAGCAAATTTGATCTCACTACACTATTCCTTTCGCAAAACCATGATTAAATCTAAAAACTACACTCTTAGAGCTTTCCAATAATATATAGTTTGTTAGGTTTAAGAACAGGCTATTATGTAAATACATGTAATAAACAAATGTGAACTTACTACGTCATTTCTTTTGCAAAATGGTAGTGATATATAAAACTACGCAACAATATATAGTTTGTTAGTATTACTTTAGATATAGAATGGGATATTTGTTTTTGAATATATTACATTGATATTTTTAACAGTGGGCCCAGTGACAATTAACAGGTTAAATAAACACACGTACAGCAACAATACAATACTATACGCAATACTTTGTTTTGAGAATGACGTTTTACAGAACTGATGATTAGTTTTACAAAACACTCGACATATAACCAATACAGTACTTGTGCAGATGTTCAGGTATATTTTTATTCCCTACCAAATGTTTAAAGACATTTATTTTTTACTGCAGTTTGTCACTAGAAAATATCAGTTTACATTTCCAAACATTCCTTTTGCCATTATTTGTAATAATCCAGTCCCAGATAGCACACGGACGTCTTGCAGATGTCTGTGAGGGTCTTCATTTTCATCTGGAAGATATAATAATTAGGGCGTTTGCTCATCTGCTACACATCGCCGAGGCGTCTGTGTCAGCTGTTAGAACGATGTCCAGCAGACATTAGAATATTTAGAACGATGTCCAGCAGACATTAGAATATTTAGAACGATGTCCAGCAGACATTAGAATATTTAGAACGATGTCCAGCAGACATTAGAATATTTAGAACGATGTCCAGCAGACATTAGAATATTTAGAACGATGTCCAGCAGACATTAGAATATTTAGAACGATGTCCAGCAGACATTAGAATATTTAGAACGATGTCCAGCTGTTACGGTCACGCCAGGCTCCCACGACACCCAATCACGACGCTCACCATCTCCCGATTACTGATCGCCAACACCTGCATGTAATCACCACTCCACTATAAAGGACTTTCACGCAGTCAACGTCCAGTCTCGTTTTGATACACGTACTTACCTGAATGATTACTCCCGCTTGGATTTACCTGCTACTGAGTTTTCTACAACGCCCTCCGAGAGTTGCCTTCCTGTTATCAACGTCTCCAGCACTCCTGAGTTCTCCTGTGTTCCTCGTCTCCAGCGTTCCTGAGTACACTTGTGTTCCTCTTCATCTGCATCAAAAGGACAGTTTAAGTTCCCGTTTTCTCTCCGTATTTTACCAAGTCTTTCAGTTATTTGAGTTTGCTGTTAATAAACATTACTGTTATCCACTGCCTCTGTCCCTTCTGTCTCGTAACAGAAGACTGGACCAAAACAGACAACATCATGAGTCAGCAGGATCCGTTTCGAGAGCTGGTCGAAATCCTCCTACACTCGTTCCGAGAGCGCTCTCCCACCACCGCACCGACACAGCCGATCACCACTTCCGTAAACACCAACCCCACTTCTTCTCCAGTGATAGTCGCCAGTCCCGTGGCCCAACCAGCACCCTTCTCTGGTGCGGCGGAGGATTGCAATGGCTTCCTACTTCAATGTTCACTTGCATTAGAGATGCAGCCTCACTTGTACCCCATCGATCGTCATAAAGTTTCATTCATCATCCAGTTTCTTACCGGCAAAGCCCTTCAATGGGCCGAACCTCTCTGGCGCCAAGAACACCCCATCACATTCTCCTACTCCAACTTTGTGGATCACTTCCGAGAGGTGTTTGGTAAGCCAGCCCTGGACGCTTCGGTGGGTGAACAACTGTACCAGCTGAAACAAGATCAACTGCCCATAGCTGAGTATGCCCTGCAGTTCCGTACATTAGCGGCCAGAAGTGGGTGGAACGAACACGCGTTAATGACGGCATACCGCCAAGGACTCAATCCCCAAGTGAGGCTGCAGCTCGCCACAATAGATGACAGCATGGATCTTAATGAGTTTATACATTTATCCATAAGAACCGCAACACGTATGCAAACCTGTTTAGGAGCTCAATCCAATGCACCCTCATCATCCTCCGTCCTCCGCCGACCAGAGACCGTCTACCCTCCAGAACCAGCCACTGAACCTATGCAAGTGGATACCTCCCGACTGACATTCACAGAACGCCACCGGCGATTAGCCAACCGTCTCTGCCTCTACTGTGGAAGTCCAGGGCACGTGATCGCTGCGTGTCCCACTCGACCACCTCGTCCCACGGTGAGTGCAATAATCCCTCTTCCTGAAAGTATGAAACCTCTCACTACCATAGTACCACTTACTGCCGCTTCTGCTTCTCTTTCAGTTTCCGCCCTCCTCGACTCTGGGTCGGCCAGCAATTTCATCTCCGGCGCCCTCTGCCGGCAACTCCAGCTCAAGACCACAGCCACCTCCATCTCATACAAGATCCATTCCATAACGGGTTTACCAGTTAGCCGGCGCCTAGTGAGTCGGAGGGCAGAAGCGATTTCCCTGACCGTGGGAGTATTGCACACTGAAGAGATTTTACTGCTAGTTCTGGAGGGCTCCACTGCTGATATCATCCTGGGGCATCCCTGGTTGGAGTTACATCATCCATCCTCTCCTGGAAGAGTGGAGAAGTCCTGAAGTGGGGCGAAAGTTGTTTCCAGACCTGTTTAGTCTCCCGTCCATGTCCTGTGACCCGCCGCATCCGCCCTCTCCCCGTGTGCTCCACCTCCATCGAAAGTCCTGTGGAGAAGAGATCGGTGGAGATCCCGGAAGACTACGCCCACTTCAAGGATGTTTTCTGCCCCAGGAGAGCTTCCAGGTTACCCCCACACCGGCCATGGGACTGCGCGATCGATCTGTTTCCGGGTGAGCCAGTGTCCAGGGGAAGAATCTACCCCCTGTCAATTCCTGAGGAGAAGGCCATGGAGGAGTACATCAAGGAGGTGCTAGCCCAAAGATAAATCTGACCGTCCACTTCTCCTGTTGCTTCGAGCTTCTTCTTGCAATTAGAAGAAGGACGGAGGGCTCCATTCTTGCATAGATTACGTGCTCCTCAACAAGATAACAGTGAAATTTCGATATCCTCTTCCCCTCGTCCCAGCAGCCCTCGAACAGCTCCGTGGTGCCACTGTATTCTCCAAGCTGGATCTCCGCAGCGGCTACAATCTCATCCGAATTCGAGAGGGGGATGAATGGAAGACCGCCTTTGTCACTCCAACTGGACATTACGAATACCTCGTTATGCCGTATGGTTTGGTCAACCTCCGTCTTCCAAGACTTCATCCACGAAGTGCTCCGGGAGTTCCTCCACAAGTTTGTATTACTTTATATCGATGACATCTTGATATACTCCCGGAGCATGGCCGAACATCGCCATCATGTTGCGGAGGTCCTTGAACGCCTGAGGAAATACCAGCTCTTCCTGAAAGCCAAAAAGTGTTCATTCCACCTATCCTCAGTGCAGTTCCTTGGATATAACATCGACCGCAGTGGCATCCGGATGGACGAGGGGAAGGTGAGCACAATCAAGAACTAGCCAGTCCCTACTACAGTCAAAGAGCTCCAGCGTTTCCTTGGGTTTGCGAACTTTTATCGTAGATTTATCCAGAACTTCAGTATCATCGCCAACCCGCTCACTAGTCTCCTAAAGGGGGCTCCCAAACATCTCCCTTGGTCCACAGCTGCCGACAGAGCCTTCCAAAGCCTCAAGACCGCCTTCACGACCGCCACACTCCTTGTACACCCGGACCCTGACAAACCGTTTGTGGTGGAAGTAGATGCCTCCTCAATGGGAGTAGGGGCGATCCTGTCCCAGCAGCGGGGGAAGCCTAGTCGCCTCCACCCATGTGCCTTCTTCTCCTGCAAGCTTAGCCCGGCGGAGGTAAACTATGACATTGGAAACCGAGAACTTCTAGCCATTAAACTCGCCCTTGAGGAATGGAGGCATTGGTTGGAGGGAGCCCATCATCCCTTTCAGGTCTTTACCGATCACAAGAACCTGAGCTGCCAAACGCCTTAACCCCCGACAAGCCAGATGGGCCTTATTCTTTACTCGATTTAATTTTAACATTTCCTATCGTCCCGGTCCCAAGAATTCCAAGGCTGATGCTCTCTCCCGACTCCATTCGCCCCCAGAGTCCACTGAAGAACCAGAACCCATAATCCCAGAACAGTTAATAGTGAGCCCCATCTCCTGGTCCGAAGAAACCGTCCCCTCCACCGATGCCTCACCTCAACCGGGCTGCCCGCCAGGACTGCAATATCTACCACATAGGCACCGCACGCCTATAATACATTCTGCACATACCTCACTTGGCACTGGCCCACCCGGGGTCAATGAGACTCTCTAAGCTCCTTAAGGAAAGATTCTGGTGGCCCAACATGGCTTCATCTGTAAGGAGGTACGTACAGGGATGCAGAGAATGTGCCATTTCCAAGTCCTCTCGCCATCTTCCAGCTGGTAAACTCCATCCACTGCCCGTTCCCAACCGTCCCTGATTACACCTAGGAGTGGATTTCATTACAGACCTACCTCCCTCAAAAGGGTGTACCTGCATTTTTGTAGTAGTAGACAGATTCTCAAAGTCCTGTCGCCTAATTCCCCTGAAGGGCCTACCCACGGCCATGGAGACAGCTGAACTCCTCTTCAACCACGTCTTCAGATACTTTGGCATACCAGAGGACATAGTGTCTGATCGGGGGCCTCAGTTCACTTCAAGGGTATGGAAAGCTTTCTTCTCTCTCCTAGGTGTGGCCGTCAGTCTATCTTCTGGGTACCATCCACAATCGAACGGGCTGACGGAGAGGAAGATCCAGGAGATCAACCGCTACTTACGTACCTTCTGTCACGGCCACCAGGAATCTTGGAGCCAGTATATCGACTGGGCTGAATACCCAGAACTCCCTGGGTTCCGCAGAGCGAGAGTCTGGGTCTCAGCCCACCACCATATATTCAACGTGCCTTTGAGTCGGTAGACTGACAGCCGACCTTCATGCTGCTCCAGTCCCAACGTATCAACTGGGACAGAAGGTCTGGCTGTCCACTAAGGACATCCGTCTACGTCTACCCTGCCGTAAGCTGAGTCCCCGGTTCATTGGCCCATTCACCATCCTCGAGCAGATCAACCCTGTCACATACAAGCTCCAACTACCACCTGAGTATCGCATACACCCCACTTTCCATGTCTCACTGCTTAAACCTCACCATCCCTCTGTTTTTCCCTCCACAGAGCCTGGCGTGGAACCCCCTCTCCCTCTTTTGCTGGACGGTGTATGCGGTCAAGGAGATCTTGGACTCCCGACGCCGTGGTGGCCAGCTAGAATACCTGGTGGATTGGGAGGGTTATGGACCCGAAGAGCGATCCTGGGTAAACCATCATGACATCCTCGATCCTACTCCACTAGCAACCTTCCACGCTGAACACCCTGACAAGCCGGCTCCCAGAGGCAGAGGATGACCACCACGACGTCGGGGTCCACGGCCCTCTGGAGCGGGCCGTGGGGAGGGGGATACTGTTACGGTCACGCCAGTCTCCCACGACACCCAATCACGACGCTTACCATCTCCCGATTACTGATCGCCAACACCTGCATGTAATCACCACTCCACTATAAAGGACTTTCACGCAGTCAACATCCAGTCTCATTTATGATACACGGACTTACCTGAACGATTACTCCCGCTTGGATTTACCTGCTACTAAGTTTTCTACAACGCCCTCGAGAGTTGCCTTCCTGTTATCAATGTCTCCAGCGCTCCTGAGTTCTCCTCCTCTGTGTTCCGCGTCCAGCTGCCCTGAGTACACCTGTGTTCCTCTTCATCTGCATCAAAAGGACAGTTTAAGTTCCCATTTTCTCTCCGTATTTTAGTCTTTCAGTTATTTGAGTTTGCTGTTAAATAAACATTACTATCTGTTATTTGCTGCCTCTGTCCCTTCTGTCTCGTAACACCAGCAGACATTAGAATATTTAGAACGATGTCCAGCAGACATTAGAATATTTAGAACGATGTCCAGCAGACATTAGAATATTTAGAACGATGTCCAGCAGACATTAGAATATTTAGAACGATGTCCAGCGGACATTAGAATATTTAGAACGATGTCCAGCGGACATTAGAATATTTAGAACGATGTCCAGCGGACATTAGAATATTTAGCAGTTGTCTTCCAGATGCATATACGACAGCAAGTGCTCTTTCAAAGATGTTTAAAAGACTAAAAGATCCCTCTTACAAAATGAATTGCCCTAAACTACATACTTATTGTCACCATTCTGTCTGTTTGGACTTTGTTTTTTCATCTTGCACCTTTTGTTTAGACTTCAGTTTCCATAATGCATTGCACCTCACCACCTGTTCACCATTTGTAATCTCGTTTTCACCAGTTAGTTTGTCATCACCTGCACCTGTTTCATATCATTTAGTGTTCATTGGTTGTATTATTTAAGATCTGCTTTTTGTTCAGTTCTCGGTCGGGTATTGTTGTTATTATGTTGTGTGTATTTGGTTGCGTGGGTTATTCTGCTCTGTGGATATTGATGCCTGTTATGTATCTGGAAACCTGTTGTTCCTGTTTATCAAACCTGTCTCAGTCTTGGAGATCCCAGTAAAGTGATTATTGGAATTTACTCTCTGTTGTCCTGGTCTCTTCCACCCAGCACCGTAACAGTATACCCGACCCAAAACACAGGCTTGAAGATTTGTCTGTTTTTTGTCTTTTTGCCTTTTGTTTTTCTGTTTTTGTTTCCCTCTCTCTCTCTCACTCTCACTCTCACCAGGATGGAGGCCGCCCACGCAAGGGCCTTCCTCTATCGGGGTCAGGAGGAGGAATCTGTTGAGGCATACACCCTTTGCTTCGCCGCCTGTGGGATGGCCTCGGGCTCCCCGAAGACCACCAGAGGCGCTCTGTTCCTGTGGGGCTCAACGACGAGGCCATGGGCCAAGCTGTCCGGGATGGGGCCGCCTGGAGGCTTGGAGGCTTGTATGGATTGGGTGTTGGCCAGTTGTGGGTGTCGCCCCTCCGCCGCCTGGTCGAGATGGCCTCCTCCGAGAGTTCTGCCGCTGCTAAGATGGCCGCCGAGGCGAGAGTTCTGCCGCCAAGATGGCCGCCGCCGAGTTCTTGCCGCGGCCAAGATGGCCGCCGCCGAAGATTCTGCCGCTGCCAAGATGGCCGCCGCCGAGTGCTGCCGCTGCCAAGATGGCCGCCGCCAGAGGTGCTGCAGCCGCCAAGATGGCCGCCTCCCTCGTGAGCCTCTGCTTCGCCAAGATGGCCGGCCCAGGGATTCTGACGCGGCCAGCCCGCGATGGCCGCCTCCCCAGGGCCTTCTGACGCGCCGAGATGGCCGCTTCCCAATGTTCTGCCCCCGCCAAGAGGGCCGCTCGAGTCCTGTCCCGCCAAGAGGGGCCGCTTCCGAGAGTCCTGTCCCCGCCAAGAGGGCCGCTTCGAGTCCTGTCCCGCCAAGAGGGCCGCTTCGAAGTCCTGTCCCGCCATGAGGGCCGCTTCGAGAGTCATGTTCGGCCAAGATGGCCGCTGAGTAGCAGGCCATGCGGCCAAGATGGCGATCCAGAGTCTCTATGTTCCGGCCCAGAGGGCCTCGAGTTCCCAGACTCCGCCCGAGTTCCTAGACTCCCCCGAGTTCCCAGACTCCGCCCGAGTTCCTAGACTCCTCGCCCGAGTTCCCAGACTCCGCCTGGAGTTCCCAGACTCACTCGAGTCCCAGAATTCCCGAGTTCCCAGACTATGCCCTAGAATTTCCAGAATTCCCGTCTCTGTATTAGAATCCCCAAAGTTCCTAGACTATTTCCTAGACTCCCCAGAGTTCCCAGATCTTGTCCTAGAATCCCAGACTCCCCCTAGAGTGTCCAGATCTAGTCCCTGCTCATGTGGTCAGCCTCCTTCCAGTTCCTTCCCCATGTCATCTCAGGAGATCCCTACCTTGTGTTCACGTAGTTCAGTGGCCCTTAGTACACTTGGGTCTTCACCTGTGGAGGGGTTTGGTCAGCCCTCGGGTGACACCAGTGTGTCTCCAGTCATCCCTCCAAGTCAGTCAAGGACAAAGTTTGCAATTTCTAGTTGTTCCCCGGTGCAGACAGGAAGTAGTTATAAGAGCCTCTCTCTGGCCCCAAGTCTCGAGGTGTCTTTGCTCAAGTTGCTTCTGCTACAAGGTATGTAAATGTTATGTAACTTCACCACAAGATGTTCTTACCCAATCAAGAAACTGTCAGGGGTTACGTAGACCAGTTGCTCTCGTTGCTGCGTCACCCCAAATGGGATCTTCCAGTCAGTTTGCATCTAACCAGGGAGGAAGTAGTGCTTCTAGGGGTAGCCTTATCCCATCTCAAGTTAGCTCTAGGAAACATGTTTTTGAAGACTTTAGGGTTTTCAATGGTCCTGTCCCGCCTCAAGGTACCCTTAGCCAGTTTTCTTCTGGATCTCCTTCCAGGTTTAGTTCCTCACGGCTAGATTCTAGTCAGTCCACAAGTAATCCAAATTTAGTTAGTCAGCACTCTCCAGCTTCTCTTATTGGGCCGCAGAGGAATGCATCAGCTCAGTTTATGTCATCTCAGGGAGAAGGTAGTGTGTGTAGTGTTTATTTCCCCCATTCTCAATTGAGTTCTAGTACACTCTCATCTGAGTCTTCAACCCATCTCACCTCAGGCTGTTTTCATACAGCAAACTAGGGGTTGCAAGTTCTCAGGGCAGTTCTAGTTCTATTTTCTCGCAGGTGTTAGTCGCTTGGTCCCTCAAGCCAAGAGTAGTTTCCACAGTGGGTCTTCACAGCAACTTAGTATTTCCAGTCAGCCTGCCAGCAAGTCCCAGATACATGCAGAGCTTTTGTCTTCAGCGGGAAGACTCGCCAGCCAGAGCTGCTAGCAGTCTAGCTTATCCAAAGCCAGCATGCAGCAATTATGGGCAGTTCTAGACCACCAGTGACAGGAAGCTCGTGTCAGTTGGTTTCTACACAGGGAGGTAGTAGAACTTTTGGTGATGTATCCCTACAGTCTCCTAATTTCTCAAGTCCGTTTACCCCTGGTTATTCTACTCTTGTTTCCTTGCCTACAGCTGCCTCTAGCCAACCCACTAGCAGTAATGCGTCCCAGACTTTGTATGCTTCTAGCTCTCAGGGGAGTTTTAGCCAGTCGTCCATGTGTCATGCCTCTGGTCTGGCGCAGAGTGCAAGTAGTTCTCCTAGCAATTCAGTTATGCAGTGTCAAGGCAGCCCTAGTCAAGCTAACTCTGGTTCTTCTCAGTTGAGCGTAGTGGCTTCACCCCAAACTAGTAGTTATAGCCTAGTGGCAGAATCCCTGTCCCAGGGCCTACCTCCCCAAGAAGGTCATCTATCCAGCTCTAGTGCGTGTCTTGATAGTCACTCCTCTGGGCCCCCAGTTCCTGTCTCCTCTAGGTCCCCAGTTCCTGTCTCCCCTAGGTCCCCAGTTCCTGTCTCCTCTAGGTCCCCAGTTCCTGTCTCCCCTAGGTCCCCAGTTCCTGTCTCCTCCAGGTCCCCAGTTCCTGTCTCCTCTAGGGCCCCAGTTTCTGAGTCCCCTGTTCCCGGCACTTCTGAGTTCCCTGTTCCCGGCGCTTCTGAGTCCCCTGTTCCCGGCGCTTCTGAGTCCCCTGTTCCCGGCAGCTTCTTTGAGTCCCCTGTTCCCGGCTTTCTGAGTCCCCTGTTCCCGGGCGCTTTCTGAGTCCCCTGTTCCGCCAGAAGCGGCGCCGCCACAGCCTTCGCCGCAGCCAGAGCCCGTGCCTCCAGAGCCCGTGCCTCCAGAGCCCGTGCCTCCAGAGCCCGTGCCTCCAGAGCCCGTGCCTCCAGAGCCCGTGCCTCCAGAGCCCGAGCCTCCAGAGCCCGAGCCTCCAGAGCCCGAGCCTCCAGAGCTCGAGCCTCCAGAGCTCCGAGCCTCCAGAGCTCCGAGCCTCCAGAGCCCGAGCCTCCAGACCCCTGACCCCTGAGCCTCAGACCCTGACCCCGAGCCTCCTGACCCCGAGCCTCCAGACCCTGACCCCTGAGCCTCCAGACTCCTGACCCCAGCCTCCAGACCCTGACCCCGAGCCTCCAGACCCTGAGCCTCCTGACCCCGAGCACTCCACTCAGCCTCCCTCTCTCCCTCCTCCGTGGATCTTGCACGGCTGAGGGACGCCAGCCACTGGGGAGGGGAGAACTGTCACGATTCTGTCTGTTTGGACTTTGTTTTTTCATCTTGCACCTTTTGTTTGGACTTCAGTTCCCATAATGCATTGCACCTCACCACCTGTTCACCATTTGTAATCTCGTTTTCACCAGTTAGTTTTGTCATCACCTGCACCTGTTTCCATATCATTTAGTGTTCATTGGTTGTATTATTTAAGATCTGCTTTTGTTCAGTTCTCTGGTCGGGTATTGTTGTTATTATGTTGTGTGTATTTGGTTGCGTGGGTTATTCTGCTCTGTGGATATTGATGCCTGTTATGTATCTGGAAACCTGTTGTTCCTGTTTATCAAACCTGTCTCAGTCTTGGAGATCCCAGTAAAGTGATTATTGGAATTTACTCTCTGTTGTCCTGGTCTCTTCCACCCAGCACCGTAACACTTATATACACAAATCTACACATTTATGCTACAACTACCAAACAATAGCAATAAATTAAAACACAAAAAAGTGTTTTTAATTTAGAATAAAATAGGCAGTTGATGATTTTTTAAATACATTTATTAAAGACAAAGAAAACCAATTATTCATCCATACATCCTAAAAAAGATACATATTAACATAGCAGTACACAAAAAACAACGCTTTTAAAAAATAAAACAAATGAACATATTAAACATTTAAAGTGATTACATCGTTGTTGGCCATGCATCTTTAATAGATTTTTCCGTGTCTGCTTCAGTGGGAAGAACGGGATTCTGCATAGCTGAAAAACATGAAAATGTACATCACAATAAAAAATTAACCAATTTATTAATCTCTATCATTTAAATTCTGTTTATTTTACTGTTAATTCTGAATAACTTGAATATAAGACAAATTACGCATTCGTGCTTCTATAACACCATGCGTTTTTGACTTGGATGTGAATTTGTGAAAGGATGTAGAAAGGCACCAGTTTCGATTTAGTTATGGGAATATAAGGTAAGTACTAATGCATTTTATTTATTATTAACAGCGGTGTGTGGACTAACTTATATATAATAACTTAATAACTGCGTAGATTATTTGAATGTATGAATCACGCATAGCTGTTTCGCGCATGTCTGTGGTTGGTTTAACTGATGGTTTAGGCCTCCTATAAGTTTCATAAAAAGTTAAGATTGCTTACATTTTTAAGACTGTACGTTTGCTACTGGTATTATAATATTTATATTAGAGGATTTATTATAGGATCCTCATTATTTAACCTGATATCACTTAGTTGCATTTGATTATTATTGCAAGGACAGGTCCACCATTAAGTCTAGTTTAGTTCATGTATATATATTATATAATTTTAACAAGGTTTAATCAAGGTTTATTGAATAATTCTGTTGCACAAAACCTCTGAATCTTGTTTAAAAATGATCAGGGTTAAATCAATCACTTTTAAATAATATATACAAATACCTACAATAAATGTGTGGCTAAATTAACAGAAACAGATACTGTATGTGCCATGTCACACTTTAGAGATTCATTTATTTACAACAAATTTCTCGATTAGACAAGCTGTTTAACAACTGCACTGGTAAAAGATAACCTCTCTTGTGGGTGCTCCATTCGGAAGCAACTGAACAGACGTGATGGAGCTTTACAAAAAACGACACTTATACTTTATATTATATTATCTGTACCCCGCAATGTATATGCTGCAATATTGCCTAATTATTTAATACATCAAATTGTTTTCACCTTTTGGTCAATCAGCTCTTTTGATCTATCTATAGGAGCAGCAAAACATGTCATTTAACTGCACGAGCTAATAAGCAAATCCATCATGGTGGACAACATTAATCTCGGATGAAGGTTCAAATATAGGTTTGTGTTTTCATCTCTGATATTAAAAATAACTTGAATTAAAATAAAACTAACTGAAACTCTGTTTGATTTAATCCTTGTTGGTGCAAATCCCACCCTTAATGTAATAATTTAACGTAAAATAAAGTCCTGTAATATATAGACGATGCTTATATTTACTTGTAATAGAATCTTATACAATTGTTGCTATTCTTCACATTAATCCGCTGTCCAATAATCTTTGTTCCAGCCTGTCCTAAATCTTCAATAGAAGTTGGATAGAAGTCATCATCCTTACCAGGGCAACCTGTGAATATAAATGATAGATGGATTATCTCACCTATGTTTACCTTGGAGATGTTGGTAAATTACAACTGGTGTGTTTGACTTTATGCGGAGCTGCGCAAATGGAGACATGTACAGTGTGACATCAAAGTACCGCGTGAGTGATTCGAGAGCACATGGAGCAGTCCGATCCTGCAGTGTTTTGGCATATGACCCTGTTTTGTGGTCATATGTCATGTTTTTAATGCTTCGAGTTATTCTCCTTTACCAATCTAAATCGCTCTTCGCTGGCCTGTGATTTACAGTGATGGAAACGACGCCAGCAGCGCTACACTGGTATTTTATCAATACTAAGGTATCAATTTTAACAGGACTGGTATGCACGTTATGCGTGTAGTGGATCTACTTAATGATTGTAGTAGATAAATATTATTTGTTTTACCTAGTTGGGAGTTTAATCAAGTTTAATGCACGTCCAGGACTAATGTCCTGCAGAGTATAGTTACTACGTAAATCAAACACAGAATTATCAAATATCTCAGGATTATTTAATTACCGTGAACATGTGTATTGGACTAGGGCTGAATTATGCGTGACACTGTTCCTCCAGAGTTGTAATCCAGCCTGTTGCCAAAGTTCCGCTGCATCCTCGTGACCTGTGTTACTTTTCTCAGCGCTGGTGGACTCTGGTGGACCTGTCACTGTTATAAAATGCCTCCACTTTTCTATCCCATGAGCCCCGGAAGCTGAGTCAGCCAGCAGAGAAGAAGACGGCGACTGCGTTATTTTAGAAAATGGCGGAAAGCGGCTATTTTTAAGTGCAAGTACCTCAGGAAAAACTTTGTGCTTGTGCTTTTATTGCGCTTTTTTAATATCGTCCAAATAACTCGTTTATTAAACTTTTAAACAACGTAAATCGATGGGATATGTTTGTAAATTGGCTGTAAAATATGTTTAATTTTGAAGCGATTTAAGCGTGCCTGTGGAAAACTCCGTGGAAACGCCAAGATTGTTGGAAAACATCGCGAGGTATCAGCGCAGTGTGGCGGCTCTTTAAATGTTCGGGCTGCTGTGAGGAATGTATGTCATGTGATGCATAAAATGGCGGATGTAGTACGTCCGAATTTCATTCATACTTCCCGTATTCATACTATATAGAACGTACTGGTTTGACTGTTGATAAGTAGGCTCTACTTCAAATTCAGTACATACCTCGTCACAGTACGCCGCATTTCGACGCAGCCAAAAAAGTGTCGAACATTTACGGACAATCTGACAAACAACAAACTGACAGACAAATGAACTAAAATTTGAAATTCTTCAAATTGAAATGTAAATTGCACGACAAAAGGCTGAAGGGCACCAGCAAATAACGGTCGTCTGGTAAACAGCCAACGGTCACGTTGATTTAAAATGGGCATCGTGGACTTCCTGTCTCAGACTGACAGCAGTGACCAATGACAAATAATCTGTGTTTATTATGCTAATAGATAATGTCCATAATACAAAAATCCTTTGTTAATTGTTTGTTTATTATCCATTGTTCATTACAACACAGTTAAATGTTTCTAATGATAAATAATGCTCTTTTACCTTGATTGTTGTGGTGATTGTTCATCTGTTCGATAATAATGAAAGCAATAAGCAAGACAATATTGTATGAATTACCTTTACCATTTCTTTCATTTAGGTTGATGTACAGTGAATTGTTTGTATTTGTTTGCAGTCTGCATACCTGGCTTGATGTTTGGTCCACCTGGTTCATCTGTCTTTTGTGCATCTTTTGTCTTTGTTCACCAGTCTCTGAATGGAGGCCATCACAAGTGAATTTTTTACAAAAATGATACATTTACAAAATGTCCTAATATTTGTAATTTTTAAATGTATTATAGGCTCTAATGGATTTAATTTGACATTCCTTTAATATTTTAGATTTTTTATAAATGTAATGTGTCATAATGATAATATCTTGGCATATCTCATATGAGGAGGTGGATTTCATAGCTGTGCTTTTATTTGATTACAGTGTGGCTGTTCTCCTGTCACCAAATATCACATACTGTAGGTTTGGAATTTTTTATTCATTTAATTTGGAAAACACCAATAGTCATTAATGCTGTCAGGTTGTATTAAATCTGGCTATAAATCTATACTTAAATCTAGTATAGTTACACTGTTCTTCCTAATCTTTTAAACATTTACAAAGGGATGTCACCATTGTCAGTTTTTGGTTTGCTCACTGGAGTGAGCAATGTTGAGGTGCTTTCTAACAAAATGTTGTAAAAGGGGGTAGGTGTGTGTTACACAAGGTGCATATGGCATTGAAAAAAAGGTGTGGTCTCACCCTTTGACCCCATGGAATAAATTAAATTATGAAACTGCATGAAATGCAAAGTATCCAAATATGTGCATGTGATTACTGTTTTACAGACGGTATGTATCTATCAGAAATGGGGTTTTCAGTCGCGGCAATGACAAACTATGAACAACTATGACCATGAATTAGCACGCAGATATAAATAAAAATAAACTCATTTTAATAAATGATTGGGTTGAGCCTGATTTTGCATGATTCGGCTCTGCATTTGCTCGATTCAAGATCGAATGGCGATGCAGCCATGTAGGGATTCGAAAAGTTTGAAGACGCCGCTAAGAAGTCGTGGTAAAGGTAGGGAAGATGTATTAATTTATCAGTGTTAACTGCCGATCTACAGAAGATGAACGATTTTAGCAGACGCCTGCAAGACATACGCAAGCATCTGGGTCAGTATTTCAAAAAAATGTTGTTTTACTCACTGTGGTTTAATAAATAAACATTCAATAACTAACTGTCTGTGTGATATGCTTGAAGTGTTTTATATTTATGGATTTTATTGTAGCCAAGTAAAGTATTAGTGTTGATTTGAGAGGCTAAATTGATCAAACATGTTTTTTCGGCTCGGCTGCTTAATCGTCATTTAAAAGAAAATGCTCCAAACATTTGTCTAAATTAACTTAATAAAGAAATGAAAAGAAACATAGCTAACAAAACTGACCTATTTTAATGGCTGCAAATAGGGCAGACTGCTGCTGTGTAATGAAAAAAAAAACGGGCTCGTGTCGGACTCGGGCTGATAATTCTGATGAGCTGTCGGACACGGGTTATTACAAGAAATGTCCTTGTAGAGCAACATATGGCATCATAAACAGGTAAATTAAAGAATGGAAATTACATTAAATAGAAAAAACTGCAGAGGTATATATATAAATATACATAATATTGGAGACATTTGGAGGCTAGGGCTTTAACTTTTCACCATGTTCCTCAAACCACTCTGAATAATGTGCAAAGTGTGGTGTGGTTTATTATCCTGCTGAAAGAAACCAGTACCATTAAATAGCGTCATTGTCATAAAGGGGTGTACCTGGTCTCCAACAACAATTAGGTATATGTGTCAAATTTAGTATGTGCAATCTATGCACCAAGTTTATTTGTCCTGTAAAAACACCCACAGCATCCGTGTTAAAGAATAAGGAGGAAATCTGAAGATCTTTAATTTTTTTATGTTACAAGGCATAAATAAATCCATATTGTTTTTATCCACATGATTATCGAAATATATTTTTTTATGGTTCTGTTGTTTTGTTGTTGTGTTTTTCATTAAAACAATATAAAACAAACACTTAAGCATTTGTTTGTCTATAACAAAGGAAAATGTAGCTAATATTCAACGTTAAATTTCAAAATAAACAACATTAAATTATCAAAATAATATTTTAAATTTTTTTGTATCTGGTGTAATAGGTAACACTGATGTTATCACAGTTTAGTATTCAGTGAGGATAAAATCACATGCAGGTGATGCAGGTTTTTTAAGACACTTTTTCCAGTCAATTACTTAAAATTAAGTAAAAACTTTGGTACAACACAAAAGGCTCTTGGTTTTTTCATATCCATAAACACAAATCAGCATTTTCCGTTTCTGCTTGTGATTCCTGTATAAAACAAATTTTATTTCAGTTTAAAATCTGTACAAAAAATATTTGCTTATGTTTATTGAAGTTATTTTCTGCCCCACAAGAGTTCTGTGCACACCACTGATATGAAATATATTAACAAAAAAACCTTTTCATATGCTTTGTGTAGAAACATTCTTACACTATTTGTCCTCATAATATTGAAGAAGGTTCATTATATCATTAATTTGAACATTAATACTAAATGCTAAAATTCATTAAAAGTCTTAAAATGTTACAAAAGAAAATCACATGTTGTTCATGCACATTTATATTTAATATTTCTTTAATGTTTGGGGGCGGGTTGAAAAGCCCTATAGCCAACCTTACACAATATTTATCTGATCATTAGGATGATTTTTAATTTACTAAATGACATTCATAATGATAATGACTAGCACACACACCAGAGCCCAACAAAAAGATGGTACAAAATGGGTGTCAGACTAATTCCAAAAAAAATCTAATTAAAATAAACTTAACAGTAACCCGAGTTCTAAATGACCATTTTTGAGATGGTAAACTGCCACTTTTAGCACTCCCAAACTTTAACAGAGGATGATAAAGTCTTTAAAAAGAAAAGGGCAGAGAGATGATTGTGTATTCAGTTTTTCTGTGGGTGATTGTTACAGTTGAGACTCAACTGTAAAACAAATAAAGTGAAAGATCAGATTTTAATATACACTCATCTCAGTCATTACCAACAGACATCATGTCGGAATAACTTGATCTAAAGTGACCTATAAATGTGAATAATACAAGTCCAGGAGAGGACACAATACAAGTAACGCACACAAGAACCACAGTAAAACACTAAAGCAGATGTGCGAGTAAAGAAAAGTTTGAGGTTACAGATTAGCTTTTAAGAAATAAAATTGAATGATAAAGTGTATAACTCACAGTAGTTTCTCTAGTTTACAGTTTGGATCCTTCAGTAGATCAGAGATCAGCTTCACTCCTGAATCTCCTGGATTATTACAGCTCAGATCCAGTTGTTTCAGGTGTGACGGGTTTAATCTCAGAGCTGAAGTCAGAGCAACAAAACCTTCATCTCTAATACTGCAGCCACACAGACTGAAGAGAGAAGAAAATGAAATTAGATAAATGTCACTTTACAATAATCACTAGAAGTGTTAAAAATATGATTCAAGTTGATTATTAAAATAATCAGGGTTAATGTGCATTTACTGTCTCTCAGTAGGAGTTTATTTCTACACAGGTTTATCATTTTAGAGCCCTAAACAAAACCTTTACATTCAAACATCCACTTGGTTGCTGTAGATTGTTACTGGCTGATGAATGCAAGTTACTGTAAAGTATTGACAGTGATATTACTGTATTTTACAATTGTACCGTACTGTATTTTTATTTACGGTTTAAGCACTGCTTTCTCATTCCAGCAGGGGTGGAGATCTACTGTCCTGCAGAGAGTTTAACCTCAATTAAACACACCAGTGTTATGGGTAGAGTAACGAGTCAGAGTCACTGAGATAGTCAATAAAGCTAGTTGGTTTACTAAAGCATGCAGAGCAGAACACAACAGATTTCCAGGTACAGATAAACGATCCAAAACAGAGGGGTATACAGGTTCAGTAAACAGAAGGAACACAGTCTTACATATCCACACTTCTTAACAGAAAATCTTCAATGGCTCTGTGATACAGGTAAACTTCCAGGTAAACAGACTGGGGCAAAAAGGTTCACGTATCCACAAACACTTTCCAACAGGTTACCTTCAAAGATACAGGGTACAAAATCCAACAGGCAAAATCCAGGCAAACAGACTAGAACATCAAGATACACGTGTTCAATAAACACTTTGCAAACAGGTACTTATCAAGGATACAGGTAACATCCGACAGGCAATAATCCAGGTATCAGAGAACATGAACCACAGGAACAAACCGCAAGCGTGACATACCCCCAAACAACGTTAATACTAGACAAAAACTGAAAGCAAACACACACATTATAAAGAGTCCGATGATGACAAAGAACAGGTGAAGCTGGTTGCGGGACTGAGTGCTGGTGATCGGGAACAGGTGTGCGGGGTGCAATGGGTTGTGGGAAATGAAGTTCAAAAGTCCGGTGAAAGGGAACGGGTGACAGGAACATTAGAACCCAATGCTGAAGGCGGCGTACTAGCATACGTGACAACCAGAACCAGCTCATTAAGATCTTCTGGATTACTTGTTGAATGTCAGGCTCGTGTATTTGATTAGGCTTAAATCGGACATTAAATCTTCATAAACAGGATTGAAGACTACTTTTTAATTTAACTTTTGAACATTATAACATTACCAGTGACACACATACAGTAGACATTGTATATCCTACATCTAGTCTCACACAGCGTAAGCACAAGCACCATTCTTCTGAACAATAGTAACCACAAACTTCAATTTAACAAGCGTTACTAAATATCCAACGTAACTGAACATTAAACATCAGCAATCTTTCTCTTTTCAGTAAAATTATTTATGATTTTATTACATATATAAATATATATATTCACCCTGTAATGGAGAGAGGCTCATGAAAAATGTGGTAAGCACATTTAAGTTTAAAAACAGTTTATGTTCAAGGAGTCTTTTGTCTGAACACATGTGTTGGGGCTTTAGTAAGTTATAATGTGAGGCTATACTGTCAACACAATGTTAGCGCTAAGCTACAAGTTTATTAAAAAGGCAGGAATGAGGTAAATTGACACAAAAGGTGGAACATCCAGAAGAGATCAATTCATATAAGTTCATATTTGCATGCAGCTCAGTTCAGTTTTGTTCTTTAGTTTATTTTGTTCTGTTTTGTTTTTAAATAGAAGAAAATTGACCTTTAAATGTATAAACTTTTCACTTTAACACGTAACCTTTAGGAAATAATTTGCAATTTGCTGTCCCCTATACTGTATAAAGATGCTTCTGCTGAACTTTTATGGCCTTCATTAAAATACAAATACACACATTTAATCTTATTGGTTTAAGGATTTTCTTACTTTAATATCTTCAGTTTACAGTTTGGATTCTTCAGTCCATCAGAGAGCAGCTTCACTCCTGAATCCTGCAGTTTATTGTCACTCAGATTCAGTTCTGTCAGACTTGAGGAGTTTGATCTGAGAACTGACGCCAGTGATGAACAACTTTTCTCTGTCAGATTACAGAGACTCAGACTGAGAGAGAAATAACAAGATAACAGTGTGTTAAAATACACACGTCAGTATAAAAACAAAAAGAAATACAAGACAAAGATGAGAAAAGTTTAACTTTATGTAATTGGGTAGTTGACAAATAAATATATGACTGTGTCCTGGTGTGACAGCAAAAAATGTAGAGAAAAATAAAAATATACAAATAGCATGAGAGAGTTATCTTCTTTACTAAAGTTACAAATAGGATTGATCTTACTGTAATTGTCCATCCATCCATCCATCCATCCATCCATTTTCCTCCGCTTATCCGGGACCGGTCAATGGGCAGTAGTCTAAGCAGGGACGCCTGAGACTTCCTCTCCCCAGACACTTCCTCCAACTCCTCCGGGGAACCCGAGAAGCTTCCTAGGCCAGCCGAGACATAGTCCCTCCAGCGTGTTTCTGGAGTCTTCCCCGGGCCTCCTCCCGGTGGGACATGCCCTCGAACACACCTCCTTGGGAGCGTCCCAGGAGGCATCCAAACAGATGCCCAAGCCACCTCAGCTGGCCTCTCTCGATGTGGAGGAGCAGCGGATCTACTCCGAGCTCCCCCGGTGACCGAGCTCCTCACCCTATCTCTAAGGGAGCCCAACCACCAAGCCCGAGGAAACTCATTTCGCCGCTTGTAACCTGGATCTCACCCTTTCGGTCATGACCCAAAGCTCATGACCATAGGTGAAGTGGGAACATAGATCGACCGGTAAATCGAGAGCTTCGCCTTGTGGCTCAGCTCCTTCTTCACCACGACAGACCCGGTACATCGACCGCAGTACTGCAGAAGCTGCACCCGATCCGTCTGTCGATCTCTCGCTCCATCCTTCCCTCACTCGTGAACAAGACCCCAAGATACTTAAACTCCTCCACCTGTGGCAGGAGCTCCCCACCGACCTGGAGGGGACAAGCCACCCTTTCCGGCTGGAGGACCATGGCCTCAGATTTGGAGGTGCTGATTCTCATCCCAGCCGCCACACTCAGCTGCAAGCCGCCCCAGTGCCCGCTGTAGGTCATGGCCTGATGAAGCCAACAAGACAACATCATCCAAAAGCAGAGATGAGATCCTGTGGTCACCAAACCCGGACCCCCTCCGGTCCCTGGCTCGCCTAGAAATCCTGTCCATGAAGATAGTGAACAGGACCCGGTGACAAAGGAGCAGCCCTGCCGAGTCCAACACGCTGGGAAACGAGTCTGACTTACTGCTGGCAATGCTAACCATGCTCCTGCTCTGGTCATACAGGGACCGGACAGCCCCCTAGCAAAGGGCCTCGCACCCCATATTCCCAGAGCACCCCCACAGAACACCATGAGGGACACGGGTCGAATGCCTTCTCCAGATCCACAAACACATGTGGACTGGTTGAGCAAACTCCCATGAACCCTCCAGTATCCTAAAGAGGGTATAGAGCTGGTCCAGTGTTCCACGACCAGGACGAAAGCCGCATTGTTCCCTCCTGTATCCGAGGTTCAACTATCGGACTAATTCTCCTCTCCAGTACCCTGGCATAGACTTTCCCGGGAGGCTGAGGAGGTGTGATCCCCTGTAGTTGGAACACACCTCCGGTCCCCTTCTTATAGAGGGGAGCACCACCCGTCTGCCAGTCCAGAGAGCACTGTCCCCACCTCCACGCTGATGTTGTAGAGGCGTGTCAGCCAAGACAGCCCCCTTCATCCAGAGACTTGAGGGTACTCAGGGCGGATCTCGTCCACCCCCCGGGCCTTGCCACTGGGAGCTTCTCAACTACCTCGGCGACTTCAGCCCGGGTGATGTCCGAGCCCATCCCTCGTCCCCCAGCCTCTGCCTCCTCAGTGGAGGGCGTGTTGTAGCAGGGTTGAGGAGATCCTCGGAAGTATTTCTTCTACCAGCCTGACTATATCCCCAGTTGAGGTCAGCAGAGCCCCACCTCCACTATATACAGTGTTGGTAGGGCACCGCTTTCCCCCCCGGAGGCTTGGACAGTTGCCAGAACCTCTTCGAGGCTTCCACCGATAATCCTTCTCCAAGTCCTCACCGAACTCTTCCCAGGCCCGAAGTTTTGCCTCCACAACCACCCGTGTCGCAGTCCAGCCCAGCCTTCGTCGGTACCCATCAGCTGCCTTAGGAGTCCCACAAGCCAGCCAAGCTTCGATAATACTCACTTCTTCAGCTTGACAGCATCCCCTTACTTCCGTGTCCACCACTGGGTTGAGGGTTGCCGCCCGACAGGCACCAGAGACCTTCTTGGCCCTACAACTCCGAACGGCCGCACGGATGGGGCGGAGAACATAGTCCACTCGGACTCAGTGTCCCCAACCTCCCCGGGATCTGTTCAAAGCTCTGCGGAGGTGGGAGTTGAAGACCCCTCTGACAAGGGGCTCTGCTTAAGCGTTCCCAACAGACCCTCACAGAGCGTTTGGGCCTGCCGAAGTCTGTCCAGCTTCCTCCCGGCCAGCCAGGATCCAACTCACCACCAGGTAGTGATCAGTTGACAGCTCCAGCCCCTCTCTTCACCCGAGTGTCAAGACATGGCGGAGGCCAGATGAAACAACCACAAAGTCGATCATCGACCTCCGCCCTAGGGTGCTCTGTTGCCATGTGTGCTGATGAGCACCCTATATGCTGGTGTGTTGCGTTATGGACAAGCCGTGACTAGCACAGAAGTCCAACAACAGAACACCACTCGGGTTCAGGTCAGGGGCCGTTCCTCCCAATCACGCCTCTCAGAGTGTCACCGTGCGTTGCTCGTGTGCGTTGAAATCCCCAGCAAAATGGCGGAGTCCCCAGACTGGCGCTTTCCAGCACCCCTCCCAGAGACTCCAAGAAGGCGGGTACTCTGTACTGCCATTAAGCCCGTAAGCACAAATGACAGTAAGAGACCTATCCCCACCCGAAGGCGCGAGGGGAAACGACCCTCTCATTCACCGGGTAAAGCTCCAACACATGGCAGCTAAGCTGGGGGAGCTATAAGCAAGCCCCACTCCCGCCTCCCTCTCACCCATGGCCAACTCCAGAGTAGTGGAGAGTCCAACCTCTTTCGAGGAGTTGGGTTCCAGAGCCCAAACTGTGCGTGGAGGTGGAGACCGACTATATCTAGTCGGTACCTCTCTACCTCCCGCACTAGTTCAGGCTCCTTTCCCCAGCGAGGTGACATTCCATGTCCTAGAGTTAGGTTCTGTGTCCGAGGATTGGGTCAGCCAGAGTCCCTGCACCGCCGACCGCCACCCAAACCACAATGCACTGCCCTTACGGGTCCCTCCCTGCAGATGGTGAGCCCATCGGGAGGTCGGCCCCATCGCCACTCCCGGGCTGAGCCCGGCGAGGTCCCATGGGATGGAGCCAGCCACCAGCAGCTTGACACGCTGACCCCAACCCCAGGCCTGGCCAGGGTGGGGCCCTCACGCTCGCGCTCCTGCAAGGCGGCGATCGCGTATATGTATTTTAGCCTTTCTCACTTAAGGAGTGGTCCGCTCTTTGTCTGGCTTGTCACCTAGGACCTGTTCTTGGGAGGACCCTGCAGGGGCATATGGCCCCTAACAAATATAGCTCCTAGGATCATTCCAGGCACTCAAACCCTCCACCACAGTAAGGTGGCGG